>JBAMHX010000021.1:2009188-2020649 GCA_037177515.1 Pseudomugil tenellus
ATTTAGAGGCGTGTCCTTTTGATTGATGTGTGTTAGAGCGCTATCACTGGTTACAGCTGCGTACTTCCTGCTGGCTCAACCGTGACGGAGCCCTCTCAGCTCTACCTTTTCATCCATTTTGGAATTTTCCGGTAATGACTAAACACCAAGATGGCGACAGTAGGACCAGCCTATTGGCTTCAAATCCACTCTTCAGAAACCTATGGGTCACGTGATGGTATGCGCTGCCCAGTGTTTATACAGTCAATGCTACTACTGTTAGCTAGTTAGCTCTTTTTAGCTTAGGCTACAGGAAGATTGTATTGAGATTGTGGTAGAAGTCAAACTGCAGAACTGTTATTTTCCTTAATTTTTTTCAATCTGACACTAAATGAGATCCTGCACATGTATGGCTATCTGTCGACAACAGTTTTTTACAACTGTAAGACACGATGAAAGATTTTACTGACTTAATAGTAAGAGTCCTGAGGTACCTGTTTTTCCTCGATGAACCCCTGTCCTTCCAAGTAGCAACAGACATGCTATGTGATACTGAGCTACAGTCATAATGTTTTTTTTAGGAAAGTTTAACATGTTTACTGACTCAGCTGCCTCTGAGCTGTGCCAAGCAAAGAAAATCGATGTGACATTTGGATTTAGTCAAACTGATTATTTAAACCTGATTTCACCTCCATGAACATAGAGATTCATATAATGAATGTGGCATAGAAGTCTTTGTGGATTGAATATATCCATCAGCTTAATAGGTGATAAGAGCCATTGCAATACATGTAGCCAGTACGATTGTTCAAGCTGCATCCCCTCACAGTTGTCATAATAATAAGATTATTATTAATATTAATATTATTATTAATATTAATATTAATATTAATATTAATATTAATATTAATATTAATATTAATATTAATATTAATAATAATAATAATAATAATAATAGATATTTTATCAATCCCCGGAGGTAAAATTGATGACTTATTAAACCTAAAATGTTTTTGTACCAGGCAGTATGAATTTGGTATTTTTAACATGGGAGTCTATGGGGATTTGTTATGTTCAGCTCACTACTTGAGCTAATTTGCATGAGAAATTAAGAAATAAAAAACAGAAGTCTTCCCAGGAATTATATACTGTTGAATAAATGATGGCTTGGAGCTGTGAAATACAACTATGTGAACTTTGTGAGTTCTGGAAAACTGACTTCCAGGTGAGTTGCTGCAGCGATGCTGCATTGGGTTAGCATGTTAAATATGTTAGCAAAGTGCCTAATGTTGCAATAACTTTATAGTTTTACCTTGTAAATTAAAAAAC
Organism: Pseudomugil tenellus; assembly: GCA_037177515.1. Taxonomy (NCBI): domain Eukaryota; kingdom Metazoa; phylum Chordata; class Actinopteri; order Atheriniformes; family Pseudomugilidae; genus Pseudomugil; species Pseudomugil tenellus. Next base: position 2,010,497 of record JBAMHX010000021.1, read on the forward strand.
AAACAAACAAACAAACAAACAAAAAAAAAAACAATCAGGATAAAACATGAACCAGGACAAATGCTATGACTTTTTAATGTTTGTGGTTGTCTCATTAATGTATCATTGTGTGGCAGGGCCCTTGCTAAACATGGAGATCGACCGGTGAACAGGCCGGTAATTATTCAGATAGCTTTTTTTTTTTTTAAATCATAAAACTTTATTGCACTTAGTATACTACTAGTAAGTTAACTATCTTCTGTCTGTGTAGTTATATCATCTATGCCTCACTAATAATAGGTAATTCCTGTGTAGGCTATACTGGGGCACAGACTTCATTTATTGAGTAAAAAAAAAAAAAAAACAAGCAAACAGTCAGACAACCTCTATGTTTTATGGGTTATTGTATTTGGCAAAGTAGTCCTGGCCTACTAGGCACTCCACGTGCTCTGGTGCATTTCAATGTCTTTCCACTGACAAGTTCAGTGTGAGTATAACCTGTAGTTACATTTTACTGTTATATAAAAAAATAAACTGTAAGTCTTCATTTCAATTGTGTTACGGGAAGAAAGTGGTTAATCAGAATATGTGCATACATTCATATTGATACATTCATATTGATTATTCTGGACTTAAGAATGTAAATTGCATGTGTGTTTGGGCAGGGTGGGGTCTATTAATTTATTATAAGTTTTTATTTATTTATTTATTTTTCCCACCTTTTTATATTTTTTCTCTCCCTGAGATCTCACAGGTTTGATATGTTGTCACAAACAGCTTGTACGAAAAAAAAAGCAAATCTGTGTACATATGTTCATGATTGTAAGAGATTGTAAGACAGTGTTTATGATACATTTTTCTATTTACAACTCGTTGTAGCATGTTATTCGGGCGGTAATTGCATGTTGGCTGTTACAGTCAGACCAGTAAACATCACTCAAACTCCTCATAGAACCTAGTTTAGAAGTACTCTGTTGCCCTACTTGATAATCATCACTTATTATCATTATCTGATATCAGGTCATAATATTTTTTTTAAAAAAAGTGTTTTTCTTGAATCAAAATTTTCACAGTTGCAAAGCTGAAATGAAAAAGTATGCTATTTTTCTTAAAAAATGATAAAAACAGGGAAGTTATCTCATTTCATCTGCTAATTGATTGATTCATTCATAAATTCTCCATATCCCTGCAGGACATTGTAATGTTTGTACTTCATGTGTTGGCCTGCTCTCTGTTACAGAACACAAACACAGTGTAGTTAATGTAAGCCGACACAGGGAAACACTCTGTGACATAATTTATGTTAATTGTGGATGCTAGAACGCATCACAAATAGTCATCATCAGCAGTCGGATCAGATTTCAGTACAGTGCAATGGTGCATATCCTGTGTGACAGTTGCACGTCTCCAGTGAACTCCAGCATCCTCTGGCAAAGCATGAGAGGACTTTATTGTTCCAGCAGAGGCTGCATCTGGCATCTGGCCTGAAGGAGACTTGACATGTGGTACAGCTTTCATGGGAAGCTGAAAATCTATTGATTGAGTTAACTGTGAAGGAGACACGTACACCCTTTTTATATGTTCCTCATATTAAATGCAACAGAAGAGACATGCCGTTTTATTCTGTTGTGTTCATGCAGGAGAAATATGATTAGTTTGAATCAATTTTAGATGCACAGTCCTGTCTCATTCTTGCTAAAAATCTAGAGTAGCTGCTACATAAGTGTCCACAACAAATACATGATGCAGAAAATAACATAATTATACTGCAGGCAGACAGTGCAGATCTAAACTGTTTTGCCACAGCAGCACAAGCTCATTTCTCTCTGCAGATATATTTTCATACAGATATTATTGACCAAATATGATCACCTTGAAGCCTATAGGTGGGTGAGTGGGATGGAGAAGGAACTGGAAAACACAGGCAGTAGCAGTGTTTTGCATATCAAATTGCAGCTTCATCCCGTTTCAGATTATTTAAAATTGTGTAATTGTCACAAACTATAATCGGTTTGATTTCTTGGAAACAGCTGGCTCTGTTTTCATGCACATAAGAAAATACAGAAATATAGTTCTGGATTTAGGTTTATGTTTCCTACAAGCATCTTGCCTGAATCATTAAATTGGTTATAAAGACGAACCCTTACGATGCTTACGTCCCAGTCATGGTACATGACTGCTTCTTGACAACATTCTGTCCATGTATGGAAGCCCATCAGTCACAAAATGCACACAATATACACATCAAATGAAAGTTTAAAATATCGTCTTTCTCATTATATGAGCCATTTTGTGATGCAACAACCACAGTGCTAACACTAAAGCCTTTTTTTACAGAAAAGCAGAAAGTTTAAATGTTAAAATGTTTAAATATTGACTTTTCTTTGAGGGCTTTTAAATAGTAAAACATCGATATTTGTCATCAAGATTGGTCACATTCTGTCCATACAGGTCCAGGGGAATATAATCGAGTAAAATAAATCAGTCCACAGCACATGTCAACACTTTAAAGGCAAAAAAAAACTGCAGAAATTTTCCCCAAATTGAGATTGACTCCCATAGTTCTTTTCGTTTCTATTGGTAATATCAGGCATATGTTGTTTCCAACTAACATTACAGTGCTATGCTAACCTACACGGAAGTGTTACCCTCTGATTGACAACTAGGTTGGCCAATTAGGAGGGGTATGGCATGTGCCTAGAGCCTCATATACCCAATGAGGGTCAGAAAAAATTGCTCGGTTACACACAACATCCAGGCTTGTAAAGTTAGATTGCAAGGTCTTAGTGATATCCCACACGAACAGCCAATAAGCTGCTCTTTACATAGCTTCCCACACATTCTTGAAAAAAAGAGCTGAATGTAGTCAGCATTCAGTTTCTTCAGAGATTTCATGTGTAAATTGTGCATACTTGTGTTTTGTGTTTTTATCATGGAATATACATTTCCAATGATAATATACTGACACTGTATATGCTGTAGATACAAATTTCTTTATGTGTAAGCTTTTGGTAGAGCCCTCATTGGTGTCTAAGGGATTAAGCATTCATAAGTTACTGCACTTTTTCCATACGTTTTCAAAAAGTCTCAAATTTGGATAAACCAACGGTCCCTCTATAAAGTGCCTGGACGTACCCACATAAAAACTGGTGTAAAAAAATTAAAGATATTCAAGTCACTCTGTTGGCTCAGTCCACAATTACCTGCAGCAACTTTATTTTCACAAAAAAATTGTAGGCGAAAACAAAAACAATATTTTTTCTGTGTGTACTAAAGTGTATAACTTTTATATCAGTGATTCTAATTGTTGTGGATGAAACTAAAGAGTGTCACTTCTACAAGGAGACCAAACTTGTACTTACAATCCAGAGGGTTCAATAACACCAGTAATTTTAATGTGAGGAGGTCATATTACAGGCGTTTTTGCCAAAATGACCCCGGATTTATAGTTATTCGAAAGAAAAATGTCACAATGACATGGTTATTTAATAACTAAAACTAATAACCCTGTAGATGCCATGGTTTATCCTGTTGGTTTAAGAAAATATTGGTTTTGTCATCTCGACTTGTTTGATTCTTGATTGCAGCTTTTCAAGATAAATGTTTTTACCATCATAACTCCAAATGGGTTGTAATTATTTCAAACACCTTCAGCATCTGTTCTCCATTTCCCTCAGTTTTACAGTATTCTCGACGTCGTCTGACAGATTAGTTGACTGTACAAAAAGATAAGATTTGACTGCAGACTTTTATGGATAACTAGTAGAGGTTATAAATAAAGGATTACATCACACATACATGCTGATTTGGAGATTTAGATCACCACAGCAAAAGAAAGCTTACTGATAAAAATGGCATCTTTTGCGCTTTTGAAATTTCTATATGGAAAGACGATTTGGCCGGACACATCAGCCAGCTCTGCAGTTGTTGAACTCAACATGGGTTCAATGGACACTGGGTTTAATGGAGAGAAAGTTCTGATAGTCCTCTTTTATTAATGAAAAAGTTTGTGTTGTGTGAACCCGAGCAGCGACCTGTGCTCGTTTAAAGTAGAGCTGGGTGGCTATTCAATTTCAAATTTGCAGTTTATAAATATTTATTTTTATGAAAATTGAGATTTTTTTTAAATATAGCTTCAATTACATTAACATTCAGGGAATAAAAGAGGTCGATTTTTTGAAACGCATGAAATTTTAATTTGTAGAATAATAATAATAATAATAAGTCCTTGTTCGACCGGTGTCAGAGCTTGGTCCACATTGCTGGCAGTAAGTCGGATTCGTTTCCGGTCAAGGTTGGACTCCGCCAAGGCTGCCATTTATCACCGAACCTGTTCATTACTTATATGAATAGGATTTCTAGGCGCAGTCGAGGCGTTGAGAGGATCCAGCTTGGTGACCTCAAAATCAGGTGTCTGCTTTTTGCAGAGGATAGGATTCTGTTGTCTTCGTCTGGTCGTGATCTCCAGCTCTCACTTGAGCGATTCGCAGCCGAGTGTGAAGCGGCTGGGATGAGAATCAGCACCTCCAAATCGAAGACCATGGTTCTCAGCCGGAAAAGGATGGAGTACCTTTTACGGGTTGGGGTCAAGGTCCTTCCCCAAGGAGTTCAAATATCTCGGAGTCTTTTTCATGAGTGATGGAAGGATGGAGCGTGAGATCGTCCGATGGATCGGAGCTGCGTCTGCAGTAATGTGGACTCTGCGCCGGTCTGTCGTGGTGAAGGAGGAGCTGAGCCAGAAGGCAAAGCTCTCGATTTACCGGTCGATGTTTGCTCCTACCCTCACCTATGGTCATGATCGCGAATACAGGCGGCTGAAATGCGTTTCCTCCGCAGGGTGGCTGGGCTCTCCCTTAGAGATAGGGTGAGAAGCTCGGTCATCCGGGAGGACTCAGAGTAGAGCTGCTGCTCCTCCACACCAAGAGGAGCCAGATGAGGTGGCTCGGGCATCTGGTTAGGATGCCTCCTGGACGCCTCCCTGGTGAGGTGTTATGGGCACGTCCCATCGGGAGGAGGCCCCGTTGGAGACCAGGGAAACACTGGAGAGATTATCTCTCCCGCCTGGCCTGGGAACCCCTTGGGATCCCTCCTGATGAGCTTGCAGATGTGGCTGGGGAGAGGGAAGTCTGGGCTTCCCTCTTTAGGCTGCGCCCCCGTGACCCGACCCCGGATAAGCGGAAAAAGACGTAACAGTACGGTAATAATAATAACTTTATTTCTATAGTACTTTTCAAAACAAAGTTACAAAGTGCTTCACAGCATTTAAAATCACATACTTAAAAGTAAAACAATGAAAAAAAAAACATACAGGTAGGCAAAGGAATATAAAAATTATTTAATAACTCAATTTCATAATAAAAAAGCTCATCTAAAATGGTGAGTTTTTAATTTAACTGTAAAACTGCTAAGTTTTTTGGTTGCCCTGAGTTCATAAGGTAGGGAGTTCCATAATTTAAGAGGTACTGTGAGACTGAAAAGACCTGTCTCCTCTTGTGAGGAGATGGGAAGGGGGTACAGACCAGCTGTAAACGACTGAGCAGCTTCTGGCCTATATCTGTATATAGTGCATTACAGTCGTCTAATTGTGAGAAGTGTGTGTTATACCTTTTCAAAGTCAGACTGTGAAATGTAATGTTGGATTTTGCCTATATTCCGAAGCTGATAAAAACAAGATTGGGCAACCTTTGCAACCTAAGGGCTAAAATTAAATTCCAAATCCAAAATAACCCCCAGGTTACAGGAAGATGGTTTAACAGGACTGGAGAGATTACCCAGAGAAGTGAGATTTTAAGTGATTTGAGATGGACAAAATAGAATTATTTCTGTTTTTGATTCATTATGTTCTAAAAAATTTTAAGACAGCCAGATCTTAATGTTAAACTGAATGATTCTGGGTCATTCATAGCCAGAGGAATGTTTAACTGTGTGTCATCTGCATATAGGTGGTAATTTATATTGTAGTTTTAATGATATGACCTAAAGGAAGCATGTAAATGAAGAATAAAATGGGACCAAGAATGGTTCCTTGTGGAATACCATACAATAATTGGAATTTCCCTGAAAAGGGTTAAATAAACTATTTTTCATTCAATTAGGGTTGCAGAGGAGGATGAGAACTCTCCAACTACAACAGAAAAAGATCGGGATGAAAGATAAGCAAATCAAGACAATGCTGAGTCTGTTATGCCAATAGATTTCCTGAGGTGCTTGAATAGAGTGGGGTTGTCAACTGTATCAAATGCTGAGCTTAAGTCAAGTAAAATTTATATTGAACATAGACCAGTATCAGCTGCTGAAAGCAGGTCATTGGCGACTTTTAGAAGTGCAGTTTCAGTACTGTGTTGTGAGTGAAAACCAGATTGAATCTTTTCAAACATATTGTTAGTGTTCATGTGTTCGATCAGATGGATGGCAAACATAGCTACAGAACTAAGCTTAAAGCAGATGTGATGCATACAGAGTTTATAGCAAGTGCTAATTTTAAATTCCAGTACCTGGTTGTAGATTTTACAATGTAGATAAGCCTACTCTAAAAAGAATAACTATTTAGCTTCCAAGCGGAGGCACTTTTATTAATTAATATATTAGTTTTAATTAATATATCTTTTTATGTTAAAATAAAGTTACACAAGTAAAGTGAGGTCTATTCTTAAATGGATGCTCAAACTTACAAATTACCTCACTTTGGAATAGCACTAAGTGAAAACATCTCTTTTTACAAGCTCGTTGAAAAAGAACAGTTTTTTGTCATTCTTTTTTTTTTAAAAAAAAAATTTTTAAAAAAAATCACAGTAGGGGGGAAAAAATCTTTTAAAACCGGAAATCAGAATTGGTTTAATAAACATTGGAAATTTTATTTTTAGGCCATATCACCCAGCTCTTGAATAAAGTGAAGCCAATGCAGAATTGCAAACTTCACAAATGAGAAACATACGTATTTAGATAAACCGTTGTGTCCTTGCACTTTTATGATTTGTTCATTTATTTTGAAAATGACAGAATCTGTCAGTGAATACTCACTGGTTAACTGGTGTCACTGTGAAATGGTATCGATGTGTGTTTAAACATGCACTATTTTACCAGTTTAACATGAGTTTCTAGAAAGGTTGCGATATGGAATAGATTTTGTTGAAATGAGCGTGTTTTATTTACGATGTGTTAGGGCTGGAAACTTTACAAATATCTCTTTTATTTTCACAAAACAACTATTGGAAATGCAGCTACTGTTTACATACCTGGAGCAACGCTTCCAGCAGTCGGGTGACCGTTAACCAGTTGTTCCCTCTGCTTTTGAAAGAGAGGGAAAAATCCACACAGTAGGGCCAAAACGGATGCCAATAAGGAATCCCAGCTTGGTGTCTGTACTTGGCAAAGTGGGGCACATATGCTGGAAAGTCATGAACAGAATAAATCCAGTTTTTTGTTTGATGGAATTAACGTTGTATTGTAAAACAGGACAAAATGCCTGACATTTTATCTGTTGTTTTTTGCTGTTTTGCTATTTTAATGCAGCAAATACAACGATTTCTGTTTGATGTGGAAACAATTTCAGTGCTTTCAGCATTTAAAAACAGTCCTGCGTGTATGCACATATGAACAGTGACTTTGTAAAGGTGTTCTGGAGTCAGCTGTTTAAGTCTGTAGGAATGGAGTTGAAAGAAATGTGTGAAAATCCCATTTCAGTGTGTGTGCTTGAATCAGATAAAGTGACTCAGAGGACTTGTTCTCTCTGTTCATTTCCTGAAATACGAGCAGGGGTCTGAAGTCGTTTTTGGTGCAAGCACTCTGTCAGAGCCTCCTGTCTTCTTTCTTTGCTCTTCACCCTCTCTATAAAGTTCTGTCTCCTTTTCAAGCCCCCCTCCTCCCTGGCATCATGTAGGTATGTCACACAGCAGCTGCACCAAATCTTTCCCCTATTATTCACAATGGAACAGAACCAGGAAGTGATTATCAGTTTTTTGTGTAATAATCTGTAACATGGATATTTTAAGCGCACTGCAAAAAGTCCATGTGGTTTTGGGAAAATAGTCCAAGGATTTCAGCTGCAAGCTTGAATTTCCTTATTAGTCTATTTGCACTGAGATCAGAAATATAATTTAACTCTGTTTATTGTTTTCATCCTGTAGATGACCGTTATTCCTGTCAAGGGAGGACACTGATTTCTTTAGATTGACAAGAATATAAATTTAATAATGAAGAATAAAAGAAGTTTAACATACATTAAACATTAAAACATGAAGGGACAAAACATTAAGACATACAGACATGATACAAGGTTATAACCCGGGGAGTATCTCTCCAGAGATCTGTGATCAAACAGAAGTCTGGAACTATTCTGCCCGAGTCAGATAGGGGAGTTTTGTTTAAACACTTTGGTCACATGCGTCTATGACAACAAGACCAAGGTCTTAGCCTAAACATCTCCCTGATGGAAGGACGCCAGCCTTGCAGATGGTTTTCTAAGGTCAGAATGACATCAGTTTAGGAACCCTATGGTCGGACCTTTCAGCCAGACATTAATTAAGAGTAAGGTAATTAAGCTAACACATGAAATTCCTCTACAATCCCATGAATAAAATGGAATTCAATGGAAGGAAGCAGAGACTGCTTGAGAAAATGGTTTGAATGTCTCTGTCCCGGCCACAGCTCAAACCAGTGACCTTCTCGCTGTGAGGCTGCACTGCTAACCACTGTGCAGTCCCTTAGTCCAAAATGTTTATGTAAAGCAAAACATTACTGGTTTGAAAAGTGATTCAAGTTTTTATAGAAAATAATTTCAGGTTACTGCAAATATTAGAAGGTAAAAATTCCCAAAATGTGACCTTTTGCAAAGGTCAACTTGTGATTCAGACAGTAAAGGGAAACACGTGCTTTATGTTAAATCCACTGACTTTATATAAGAAATCTTAAAGAGGATTCCAGGATGCCGGTACATTAAAGTTTGTATGTTTCTGCTCACTAATGTCCACTATGAACAAACCCATGCGCTGTCATTTTCTTTTTTTTCTTTTCTTTTCTCTTGTTTTTTTTCTTGTTCCTTGCAATTCTTCACTGAATCAGACACGCTGCACATTCTAAAACAGCTGTTTGCTAGCATGTGGCACGGTGCATAAAGCGAAACTGAGTGACAACATCTCCCAGTGTCATGGATAAAAAAGTTGTATGGAGTGGTTTCTCAGCTTCAGGTTGCTGCTGAACAGCAAGAGCCCCAAAATGCAAATAAAAGATCTCGCTGGGCACTTTGCTTTCAGTACGTATAAAAAGAAATTCAATTATTATATAAATATCACCAATTAAAGATTAAAATCAGGTTTAATATGTCATTCTCCAGCTTGACTTAGTGATGTCTTGCTCATGGCTTCAAGATCTGAATCTCTTTTGTATTCTGGTCTGAGAGAGCTGAATCTTTAGAATAGGTTCGATGTCTGTTCATTGGCAGTGCAGTGGTACAGAACATGTATATAGCGAGAGCAGAAATAAATTATGTCAGGAAAAAGTAGAGAAATGAGCAAAATTCATATTGTTGAGATCTTTTATGAAATCTTGACTTAAATCTAATTACCCATCCTGAGCTGCATGAGATGACAGTGGGAAGGAAAAGTCCTTTTTAACAGGAATACATATCCTCCGGTAGAACCTGACTCAGATAAAGTAGCCATCTGCCTCGACTTGCTGGGGTCGGAGAGGACAGGAAAGACAGATTAATATGCACTGCAGCTGAAACAGAGAAAGTAACAGGAAGTGCTTAGTGCCTCATGGGACGTCACCATGGCGGCATAACTAATGGACGGTTAGACTATCCTTCATTTTAAGATTTCTTAATAAGGAAGGTTTTAAGTTTTATTTTAAAGGTAGAGAGGGTTTCTGTCTCACAGCACACACACTGGGAACTGGTTCCATAAGAGAGGGTGTTTTCCTCCCAGTACCCACACTGGGAACTGGTCCATAAGAGCCAAAGGCTCTTCCTCCCATTGTTTTCTTATAGACTCTGGGAACCACGAGTAGACCTGCAGTCTGAGAGCGATGTGCTCTGTTTGGAATATATGCAACTATGAGATCTCTGATATACAATGGAGCTTGGTCATGGAGAGCTTTACATGTAAGGAGAAGGATTTTAAAATCTATCCTAAATTTAACAGGGAGCCAATGAAGAGATGCTAAAACTGGAGAAATA
>JBAMHX010000021.1:2041481-2052217 GCA_037177515.1 Pseudomugil tenellus
CTTATATATATATCTGATACAGAATGTTAGGAGTGTTTGCCTCATGCCTTGTGGTTTGTCAGATGACATGTTAAACGGATTGTGTTCAAGTGATTACATCAACTTTGTATTCATTTGCTTTTCCAGTATAATCTTTTAGCGCCGTGAAAACCAACACCACTGACAATGTGTCTCCACTTTAAACACCCCATGATGCTGTGCTGCATCACCTCACCTGGCTCCTATGTGGAGAAGCAGCCATCTCTAGGTAACCAAGCTTTAAGAGCCACTTTTATTTATGATCTAATTATATCAACCAGTCCCTATTTTAAAATAATATATTTAAATCTAATGTGTTTCTTTGTGTTTGTTTGCTGGGTGTGTAGTGAATTTTCTAGTTTTTTTTTTCTTTTAGAATATATTAACCTTTTCTTGACTCAGGAATTTTGGTAAACATGTTCCTGGAGGACAAAGTCTTCCTCAATTTTTTACGGTTTTATGCTCTGCAGTCCAGCCTCAGTGTGTCACAAAGAAAGTCTCCCTTTTTTCAAATAATTATTTTTTTCTGACATTTTCCTTATTTCTGCTTCCTTGCCTCCTAATTCTAATTATCTGCATGTTTACCTAAAAAGATGACATATTTTTTATGCCCTGTCAGACTCTGAAGTCTGCAAAGTTACAAACTTTACATGTGTCACTTCTACTTTTTTTGAAAGATGTTAAAGAGTATTAAAGCAAAACAAGCAATGGGAGCGTAATGACAAGGAGAGATAAAGTGCTGAGAGAGGTACAGGCAGATGGATCACAGGGATGGAGATGTAAAGCAGTATGAGGCAGACATGACAGAAGGAGTCGGTGTGGAAGGGAGGGAATGGTGATGGATTGATAGATGGATGCAGGATGATTTTACACAACCTGCTATTGATGTCTTGAGGATTGGTGCCAGGATTAGGCTGATGGACTCAGATGTGAGGTAGTGAGTGTGGCAGAGCTGTGAAATGATGGCACATCTATGCATGTACGGGCACTGCTCTGTTTTATTCTTTTAATTTGCCTGAAATTCAGAAATGTTCTCGCCTGTCAGTGTGGCCTGCCTGCTTCTGTCTCCTCGCCAATCTGTTTCATTGTGAGTCAGTTTGAGTGTTTTAATCAGCGTTACTGTCTCATTAGCATCACAGTTAGCAGCTACTTGCTGTGCTTTGTTATAAATAAATGTCACAAAATAGTCAGGGCTGATTTTTTTCTAAAAAGACTCTTGTGAGTGCCAGAGGGTCAGCAGAGGAGGCAAACAAAATGCATTTTTTTTTGCATTTCATTAAGATAATTATGGTTTTATTTAAATCTACAGCTTGTATGACTACTAAAGACAGAAATAGACTGTTTAGTGTTGGACAGGGTGTTGCAGGGATAAAGTTCAGTGACCTTCAGGTCATCTCTGGACCTCATGTCCTCTGATCAGCCAGCTAGAGCAGCTTTACATCACAACAAGCAGAGACTAACCCAGAAACATGGGGAAGAAAGCCAGATTATGAGTAAGACTGTCAGCATGAACCTGAATATTCCTCCCTCCAGCCAGCTTCTGGCAGATGTTCGGTGGCAGCAGAGTTAAAGAGCAACTTGCAGGTTAGCTTCCCCGGTAGCTTAAAGCGTGGGTCTGCATGGAAATCATTCAGGCCCACGAATCTGAATCTGTTTTTCTTAAAAGCAACCAAAAAGAATAATTTAAAAACTAAAAGTCCAATAAGGCTTATGTGTAATTTTGCTCTAGACTGCAAGCTTTTAGTCATATTTTGCCTTTTTTTTTTGGTTTCAAAGAAAGTTTGATAAACTTTCATTCATTTCTTTTTACAGAGTGAGAGGTGGTGTGTGTTTATATGTATGGCTTGTGTTAGCCAGGCTGGTGAGTCGATGCAAAGCTGCACAGGTTGTCATGTACATCTGCTTAGTCAATAATTATCTAACTCTCGCTTTAATTTGGCTCAGCCCTCCAAGAAATTAGCTCCTTTATTTAAAGACCTTAGCCCTCCTAAGACAATAACAATGACATGCAATACTCTGGCAACATTAGATATTTGTGCAGATTTTATAGCATTATATGACTTTTGACTTTAACCACTTAATGCCTAATGTCATATTTTTATACAAACACTTTCTGAGACATTTTGTATCACTTTATGGTAAAACTTTTTTCAAAACCCAGTTGCACTCTATGATACTGGTGAGAACCAGACAGCAGAGGACTGTATGCAATAATATTTTGAACTGTCACAATACAATAAATGGGAAAAATCCCCCCAGATTTTCCAGATTTTTTTAGGGTCATAAAACAAATTTTGAGTTTAAAAAAATTTAGTTTTCTAAACAGTTGTTCTTATTTCAGGCATTAAGGGGTTAAAAAATATTTTTCACATGCTTGACATGCACAATTTTGGAGTATGTCTAGCAGTTTCTGAAGGCTGAAAACCCATGCTTCACTTTATTATTTCTCAGATACTTTATCTCTTTCTCACACCGTTTTGCTTCATGGCACCATGTTGTACATATATCGACGTTTAAAGCTTTGTGTCAATAAATGATTTTGAATGAAGGAATTGTTGCATGATTGCACTTATATAATATAACGCAGTCTTTCCATGGGCTTCCTGTTAGTTTATAAAACACTGAATGGTTCACAGCCAAAGTTCATTCAGGAGTTTCTGGGTTTTTTTTTTTAAACCAGATCCCAGGTTTAATCTACTTCCTGGTTGGAATTGAGCATTTAGAAGCAGCGTTGAGTTTTTAATCCTCCTAAAATGTGGAGAATAAGGTGCAAAGGACGCTTTCAGTGACATATTTATGTGTGGAAATATTTAGAACGTTTTACTTCAAATTTCAGCACTTTGTTGCAACTGGCGTTGTGTTAAATGGTTTATAAATAAAGTTGAATTATAAGTAATAGATAAATGCATAACACCAAAGAAAAGCACATGTTGTTACAGATGTTACTTTTATTTAGATCTCCAGACACATATTTCAGGTACACTGCTGTAGCGCTGTTAAATTTTACAAACAGATCAGCAAATTTACAACCTCTCTTTTTTCCCTCCACTCATTTACTCATCTTGCTGTGACTTGACAAATTCTCAACACAAAGCCCTGCTAGCAGCCATAATACTTCATCATAACACTGATCCCTCTTGTTCTCCTGGTGTTGGCAGTAAATGGGGTTAAAAATGTTACAATGAATTTGAGGTTTGGGTCAAAATTTGGGTAAATGGAGAAAAACAAATTACCTCACACATTGTGACTCCAATACACTGATGTGTAGACATTGTCCTAATTATCTGACTAATGCTGTAAATGAATAATTCATGTGTTCCACAAGAATCTATGTGAATCTATATCTCCATCTTTGTTTACTTTTTATCATCACACTATTCCGTTTATTCAAGCAAACATGCACATTGAGAAACTGAATAATTTTTTTCACTTTATCTATATCACTTTAAGGTATTTAACAGTAATAATAAAATGTTTTTTTTTTACATTAGATTTATGATTTTAGCTTTATTTTTTTTATGAGGGGAACATTTTCTGAGAACATACATTCTAACATCTTTCTGCCTTTAGGATTTCTCATCATGAAATTAGTGGCTCTTTTTATGGTGTAGTATTACTAACTGGTTACAGTTACATGGCTACTGTAAACTTTATAGATTTTTTTAACACGTCTATTTGGACATAATTAATCTTCTGCATAATTAGGGTTATGTCCTTTTGATTGTCAGGTATCAGATATCTGCAAGTAAGCAGAGTGTAGCGCAAACATTTTTAACAGGCTAACAGCGAGTTTTACCTTTTAGACCAACTATCTCTGTTAACTAGATGACTCCTGATAAATTCTGGTTAGCTCTTAGCTACAGGCAGCTTGGAGTTTAATAGCCGATGATCATCCACACTCACAGCGCCCCTCTTTTGCTCATTTCTGTCATTTTCATGATTTGACCGCATGTGCGACGCTACCAAGATGGCGATGGTGGGAACTGCTCACCAAGATTAAAATCAGCTTTCCTAAAACCAACGAGTAACATCCCAGAGACTCCGTACATCTGTGTGCAGTCTATAGTAAAAACACTTTTGTTTTGATATTATTTAAAAGGTCGAGAGAAGATCAAAACCATGAGAATTCATCTTCTCGAGATCTTTATGTATATAGAATCGCATATTATAAACCTTTTGATGATAGATTTTCTTACATGGTTCACAATTTATCCTAACAGTGCATTAATTGAACCAAACAGAGAAGACTTCATAAACATATTTGTCAAAGTAGAACAATTAAGCTCACAGGCTCAACAAAATCTTCAGAATTAATCTTCTCGGGATCATGAATATTCAAAGCTAATTTAATGACAATCTGGTTAGTTTGAACAAAAAGTGTTGAACATCTGGCATCCTCCTTTTCTGAACTGCTAGCAGGGCAGAAATAATCACTCTTCCAAGTAAGTGAGAAAAAACAGTAAATTAAGGCCACACGATTATCACAGATGCTGATCTTTTTTTTCCCAGTTTGTGGAGGGCAGTAGGTGACGCCTACCTTTAGCCTGATCCGGTGGCCGTCTTACAGCACAACATCCCAGTAGCTTCTATGAAACATAAAAAATACCCCACAGAGTGGCCAGAGGTAAATAAAACACATCCACTCACACCCACGCATGTTGAACACATTTATGGAGGCTAAACAAAAGGGGACAAGTTATCAGAATGTTAAACTACTGACTGCACATGTGGGAAATGTGAACAAAGCTGAATTCAAGTTCGAATTATTCAGCTATATCAAAAACATCCTCATACACACGGCAGCATTGTACCAATAATATCTTTGTTTAAGCTAACGAGGCAGCCTTAGGGAGAACTTTGAAACACAAAGTCAAAACATTCCTTTAATTAAAGTCAAGCCAACATTTATTTCTGTTACTCGGGCATTTTTAATTTGACCCACTGCATAATGTGAGCCACATTGTGTCCAAAACCTTCTTAAATGGCTTGCTGCTGCTCAAAGGAGTGGTTTTAATCTGTTTACTGCTCCATTAATGATCCATTTCTATTAATTGACAACTTAAAAGTCCCATATTATGCAAAATCTACTTTTATGAGCTTTTAACCTTCTATTAGTGTTAATTATACATTAAAATGATCCCCGTAGTAGTTTTATATTTCATCCATGGGTCTTGTAGCTTTTTTCTTTTGAAAAGATAGTGCAGCTTAGGCAGAGCAAACGGCGGACTCCACCGCTCCAACGCAGCACTGTGGATACTCCACCTGCCCCTACCTGAAAACTTTAGCGCTCCACTTAAACTATGTCACAGAGACACGCTCTGTCTAAGGCGCCTTCAAGGGTTGGGCAGGGAAATGGGAGGGCTTCTCTAGCTGCTCAGTGTGGGTGGGGAAGATGAGTGAGAGAAGCTGGGAGCAAGCCACAGTAAGCCGTTCCATGTTCCAGGTAGAGACCTCCCACTAACAAATGAGTGCTATGGTAAAACTATAGTATGATGCATGTTGCAAAATATATAATATTATCATAAAAATGCAGGACTGTAATGGCAAATGTAGCTAAATATAAGACCTTTAAGGTGTTCTTGGTGGTTTTATTTTTATAATTTTGCCTCTGCTTTAAAAAATGGATTTGGTACTTTAACAAAAACGATAGCATGAATTGTTTAGGAATCCCATTTTTACTATATTGAAAATAAATTTTCTTTTTCTTATCACGCTTCTTTTTATCCCTTACAGCAGTGGTGCAGTCCAGGGTATATGTGGGTATGTGGAGTATCTCCACGCATTTTTCAGCCAGCATTTACACCCACTTCTGAATCCGTATGATGTCTGATATTCTGTTGTATCTGCGAGCCTAAAATAGTGAGGCCATGATCCACCCTGCTCTGTACTCACTTCCTTCACTGAATAAATTGGTTAACTTTAAAATCGATATGACTAATGTGTAATTTAAAAACAGGGTTGCCAAAGAAAACATTGCTAACTGACAAATAAATTTTGTCTATGGCACAGCAAGTGCTGTCCCAATTTGAAAGGTGCTTTGGAACCGCACTTCGAAGTATGCAGACCCTAAATTGAGACACAGCCGATGTCAAGCTCTGCTAATTAATTCTGATGTGTATCACATGTGCCGTGGGTGGAAAACTATGACGTCCTCTACGATTTGACTTCTTGCTTGTGTTGTTCTTATTTTCAGATGTAAGTCGCTTTGGAGAAAAGTAAATGCTAAATGACTGTAATGTAATGTTGTTAAGAGCCATTCAACAAATTCAGGTGTGTCAAAGAAGGGTTGCTTCTAAAACATGCAAGGCAGGGGGTCCTGAGGAAACACTGCACTAATAGCACCAGAAACGCCTTCAAGGCAGCTCAATTTCTTGACTCGACAACCCATTTTTAAGATTTGGAAGTCTATATTTTAGTCTAAAACACTTTAAATCCAATCAAACATTTAAGAATCATTTAAACAACATCTTTCTTATTTATAATAATGAACTGTTTGGCCCTTTGTGAGGGATAAAAATTTACTTGTAAAATTCTGAAAAGTTAAACAGTGGGGTGTGACATTTAGTCAAAACACACCACCACTGTCTCCAGCATGCTGTGTGGGGATGTCGGGGGTAATTTCTGATGTTGGAGAGGATGTCGAGGTCACTGTTAATGATGTATTTGTCACAGTGTATAATACTAATGGAGCTTGAAGGTGTCAAGGTGATCTGAGCACAGTTACAGTGTCAGTAAGTCAGCTGCACAACAGAAGACCCTATCCATAATAGGATGTCATTTGATTGTAGATTCTGCTTCCTGCTTCTTACACACACTTGCTGCTTGCTCTTAACTTTGATTTTTAAATAACTCTTTTATTCCTGATCTTTTTTCCATTTTTGACTCAAAACTTTAAAATACCTGCAAATCACTGAGATTAAAGCATTTTTAAAAGAAACTGAAACACTTTATTAGCTTTTTTCTCTTATTTGCATCGCTCCATGTGAATAGCCTACACATGGCGGAAGCCTGCCCTTAGCTTACTAAAGCTAAGTGGATTGGAAAGGTGCTAATACTAAGCTAACTAGCATCAAGATGCCCTTAAACTCCATAAATGAATACCAAGATTTATATGCAATGATTAAAGCACTGGATACCGAAGTCTGTCGCTTTGAGGTCAATGCTGAAGTAAATGGACTTTGTGGGGATGAAACAACCCTGCCAATGACTCAAAACAGCAGTGGTGAGCGAGCTAACGGCTAATAGGCAGAGATAACACTTCCAAGGAAGAAGCAGCCTCTGTGATGAAGGTAAATCGTTGAAAACACCTGGAACTGTCTTTGCGCAAAGCTAAAAAGTAAATCACGTCTTTTGGTAAAAGGAGGACGGCGCCTTACAGGCCGGACATTGTAATGAGAAGTTAGCAATGAGACCGACTGGCCTTTACTCCCTTTAAAACGAAAGGGGTCTTCTACCCCTCTATACGGAGGGGAAAATGGCCGTACAACTGAGACAAGGAAGGTCGTAAAAAAAAGCCCCCAGAACACCTAAAAGATTTGCTCCCCTGTTAGATGGACCAGGATCTTTATTGGATAAATATCTATCAAGCAAGGTGATAACAGATCAGAAAGGAAAAGGCCACAGAGAAAGCTAAAGACTGGGCCTGAAAGTCTGATGATTTCCTTTTTATTTATTTCTCTCTTTAATTTATAATAATAATTGTGTCCTAATGTTTTAATGTTCTGTAAAGCACTTTGAATCACCCTGTGTTCAATTGTGTTAATCAAATAAATTTTTCTTGCCTTGCTTTAAGGTGCTCACCAAGGTTGCAGGTAACAACCAAAAAAAGTAAGGCTTTATTGATAGATTTTTCATATAATTCAATATAATGGTTGATAATGTGTAAAGGGTGAATATCTATTGAGGATGCAGATGATTTTAGATATTTTTATCTGATGATAAAGTAAAAGATGCATCCATCCACTACTGCTTATCCAAGGTTGGATTGTGGGATGCAGCTGCTTAACAATGGAAGCCCAGACTTCCCTCTCCCAAGACACATTCACCTGCATGTCCTGGGGGATCCTGAGGTATTGGTATGTCCTGGGTTGTCTTCTGGATTTTTTTCCCAGAGGTATGAACACCCTATCTCTAAGGGTTAGCCCATTCACCTTGTGGGCAAAACTCCTTTCAACCCCTTGTCGTCACGATTCTCTTCTTTTGGTCATGACCCACAGCTAGCGACCATTAATGAAGGTAGGCTCACAGATCAACTGGTAAATTGGAAACTTTGAAGTTTGGCTCAGCTCTTTCTTAATGATGACAAACTGATGCAGAGTCTGCATCACTGGTGACGTTGCACCGCTCCGCTTGTTGATATCATGCTTCATCCTTTCCCCACTCGTAAACAAGGCCCGAAGATACTTGAACTCCTCCACTTGGGGCAGGACCACCTTCTATTGCACCCTTTTCCGGCTGAAGACCATGGAATTCGATCATCCCAGCTGCTTCTCTCTCAGGTTTAAATTTATCCAGTGAGAGCTGGAGCTCACGGGACGATGAACCCAAAAGAACCACATTGTCTGCAAAGAGCAGACCCAATACAGAGGCTACCAAATTGAACACGGCTTTGCCTAGAGATTCTCTCCATAAAAGTTTTGAACAGAATCAGTGACAAAGGGCGGCCTTGGTGGAGTCCAAAACTTGCAGGAAACGACTCCGACTTAAAGCTCCCATAGGGTAAACTGTGAAACAGCAAATATAGCAAAATATTATAATAATAATATGCATTTTGCAACATGTACCAAACTATAGATTTTCCATACCACTCATTTGTTGCTGCGAGGTCTCTACCCGGAAGTACAAAAGGCTCCTGTGTTTTCCTCCTCCTCGCTCTCTGCTCCTCTTGCTCATCCGCCCCGCCCGCACTAAACAGCCAGAGAGGCGCCGTCTGTAGTCAGTGTGTGGGGGGCGTGTCTGTTGACGAGAGCGCAACAGCAGAGACATGCACACTTCCTGGAGGAGATGGCACGCTAAAGCTTTCAGGTATGGGCGGGGGAGTCTCCATCGTGCAATGGGGTCAGGTATTTCTCTGCCTAAGCTGCACTCTTCTTTTTAAAGCGATAAAACTACAAAAACACATGGATGAAATATAAAATTACTTTCGGGATCGTTTTAATGTACAATTAACACTTATAGAAGGTTAAAAGCTCATAAAAGTAGATTTTGCATAATTTAGCCCCTTTAATACCAGGAATGCAGACCAAGCTTTGACATTGATCACACAGGGATTAGATAGCTCACACAAGGGGGTCCAGTATTCCATACTCCACAAGAATCCCCATATAACACGATCAAATGCCTTCCCCAAGACCATAAAGAACATCCACCCTGGTTGGGTGTACTCCCATTCCTCCTCCAGGACCCTGAGGAGGGTGTAGCAAGACAAAAAGATTTAAAAATAGTAAAAAATTAATAAATCCTATAAATCAACTAATTTCAGCTCTGATTTTATATTTCGTCTCAAATTTTAAGTTGTTCCATAACATTTCACAGCTCTCTCTTTGTGTTCTCCATTCATGTGGCTGGGTTTAACACTCGCATGTCCTCCTTTTGTTTGCCTCCACGCACAAAAACATCCACGCTCAACCACTGACGCCCATGCACACACACACTCACACACACAGCTATACATTTATGTGAAATATACACTCTTCCACTGGACTTTTTCATATTCCACATTAAATGAGGTTTGTACAGAATGTTGACAAGAAAATTAAGAGAAAGACCCGCCAAAAGCACACTGGTGTACAGCATGAGTGTTTGTGTCCATGTAGGGACCCTGTTTGCCCGCTAACGAGGTCTAAGGGGAAGGTGACACGATGTGTTTGTGTGTATAAGTGTGTGTTGGATGTAAGTTCTATAGATTTCTTGCCACAAGAGAGGTCCACGGGAGTGATAAATTGAGCTGACAAACATCATATGGGGATCTGTCCGATCTGTCCAGCCCTGTCGTTTCTTTTCCTCCTCTGACGGTGCCAACCTAGACTTTTATTTTATGTGTGTGTGTTCAGTTAGTCTTCTGTTTCTCTGTCCAGCTGTCTCAGGTTCAGAGGAATTGGAGGGAATGAGTCCGAGCCGGGCTGCGCAGAAAGCTAACAAACCCTGCAGACACAGAGCATTGGGAATAAAGTCACTGTGATCCAGAGTCCCAAGAGTCTCTCTGAGTCTGCCTTTCATATCCCCCTTCCAGCCACACACAAAACACCACAGTCCAGCTTCCTCCACTCTCCTGCTTCATGGCCTGTGTGTGTCTGCAACGGCTAATCAGAGCGTCCTCCAGAATCCCTCCTCCGAAAAGTCCGTCTTCGATGCTCTTAGTTAAAATTTATGACTGTGTCTGCGTGTATCAGTGTGTGTGCATGTAGATATGTGGGTGAGTTCACATTAATGCGATGTAATATAGAAGCACTGGCAGAATGGACACACAGACGGTTGCAGAGATGTGGTGCTGGAGCGGAGCTGATCGCCGGCTGCTGCTTTTAGGTCCCAGAGAGTCCTGAGAGTTTATTGACCCCTGGGCGAGCAAAGTCTGAGTAGAGGGAGAGAGAGAGAGACAACCACAAGTGTTAGCAAGGATGATTAATTTTCCACGATGTGTCTGTTTCCAGCTCATTTGCCACAATATTTTCTAAATATCAGCTGTTACTTGGCTGTAAATGCTAGATATATATATATAT
>JBAMHX010000021.1:2052317-2094502 GCA_037177515.1 Pseudomugil tenellus
TATATATATATGTATATATAAATTGTTTGCCATGCCTAAATTGTTTAATGTTTGCTTTCTTAAAGGTTTGATGCTTGCTTGAACAGTTTGGATATGTTTGGAGGAGTCTGACTTAAATGGATGCTACTGATGAAGCTGCCAGGTAAAAGGTTGTCTGGAATCAGAAATGAGATTTGTTCACAGACAATAATTTAAGCCCATGAACAGATTTTACTGCAGAAGCATCTGACTGAACATCTACAACATTCAGTAGAAGATTGTTTTATTTTTTTATGTTCAAATTTCTCTCTTAAACTGTTTTTTAGCATTCAATTAGTTATGTTAAATGATTGACTAAAATTTTGAATATTTTTGTATTTAATTACAAATGTTGCAAAAGTTTGTTCACTAGTTCCTTTTTTTGCTTTAAAAATCAATTAGTCTCTTAATATTGCGTTAAGCATTTCAGCAATAAAGAATTCATTTTATTCATTTGATATTACCTTTGTCTTATCAATTATTTTTATGCATTTATTTATCTTTTTCTTATTTCATTTCATTGCTGTTCACACATGCCAACATCAGAAACTTGAAAATGAAATTCTCTTTGACTTGACAGCCTAATAATTAATTTTCGGTTTCTTCTGTATTAGTTTCAGATGTTTTGGTGACTCTTGTGACAGTTTGAGAACATCATTAGTAAATATTACATTTTTCTGCACATATGGTGTGTGGGGAAGCAGAGCTGTTTGAACCACAGAGATTCATGATCATAGGTAAACTTAGTCAAAGAGCTGCTTTGTAAGGCGATGTTTTATTCTGTGATAAATATTTTAAACTTCATTAGCAAATTCATTTTCCTTTGAGCAGGTAAGAAAACATTTATCCTCATGAATGTTTTATAGCGAAATAATTAATGTTGAGCTCTTTCTGGCAGAATGCTCTTTTGGCACCACGTTAATAAGGAGCTTTCCTTTAAGGGGTTTAATAAACGTTAACTGCCCTCATGTCCTTCATCTGATCTGTTTCCCTCCAACATGCTGCTCCAACAGACATTCAGAAAGTTTTGTTGCAGCTGATGAAGCACTTGAGGAAAAGTTTTTTTTTATGCAGTTCAGTTGTGGACATTTAATCTGCCTGCAGTCGGAACAGATGGTGGGTATTTACTCAACCTGCCACACTTTAGGAAAACCAGCAGTGTTGGAACATGTGCAGGAACGTTTGTGAGAGAGGAAATTTACTGGCATGTGTGAAATGAATGTTTGAATATCAACTAAACTTCTTAATTTGATTCCCAAACTGTAAGCATGATGTCAGAAGCTGGTACCAGATTGCTCGAGAGAATATATCTTTAAAGCTTTCGTGTACGCGCGATAACTCAAACAATTTTCACATCTGGATTTTGATACTCGGTATACCTGTTTGGGTCACCAAGGAGACGATCTGTATCATATTTCACAATTATTGGATTTATGGTTTCCCCACCAGGGGGTGTTTTATGCAAAGTCAAAGGCAAATCAAGTGCAAATAAAAGGTCATGACCTCAGGATGCATCCTGTCCTGACGTCATACAAGGCTGGTTCAAAACTTGTACACCAGGTGGAGCTTTGTGACTGAACATGTGCGACTTTATATTATTGTATTGTGTCTATTTGAGGATTGGGGAATGGGGGGGGGGGGGGTAGGCTATATAACCAGAGCTGTTGCTTCAGACAGAAAAGACCTTGTTTATATTGTTTTTTATCATATAAAAACCCTTCAGGGAACCCTTCTTCCAGCTTTTCAGTGAGGCAGACGCTTTTTCTTCTCTACTGTCTCTGTGACCCTTTGCACTGTGTGTATTTCTCTATTAAGAGCATCTCTCTGCACTTCTTCCTGATAAAATCATGTTGGATTTGATCAGCTGGTCGAACAACGAAACTGATCAAAACTTTTTCCCCCAGAGAGCCGCGAATGGGGACCACGCATGTCCGAGGGAGACAATCGGGATCTGTGTTTGACATGGAGAGCCCTGTGTCTTATGGTGATGTCTCTGGATGATTTACTTATCGGCTTATGACCACTGGTTTCACACTGTTTGGAGTTTAGCAGATTTCTGGTGAGTCCCAAATTGGAGCTGCTGTGGACTGGACTGACGCAGACAGCAGACACATGTAACCATGCTGAACACTGAACCATAACCTGGATGCCACTGGGCAGACTGGCTGGGGTTTTTGTACTTCTCCAGGGTGTCTGTAACAACATGGAGAGGTGCTGGCTCGGTACTGGAAATTGATCATCATTCGGTTGTTTTGGATTTGGAGAGATCAGCCTACAGACTGAGGATCGGTAAGCAATGACCTGGGGTTCCTGTTGTGCAGTTGATGTCAAAATATGTTGTACAATGTTATTTGAATTGGCTTCTGTATGCTTTGTTGTTTCTACTTTTACATGATCAATTGGATTTACCAAACTGGTAACTGCATAAACTTCAACACTGCAACATTTTGGTGTCCTACTTCTCATTAACAAGCAGGTTAAAATTAAACATCTTACGACTGCAATTAAGAGTTTTATGTAACGTTTTTAAGGTTACGATATTCTGTTGTTGATGCAGCTGAACCTGACGGCCACCCACCAAAGAACAAAGAAAAAAATAATCTTATAAATACATGTGACAGAAAAAAACTGTGCTGGTTCTGTATTTAGCTTCCAAAGCAGACAGACATATGTAATCAGAGCTGCTCACCTCACACTCGAAGTCATCCGGAGGAATGCACTTCTGACCTCCATCCTGCCAAACAAGAGCTTATTGTGAGATGTGTGTTATATGTGTACCAAGCGGCCATCTTCTCTGATCACACATGACGCTAATGCGGAAGTAATAAAACTTGCAGTTCAGCCCATATCCGCTAGGGGCAGGCTCCAAAACAGAGCAATCTACATTTACTCCATGTTAAAATGTCCGACTTCACGACAGAAATGAACATGTTTACAGTCTGGCTCCAAAAACTTTTTTCGGTTTAAAAGGTCTACTTTTCCGTCATGTAAACTCTGGAAGGGATACATTTTTTTCTCTATATACTGTCACTGATGTGTACTCATTAACAGCAAACTCTGAGTGACTCACAACAATACCACAGATTAAAGATAAAGACAAGAACAGACTGAAAGACCAGAAATAATAACACTGAAAGACATTCTTCACATGTGGCAGATAAAGTAAGCTTCATTTTTAGCTGACACAGAGAGAGAATTGGCATTTTAGCTTGATGTCGTTTTGGTAATGAATATTTTAGAGAATCTTTTAAGTAGGGCTGTGTGTAATGGTTAGGAAAAGTTGCTGCTGTAGACTCAAAGTTGATTTTGTTGAAACATTCTTTTGCAACCAAAGTTTGTGCCGATTATACCAATCATGGCACACTTTTTAAAGAAAGTTACATCTGAGTCATCTTAGACATTTCGCCATATTTGTTACTGTTTCTGGTAGTAATAAATGATGGCATTCTAGCGAATGGGCAGCACAGTGTGCCGACCCTGAACAAGGACACAGGTTCTGTTTTACACTGGAGTTGTTTCTGATGGAGAAAATGAGCTTTTTCAGGAATCTGTTCCAAGTCTTTTTTTAGAAATAAACTTTTTTAAAAAAAGAACCCTCTGACTTCACTTAGAAATAAATATTTAAGAATCCAACTTAAAAAAACTAAAATAATGTTTAAGGAAAGAACCAGCTCAGATGGATCCTAACTGGATCATTTTTTCATTACATGCATTTAAACGAGCAAAACAGCACATAAACAATTCACAAAGGCAGCTTCCAAACATCAGCAAGACCTTCAATCTAAGCCTGCAAAAAAATAACAGCTCGCCAGTGTTGAGGTGGACAGTATAAAGTATGCTAATTAAAAGATATGTGTGTGAAATACTAATTAATTGTTGTTTTTTTCCTTTCATTTGCTATTCTGAACAACCAATCAGTAAGCCCTTTTGTAGATGGAGGGGATGTGGATTCAACGATTCAAATCTGACCAAAAGAGAAAAAAAGGCGAACTCAGTAACAAGCATCTGACACTGATTATACTGAACATACAAGACACATATTCAGGCCTAAAGGAAACCCAGTATATTACTTTACAGCTCTATGTTCTTGTAGTAGCTTTGCATGTCTACAACACCCCACTGGTTATTGCGTAAAGATACTGTGACACCAGCACTTATGGCAGAACATGTTTGAGTGGCTCTTGATGTAGGCTGGACTCATTGCAGTCCTCGTTATATACAGGAAGTGTTACTACTGACAAATACAAGTACAGCATTTGTAGAAGTATTCAAAAGGTAACATTTGATCCCTTCATATGTGCCTGTAGTCTTCTCACTGGCTTGGTCAGCAGGCCTGCTGAAGGGCCGTGCATGTAAGCAGTGTCTCATCCTCTGATCTGTCAACACACAGCAACAGTTTCTCATTTGTTACAAATGACAACTTCTCAGAATAATGTGAACATGTTTGAATGAGAACACGATATGAAATATGAGCATGAACTGCACAACTCCTTTATTAAAGAGGATTTCAGTCATATGACGTATAACTCGGCAAAGAATTTTAAATTCTAGTCTCCACCATCCAACATTGGATCATTACCGATACGACGGGGAATAAGAAAAAGCATACGTCCCCCTTTAAATAAGATTCTCTGGCTTTACTATCGTTGAAATGCAGAGTGATAATGATGACAAAGATGCATGCTTATGACTGTTCAAACATGCAGCCGTTTATCTTCCATCAGCCTCTTTGTCAGGGCTTCATTAGCATATCTCCTCCTGCTGCCTGGGTGGGACAGCCAATCAGATGTTATCGCTCAACAAGACGGAAAAAATACTTTCCCTATGCTGGAGAAATCATTCAGAGCTGCCTCGACGCTGGATCGTTATCATTTTCTAAGGTTTTTATGTGCAAATCCCACAAATATGCATCACGGAGCACAAGCACACTGTCATATATGGTGATCATTAAACCCTGTAGATGAATAACTGTCGTATCAGCTGCAGTAACCTTTTCTGACACCAGACAGCTCTGCACGTCTGCTTCCTGTTAACTGGCTTCACAGGAAACATGGCAGCAAATGTGAGAGAATACACACATCATATTCACAGCATATTCATTTCTCTGCGACGTATCTTATCTGTTTCAGTGTCTTGTTTTTCAGGCCTGTGCGCTACTGTGGATCCAGAGGTTTCTTATTTCCAAAAACTATTTGTGAATGTGTTTACACAATGCCGATGGTTGGCAGTTTGAATCTGGACGTGTTGTTCCAGAGTTGTGTAGCAGGTGATGTAAACCAGGATCATCCAGCTCAGGGTTTGTTTTGCTTCTGCATGCAGAACATTTATGGGTTGTTAGTTTTAAGCTGATGCTTAAAGCTGTCGTTTTGGATATAAAGAACGGCTATAAAGTTGTAGTAGAATAAAAATACAAGAATAAAATCATAGTTGTTTTTTTTTTCCGTTTTCAATTTTTCTCTCTTTCAGGTGTTTGACTGTTTCTTCTTCCTGTTCCTCTTCTTCTTATCTGGATTTGTCCATTTTGCTTGTTGAGTGTTGTGTTGCTATATGACTCAATTCAAGCTCAATGATTTCCAGTCATAAGCTTCATTTTCTGCATCAAGTGATGGATAATTAAAGGCCTAGAAAACAGGCCAACCAGAAACAGGCCTATGCTGTCGGAAGCACCCAATCTTATAGTTAGGGGTCATTATCTGAAATGAAATTTCTCTTTGAAGCATCTGGACTCTCCCTCATGGTAATCTGAGAGGAGGTCAGAGTAGAACCACTGCTCCTTCTGTGGCATGCACTGGCACGACTCAAGTCAGCCAGTGCGCAAACTAGTCGTAAACTGGCGTGAATAGTGCGTAAACCCATTGGGACTGTGTGCCATGTCAGGACGAGAATTTTGAAATGTTCAAAATTTTGCTCACAAAAAAATCTCGCCACCGAGTCGTGAACTATGCGCCAAATGTACGTGAACACCTCTTGAAGTCGTCAGAATGATGCGTGCCAGATATAGGCATCTTCTCTGCAATGGCTGTGTCTCTGGCATTCAGCATGTTCTCTCTTCCACTGATCTGGGGTTGGGGAGGCCCTCCTTTTTATATGGGATGCTCAAGTCGGAACAACACCGTCCTAATTGTGCAAACTCTTCGTGCCAATGTGGGAAGTGCGTAAACTATGCGCAACCTAGGCGTTGACTCATCGTGCCAGTTCGTGTCAATGCAAACACTGATGGGCAGGCATTCATAAACTATTC
This sequence comes from Pseudomugil tenellus, assembly GCA_037177515.1. Lineage (NCBI taxonomy): Eukaryota > Metazoa > Chordata > Actinopteri > Atheriniformes > Pseudomugilidae > Pseudomugil > Pseudomugil tenellus. The sequence continues at coordinate 2,058,577 of JBAMHX010000021.1, forward strand.
GTGAACTATACGTGAACAGTGTGGGAGCCTCCTGGTTCGTGCCCCAAAATGCCACGACTTGGCACGGCAAAATTGCATCCAAAAGTCGTGCAAGTGTCAGCCTACCCTTAGTCTGAATATGTAAATTGTGCCTCACATGCTCTAGAAGCGCCTGGTTAAAAACTTGTTTCCTGGGAGATTATTTGTTGCTTATTTCACATGAAAGAGACTCCAGTGGGATAAAGTTTACTGCCAGTTCCCTTGTTGGGTCAAAGTCTCTACCTTTTCCCAACAAAAATGTCCTCCTAAACGCACATTTGCAATAAAAAACACAGCTCTTTGTCTGGGAAACACCTGCACCATCTCGATCATGTCAGCTCAATGGAGGATTGCCAAAAAAGGGGGGTAAAGAAAGCTACCCTGCTGTAGGCAGAGTGAGCTCCTGGCATCAGACACTGTCCCTGTTCAGCAAGGGTGTCTGCAGGCGAGACAGAAAAGGGAATCTCCATCGACCCTTAGGCATGGCAGAATTTAGACGCGTCAAGCAAAAAGCACAACAGGAGCTGAGAACCATGAGCAAACACGACCACTGCAGCTCCTAAACCGAGTATAAATGAAAATAAAAAAAACATTAGAAACTCAGTTGGTTCCATTGTTCATCTAATTATGTCCAGCAAATTAAAAAAACATGCACAGACGCTGTTTGCTCAGCTCTCTGGATCAACACAAATGGAGGAATATAATTCAATATTCTGAGTCTGAAATTGTAATTTATTCAGAGAGGAAGCAAGAATGCTGCTGGCAGCATAGTTAAAAATGGTTGACCGTGTTCAGATTTCCTCAGGTTACGCTTTAGATTTTCCACACTGGAAATAGATTGCTGAAAGAAATAATGAACTCTTTTCTGATTACTGTCTCTGTGCTCTACCTGAACATTTCATGGAAAGCGTGCATCCTGGAGGCAGTGTGAGCTGATTCTTCCTGAAATGTCCCTTAAAGGAAACTAAAAATGTGAAGTTTCTCTAAATAGAAATAAATATTTGATCTGACTCGATTTTGAGTGATTTATCATTTTCAGGTTGGCCACCAGGGGGCGCTCAATCCTGAAAACTGTTTTGGATATATCTCTGAAACTATTCATCCTAATTACCTCAAATCGAGTGCAAATAAGAAGTCATGACCTGAAGATGTGTCACATAATGATGTTATACCTGAATGTTTCTATATTTGTATGTATTTGAGGATTAGGGAAACTAAAGATTGGTGCTGTTTGGGGATATACCCCTAGTTTGAGCCATGTGAGTCGACACAGAAAAACATCTGTGGGGTAGTAGCCCCCAAGGGCCGGATTTAGATAAACCTGCCACAAACTACTTCTCACATCTGAGTGGAGTAGATAACTTGACTTTAAATGTAGCTCGATTGATGAGGCAAATGGGAGACGTTTAGTAGCATCAGCATATGAAGCAACTCCTTGCTCAACATCTACTCCAGCTGCTCTTATGAGAAAAACTGAATTTGGCATTTGGAACATTTCCATCATTAAAATCTGAAAGAGAAATATTAATATGAGGAAATAAACTACCTTTCCTATGTTTGCTAAACCTGTCCTATTGAGTCTAATTGTTACTGGTTCTATGTGCAGGAAAAATCCAACGTTTGTAAGCTTGTAATGGAATTAAATGTTATAAATGTCACTCAAAAAGTTAAATATTGCACAGTTTGCGCATTTTCTGGATGATTATGCTAAGTTAAGCTAAAGATGTAGCTTGTTGCTCATGTTTTTTTTTTTTTGTTTTTTCTTTCCTTTAAAACATTTCACAAGAGTAAATCATAAATAAATTAGTTCAATGTGTCAGCGCATTTTATAATTTATGTTTTAAATGTCTTCTACAATGTGGAACAGTTTAAACTGACCTTTAATCCACAGTCTCACACTTTCTCTGTAAATAATGGATGGGTTCCCACTTTTGCAGGATGCAGACAGGATGATGCTAATGTGTGTGAAGGTGAGAAGAGCGAAGCAAATCTGTTCTGCTCAGACTGCGGCCTTCTCTGTTTGTGTTTGGAAATGTTCTGCATCTTTAAAAACCACAGCGACACAACATATCCCCAGTCTTTGGTTAAATACTTCACACAGTTAAGTGGAGGGCTTTTTCTCCATTCAAAGACTATAAAGGAAAAGCTTTGTGTTTTAAGTCCAATTATGCAGCAAAATTTGAAGAGTATTTTAAATTCGATTCAAATTTTTCTTTTTTCTTTGCTTTCTGTTGGTCACTGAAAACAATCGATTTGGACGATTTGCCGACAAGGACGGCATTCAAAATCAAAGAGCAGTTTTTGAACTTTGTGAAGTTTGCGTAATGTCAAAAAGAAGGTGTTCAAAGTACTGATGAAGACACCGCAGGGTCCGCCTCCTCATCACTACTTTAGATAAGAGAAATTTTTATAAAAAGATTTAATTTGCAGGAGTCAGAAAGTGCAGGAAACCCGTCACATGAGCCTCTTCATCCTTCACCGAAGAGATTTTGTCCTAATCAAATCTGGACTAAATGAAAGTGTTCCTCCGATGGTCCTGAGTTTGATTTGCACCTGCAAATGAAACTGTCTTTATTCTGTCAAATTCTGAAAATAGCTTTACGGCCTCGACTTGCGAGCTGCATGTCGCCATCTGTGTTTCATCAGGTTTCTGTCCAGCACTTTGCTGAACTTCAGTAAAAGTACAGGACATGGTAACCATCCGAACATAAAGATGCAGTGTCGAGGTTTCGATAAATAAGCATCAAAACTCACCTGCAAGTTGGCACAAGTGGAGAACATACAAGCACTGTCCATAGGCTTGATGGCGGTCCCATGCAGCGATGGAGCAGGGTTAGAGATGATGGGTGGCTGGGCGGGAGGCGGGAAGGTGGCTGGCAGCTCGGTTACAGAAGCAGTTCCTCCTTCTGAACCGTATCCAAACGACAGAATGGCGTTTTCTGAGAGCACAAACATAAGAGCAACACAGTGGTCATCATATGGAGCCAATTTGCATCAGGAATCACTTAGTCACTTCGGTTCCCAACAAAAGCAGCATCATCCTGACACCTAAATTACTGTTTGTTCAGCAGGCGACCGCTTCTGCTTTTATCTCCTGTCTTCAACTTCACTTCTTTCACTTTAAAAATAGTTATTAGAAATCACTTTGGAGGCACATTTTTGGACAAAAAAACTCCCAAAACAAACTCTATTAATTAGTACTTGTGCTACTCATGCATAACCACCTATCATCATAATAATCAACAAAACAAAGAACAATAATTGGTCTGAATTCATCCATATCCTTATGATATTCAAAGAAATGAAGGCTGCGTATTTATTGAAAACCTGTCCAGATGACTGAAGTTTTTTATGAAGTCTGTTAGCAATATGAGAACAATACTGTTTAAAACAATGTGTTTTGGCCGTAAAACACCGGTCGTTTTGGCTGTAATGACAGAATGATTTAGTTCTTATGAATCATCAAAGATGGAGCAGTTTTCTTTGTAGATTCTCTTTTTTCCTGCAAAATTCTCCCTTTATTTGTGACGGATCAGATGTTTCTTTGCGTTTGGTTGTGGACACGCCTTGTGAGATATGAGGTACCAAAGAGTTCTAGAAAAAAAGTCTCCAAAAGTACACAAAAAACTATTGCAGGACTTTGAAAAGAGGTGAAACAAAGCAAAACCAAACTAGTTTTAGCAGTAGGAAGAAAGAGAACATAACATCAGGCTGATCAGACAAGATGGGAAACAAATACATAAGATGTAATTATATCCCCAATCAGAGTTTAGGATTTTCTGGTTGGCCACCAGGGGGCGGTTAATCCTGAAAACTGGTTTGGCTATATCTCTGAAACTATTTATCTTGAGACCAAATGCAAATGAAAGGTCATGACCTGTAGATGTGTTACATAATTTGCTCCGACTGCCACCACATCCAGTTCGATCAGATGTATTGATCAACAATAGATGTTCCTCGATCTAACATATGCTTACGTCTGTTGCTGGGTTGTCTGTGCTGAGGCGTCCCAGTACACAACAGCTTTGTACCGGATGCCCCCTTTGACCCACCAGTGGAGGAGAGAAGATGATGTTTAAGCTCTCACCCATGTTGAAGAGTGACCTGAGTTTCTTAAATGTTAAAAGGAGTGAGTCAGAGTCTGAATTTTTGTCTCTCTGTGATGGACCAGGAACGGCTCCAGCCACCTCGTTTGTTTTCTCAAGAAATCATGAGAAATCATCTGGCTATCATGAGAAAAAAAAAAAAAAACATCCTTGCATTTGCTGAATTTGTCTTCCTGCAGGGGGTCCATGAGATATCCTTGATGGACTAGTGTCTGTGGTCGGATTGTGGTTTTTCCTTTTGTGGTGTGTTTTTGTCCCTTTCTTGTGTTCTGCTTGTTTTCCCTTTTCTGTTGTCTTTGTTTCCTTTTTCAGTCCTCTGCGGTCTGGTCCAGCAATACATGTAAATTCTGTTTAATCTTAAAATTTTTAAAAAATAAATAAAGAATTCAGATTATCAAGAGGATCTTTGTATATACACATATACATAAAGCTCCTCTTGACAAAGTAAGTTTGCTCAGCAACACACAGCAGCCAGACCATCATACTGCCTGCTTTAAAGCTGGACAAAGTGATTTAAGGTTGTGAAAAGGGTGTTGATGCTCATCAGTCTGTAGGAGTCTGGACTCCAATCCACAGAAAGATTGTGAACAAATCACTATTACTGTCTCTAAAAGCGGTGCAACAACAAAGATCAATCCAAGAACATGTGTAATGGTCTTCACCATCACAAAAGAACCCAGTTACTTTTCGTGGGGTTATTTTCTTGTTATAGGAAGGGTCATGGAATGGGTCAAACTGGTATCAGAACCAAAACAGCTTTATGTCTTAGAGGAGGAGGCTTCCTACTGCACAGAGAACGTGTCAATGCTGAAGATGCATAAAAATGACTAATAATTATACTAATAATTATATGCTCTCTGATGGACTAGGGGCCTGTCCGGGGTGTAGTCTGCCTCTCACATAATAAGTAGGTTTAAACAGTGGATTGATGAAGATGTTGTGCATTAAAGGCTAAACAAATGGAAGGATGAGAAGTCAGAAAATCTACAAGTTATTAAGATTTAGAGGCAGATAGATCATCAAACTGCAGACACTTGTCCTAGCAAATACACTTTAGACTTTTTTTTTTTTTTTTACCAACCAGCCTGCTTCTGTGCGCATTCATACAACCATCTAATTATTTGTCATTAGTGTGCCAATGGATTACCATGCTTAACCGGTTTTAAAGTGTAAAGAAAAACAGTTATATTACTAAGAAGAATGAATAAGATGTTCATTAAATACATTGTTCCATCACCCTCATTCTTGCACTGGTTGTAGTCAGCTACATATGTTTACACAGGAACCCTGCTGAAGACAAATGGCAGCCAGTCCGTGGTATTGGCCTCTCCAACCACCACCATTAAACAGTCAGCACTGTGTATACACTACAACATGAAAAGTAAAAAAATATCAGCACAGTGACGTCAGTACTGTACTGTTTATAGATAACTAGCAAGATGCCTCTAGTTCTGCAATGTTACAATGACTTTATCCTCGGATGGAGTGTCTGGGATATTATGGGATATTATGGTCTCGCCCCAACTGCTGATGCTGCGTCCGCTGCAGATCCTTCATATTAACACGATAACATGAACAATATTCAATGTAGAGTTTTCATGTTGTGCATATGCAGAGATATTATAGAGAGGATGAACTGATTCCATTTTCAGGTTGGCCACCAGGGGGCGGTCAAACCTGAAAACTGTTTTGGCTATATCTCTAAAACTATTCATCTCATTGACCTCAAATCAAGTTCAAATGAAAGGTCATGACCGGAAGATGTGTCCCATAATGGTATACCTTAATGTTTCCGTATTTGTATACAAACACAAGAATTGGGGAAGATTGAAGATTGGGGGTGTTCGGAGATGAACCTAGCCATTGCCTCAGACAGAATGTTTGAGAATGTGTTGAGATCCAGGGTGTCCTATCATTCTCCTCCTGGAGCACAGCTTGGAGGAGGGTTGAACCTCCAGCGGGTCTGCAGCTGTACACTTTTAGATATCTTGTGACTTTTGGATCAGCTGCCATTGCAACTTATTGGCCTTTACCATCCTTTCTTTTTTTTTTAGAACCCTGGGTTGTTTACAACTGGATCAGTACTCCTTTTTGTTCCAACTCACTGCTGCACATCTGTCTGCCCTCCCGCCTTTCCCTTCATACCGTCTCTGGAACCATACAGATCTGACTCACCTCACGTCTCCAAAACTCACCCTAGATGGAGGCCTTTGTAAATAAACACCTTACAACTCTTTTGTCTCTTGAGAGTGTTGTATTTGGGTCAGGCAGCTTGCTAAAACCTTAACAGTTGTTTGGCTAAACCAATTTCTTTGGTTGATGTAGCTTCAGAGTTTAACGTATTCTAGCTAGATGAATGATCCCTTAAGTTTAGGCTTAAAGTAAGCTTTAACTTCGATAAGAGTATAAAACTTTATTGGAAGAGCTGGACTCTCTGGACACCCTCTGTGCTAGGACTGTGATAGAGTGGGAACTGAAAATTACATAGTTGAAGAAAAAAATCAACATTAAAAACTTGCCAGCATCAAAAACATTTATTTTTTTTACATTATCTTTATCGGAATTAAGTGCCATTTTTTTCTGTCTTGGTACACATACAATTGGTATGAATGGTAGAAATACTATTGTGTATGTTAGATGGTTTGTTTTTTAAACACATATCTTATTTTTAGCATAATATGCGATGTCGTGTTAGCGCCATAGCCCACATGGTTCCAAACAAGTTGTATGTTGGCATGGTTGTTATTCAATAAATCCTCTTGAGGGCAGTGCACAAAGTTCCCATTCGAATTTAATCATCAACAAACTCTGTAAAATAGGAGCTCATCATGATGCATATCATGATGCATTCAGATACCAACTCCAGTTGATATCTGAATGTCAGAAATAGCTGCTCCAAGTCTCAAAATGTTCTGCTTTTTTATTCTTAATGTAGTCATGCATGACTCGATTTTACCAGAATTACGGTTTGTGTGCAAAATACCTGCAAATCGCAAAAGTACTTCATCAAAATCTTAGCAATTTTGCAAATATTTTGTCCCAACTGATTCATCTGTAGGTCATTCTGTTGCACAGGTGCAAATCTAAGTACCTGTATTCCCACAAACACCACCTCTAGGCCCCCCCAAGAATGGAACTAGCATTCCATTTTTATCCATTTTATATTCTTTTCTCAACAGTTGTGTTGCAAACTTAACGTAGCAGTGAAGCTCTGTTTATACAACACACTTATGTGGTTCCTCATGAATGTGAATGTATGTATTACTGCTGTGCCTGAGGAGGAGAAGCTGTGTTTGATAGGAGGTGCAGAGGTGATGGGGTAGCTGGGTCAGTGTTATTTAAAGAAAGTATCTTGGGATCTTTCACACATTGTCTCACACTTGTGTTTTTCCTCCTCCGCCTAACCTTTCTCCTCCATTATCTGCATCGCTCCATTTTTCTGCTGTTTAAGGAGCCGAGCGAATGTTTCAAGCACTGAGGATGCTTTAGAAAAATATGCAGAATATTTCAAACCAGTATTCAAATGTCTTTAAAAAAAAAAAAACAAGTAAAGAATTTGGATAATAATCTATATAATATAGCACAAGTTATACATGGAACATTAAACATATTAAAGAACTGAGTAATCTAATTAAAAAGAAAAAATAATTAGCTGATTGAAAAAGTAATTAATCACTTTGGTTTTACTGCAAGTATGAATGCGATTCTATCAGTCAACAGAACAACAGCTCAGTTAATCAACGAAATTAGAATCCTTCATAGTTAGACACAGTATGAAAACAAAGCCATTCCTACATTTACTATTAATTTTTATGTCATTGCAAACAGTATGAACTAAAGATATTTAATCTTTTCATTTCAGTCCTTCAAGTCAGAACAAAAAAAGCAATGTTGTTAGGGTTTTGGATTAGGGTTTTTGTTTCCTGTTTTATTTTGTAGTTTTTCTCGTTTTGCCCTGTGTTTCTGTTTTTGCTTTATATCAATTAGTTTCACCTGGGGTTGATTTTGGTAATAGTGTTCACCTGTCCCTCGTTTGTTTCCTATGTATTTAAGTCACTTTTGTCTGTTTGGTTGCGGGATCATTAAGTATATAAGTTAGTCTGTCAGTCCTAGTTTCAGTGTTTCAGTGTTGTCAATAAAACCTGTTAATCTTCACCCTGGCTGCCTCCTGCTTATCCCCCTCACCTGCGTTTGGGTCCACCACCTACCCGCTTCCTAACAGATGTAGGGAAAGTTAAAGGTTTCTAATGAGGTAAGAAATAATGGCAATATCTCCAACAGATGATATCAGCATGTGATTCTAAACATGATTTGATCAAAAGTAGCAACCATGAAAGGCTGACTGAGGAGCAAAAATGGAAATCACCAGCTTGTCAACAAATGTTCAACACAATCTTTAAACAGTTTGTAAAACTATTTTAAAAGGCAAATGGGAAGGAATTAGCATATTTTCTTTCTGTCATTAAACAGTTTAGAATCATTTCGGTGTCTGATCCCTCAGACAACACTGCATCAGCAACCATCATTCATCATTAGCTGATGGAACCACATGAACAAGAAATCACCATGGAAACATTTGTCAATATCCATAATACAGTTTTACCTACAAATGCATCTTCAAACTTCACAAAGAAGCGTGGACATGGAAGAATCTGGGACGCACATTCATAGACACTCAATTTTACGTGCTAAAAAAATAATTATTAAAAATTGTAATTAATGAATTTCAATCAAAGCAAAATTTATTCAGGAGATACACCAGCTTTAAAAAAAATGGAAAAAATAAATACAAATCAGGGGAAATCACACCAAATTAATTATGCATATTAAGTATTGTTTTCTCAATGCTTTTAATTTAGCATAAAGCCATTTAATGCAATGCACCTTTCCTCCCTGTGGATAATTCCACACAGATCTTTAGGCAGGTAATCCATCAGAGGTTGGCATATGTGCAAAAAAAATGTCCCAATTTCCTTTTTACTGAGCGCTAAGTCTTTCCATGAGGAAAATCTCAGTCTACCACTGGATACAGTAGGGGAATTCTCCCTAATCCAGTTGAATAATACACATTTTCTAGCTAAACATAAACGTTGGATCAGTAGTTTAGATCTTTTAACATCTGTGACCCCTCATTTGTAGGCAGTAGCCCTAACATAAACAATAGAAACTTTACATATCTTGTGTTTGAATATTGCACTCACCTCCTTCGATGTATAGAACCACGTGTTATGTTGCATTTAGGGCACAATGGTGATCAACTAGAGTCAATGTTGTTTATAACATGAGCTATTCAATGGTTTGTTGTCTATGAATTATATTATATTATAATTTATATATTATTATATTATACTTCTTTATTCAGATGTCCCAGGAAATCACTGTGCTGTGTACTTTCTCGTGACATATCACATTCAACCCTCCGTTTCTGTGCTGCTACATACCATCGCTTCGATCTTAGTTGATCACAAAACCAGACTTTAGCCTCCAAGAAATCGATCTTGTCAGAAAACCAGGTGTCGAAGTGGCTTAGTGTGAAACCTCTACTGTATGTGTTACGTCAGAACAGCTGCACAACTGGAGGATATGATGTCATTGTGATAAACAGGCTCCAAACACAACATCAACTAGAAATTCTGCCATTGGAGGCGACGGCTAGGGGTATATCGCCAAACGCCCCCAATCTTTAATTACCCCAATCCTGGAATACATATACAAATATAGAAACATTCATGTATAATGTCATCATGTGACACATCTTCATTTGCACTTGATTTGAGGTCAATGGGATGAATAGGTTCAGAGATATAGCCAAAACTCCCCCTGATGGCCCAACACTCTGTTCAGGGATATAATTGTATATATGACGTCAAATGGTGTAATTAAAGAGGAGAAACAATCTAAAATAATTTTTTCACTTTTTTAAGTTTAAGAGACTATAAAAGTAACCATGCATCTTTACAAATTGAATAAAAAAAGAATGAACTCCTAAAGGGAAATAATAATATCATCCAAATACATCATTACTAGCAAAGTTTGCTCTTTTAAAGGCATAGAAAAGTGGAAAAGTTTAGAGAAACCACAAAAAAAGCTTGGAGGCACAGTGTGTGGGTGAGAGGAGAGATAGATGAGAGGTAGCTGCTTTTCTGCCTTATTTTCTTACAGACCTAATCCATCCATTAACAGTAAATAACAGGAAACTGATTAAATGATTAACTGATACAGCAGTATCTGTTTTATGGCCCATGTATCTTCAACTTTTCTTCTAATCCAGTAAATCTGTCTTCGTGATCACCAATTTGATTTCTATCTGACACCTCCTGCTCCAAGTGATCCAAGGAGCCTTAGTCTGACTGTGGCCCTTTTTGTTCTCTTTACACATTTTGTAGCATACCCTGGAAAAAGTTGATGAGCCGACTGATGGTTTTTAACTTTTATTACTCTCCGCTGTTAATTCCTTACATTGCCTTAAACTTAAGTTAAAGAAACACGTGAGAACTTGTGCCTCATTGCTAAGTCTCTAATACAGGAAGTGTACCTTTGACCCGGAAATCCTTATCCTTCTTCACAATAAAAGTTCCTCACAGTTCTAAATAACAAATATACATGTACATACACATATTATGTCCTGTGAATATGCACAAACATGTCCATAAAAGATACAGCTTTAGCTTTCAGAACATCTAACCGTAAAGTATAGCAATAACTATTAAACCATTTGTAGCCTACGTAACTTACGTTACACAGGTGCAAGTCGCTCTCCTGTCACTAAAGATGAGAATGACAATGTAAATTAAGGAAAAGTTAGATAATCATCTGCTACACATTTTCGTGATCTCAAAGCGTGGTCTCGCTGGTTAGCTGGTGGCTAACCGCATTTAAGCTAGCGTCATCTGGGTTGGGATATTTCTGTTATTTGTTGTCTGTTTCTCTTGAGATCCCTTGTTTACTGGACACCATCTTGTTTTTATAGCCCCTCACAGTTCTGAAGGTTCCCAAAATTTACAGTTATCTTTACTTTCATAGTTTTTGACAGAGCCTTTGCTCGCTTTTGCTCCCACCATAGCGTCACCGGAAGTCAACAATTGACTTATTATTAAACATAAACGTAGAAAAATGTTATTAGATCTTTCAAGTAAGTTCTACTTTTAAGGAAAAAGTAAGAACACTAATTTGGCCACAGTCAAAAGAAAATAATTTACTATCATTAAAGTTTCATTTTAAGTAAGCCAAATGAATATTTAGAAGAAAATACATAATAAAATGAGTTTTTCTGCAACAATAAATTACAGCTCGAAGCGAATAATTAATAATCCTGAACCTCAAACATTTTGGAGGACTTTTTTTAATCCTTTAAATAATCATTTACTGTAATCTTCCAGGCTTTGTGTTAATAATATGGAGCAGATACGTCATTCGGGACTTACTCAGGCAGGTATTGTGGGTAAAATCGCGGTGAAAGGCGTCACACTGGTGCTCCTGGTGGCCAGTGCCTCTGCAGGTGCACCACAGGCTGATGGTGATGTTTGCAGGGCTGTTGTCGCTGTAGTTTGGCGTTACGTCAGAGCCTGAGACGATGCAGAGAAGGGAAGGAGTGAGAAGGCTAAGAACTGGGAAGCAGATTATACAGGAAGAGAGGAAAAGAGGTTTTTTCTTGCTAATTGGGAATTGAATCACTGGACGATTTCCAGAGAAGAAACGAGTCACCTGTGATGTGCTTCTCTCTCTTTCTTTTTAATCCTCAAATGAAAGATTTAAATTATGGTCAAGGGAAGCAGCAGATAAAAGCCGACTGGTAAACAGGGATGAGAGGGGGTGAAATTACTTGCCCTCAATCCATTAACTTGGTAATTTCAGTATGAATTTGCATTTCCACAGAAGTAATTTCATTTGCACACCTGAGGAGTTGTTTAGTCTGTGTACAGGCTGAAATTATACATCAAATTTCTTATTTTTCTACCTAATTAGGCAAAATAGCCTCTCCTGTGGATGAATAATCAACAAGATTTTATCTGCTGACTTATCTACCTTAAAAGCAATTAGATTAGATGTCCTGTTGAACGAGGTATGTGTCAGACGTACCGATAAGGCCGACGTAAGACATGAGGCAGCCGTGGTAGTTGTCATGAGGGCAGCTGGTGACCGTGTTAGACGTCATCTGGCAGTTCATGTGGAAATCAGCAAGCCGAGACCTGCAGCAAGACAACAGAAACACGTCAGTGCAGCCTGGTCAGAGAAGACAAGAACAGAAAGGACAGACTGGTTTCTCTCAACTAAACTGTTTGACTATGTGACATTTTGCAGCAGAGTTTATTTCAGAAAAGTTTTACAAACTCTGATCAGATTGTCCTGAAAAAAAACATATTTATTTATTAATGTACATGGAATGATAGTACACTAATACCTTTTTTTTCTAGAGCGCTTTACAGAATCCTTTCCGTTCAAACGGGTAGCATAAAAGTCATATTGGATAAGCGTCAACAACAACATCCAATCCATCATCTGTCATGTATCGAACATTAAAAGCACTTTTTAAAATTTTCATTAAAAAATTTAAGCTTTTTTTGGCTTCTGATTAAAAAAGAGAGGTTGCTGTCTGTCTTTTCAGGTTCTGTGCTTGAACCTGATAGGAGGATGTAGAGAGTTGGAGTCTCAGAATTGGAAGCTTCAGGGAAGGAGGTGTGCTGTATGTATTAAAATATTTTACAAACAAAAAGAAATTCTACTTCAGCACAAATGTCCGGTGATTAAACCCACCCGACCTGGTGCTGTGAGTCTTTAACCACACCTGTCTAAGAACAACTTTAACAGATGCTATTGTGGAGTTTTTACCAATGCATGATCAATGAAAGGTCATAATTAGCAGCACATATGAAGACCAGGGGCTGATATCGCAGTCTGCAGCATTAAATCAGTGTGAAAGAAGAAAACCAATCAAATGATGTTGTTGGAAGAGCAGAAGTCAAAGCACAAATGATGGCATGCCATATGGAGACACGTGTTGGACGTACATCATATCAGCTCTCTGCAGTCATGTGCTGGCTGCTTTGCTTTTATGTGCAAATTGCTGAGGCGGAAAGGTGGAATTTAAATGTGTGACATCAACATGGTACAGTCAGGAAGAGGCAACTGGTTTGAATAAAGCACAAACTAAAACCAGCAGACACTTGCAGGAGACTATTATTGACATATAATATTGCAGATAAGTGTATGTTGTAGATCACAGTTAGAAATGGACGATAAACACATTTATACTCCTGCACACGATACACAAACGTTGTCTCACTCTCATTCTCTGCAGCACGTTGAGTTTTTCTGCAACTGCTTCATGAATCAAGGCAATTTTCATTGAAATACAGACAGTTTCAGGGCCACCTGCACGTTGGGGCCCTCCCTTGCGCACAAGTGTTTTTCATATTTCTTGGAGATCACTTGACGTTTCATCCACGTCCTTCAGCGACCTTCAGCAGAGCTGATCGAGCTGGGCTTCAGCTTTATTTGGAGTCAATCATTCATATTTGTTCTAAATATAAACATAAGTATTTTTGGTCTAAATTTAATCCAAACTATTGTCATCTTAAGGCGAAAAAAGAAACACAGTTGATTAAAAATGAATGGTTAAAGTGTAGAAAATTGTTTGAAAATCGTGGTCTGAATGCCTCACCGTTGCCATGGCATCGCTTTATATTATTTTCTGATTCACAAGACACTTTAAAAATTAATAAAAACATTTTAAGAAGTTTATTAGATGATTTGGGATGACTAGGTTTCGAGCAAAGACACAGTGAACCAAAGGTTCTTCAGCAAACTTTCCAACATGCTAATGAAGCTAATATGGGTCGAATTTAAACACAGTTGGACTTGAACGCAATGACGTGGGTTCATTTCTGATTTCAAGGAAAAGCGCGTTTGATAGATATAGACAACTAAGTTAAGAAATTTGAATAATCTCTGCGTCAAGTCCTTGAAAAATGCATTAAGAACAGGACGTAAACAGATAGAACAGATGCACAAAAAAGTCTCCTGCGAGCTGAAAATCCTTCAGGAAATAAAAGCTGATTCACGCAGTAGTTTGGGAGATTATCTGCATTTCCAGAATGCGTGTCCTGCAGCATCCACTGCATCATGCATATGTTAATGGACAAGAAACTGTCACAGGCAATAAGTGTGCAGCTGCTGAGCTTAATCTACTGCTTGCCCTAGTTCTGTGTTTCACCATCCTGTCTCTTCTCTGCTCCTCCGTCTCCTCTTTAATTCCACAGCTTCTGCTGCTTCCAGCCTTTTACGTGATTCTTATTCTGCCTTTTTGAAGACAGACTAGCAGGGAAATGGAGGTGTGAGATGGTGTACGGTTGGATCAGCAGAGGGACAAACGTGTTATTCGGACATGAACGCCTCCAAATGGGCCCATTTATGAACAGAGGTATATATGTTGTGAGTAAATCTTTAGGTGGAGATGTTAAAACCGAGATGTTCCTTTGCAAAGACAGAAGAACAAGCAAAGTAATATTTGGCACTGAAAGTACATATGAAAGTGTTTTAGTTTACTCGCCTGACAGCTGCAGAGCATCTGTGTGAACACTCGCTTGTCCAGCTATTTCAGGACATTTTGAAGCATTTTTTTGGTTCTTTCTAAACCAAATGTCATCATTTTTGTCTATCCAGAGCACATTGTTCCAAAAATTCAGTTTTTTAAATTGTACTTTGATGGACTTGAACATTTATCACCCTGACTTGGCTAGTATGGCATCAGAGAGCAGTTTTCTGTGCATTGTGTGTTCTGACAATGCACTGAACTTGGTGGGTAAAGATTGGAAGTTGTCCTGAATGTTTTCTGCTTGTGGACAATCTTTAGCTGTAGTCGTGGTTTATTACATAAAAGCAGTATCCTGTTCAGTGGTGTTCAGTTCAGGAGCCGTAATTCTCGCTTCCCGTGAGTTGTGGATTCTGCCAGATAGCATTCTGTGTTTTCCAGTTGCTTCAAAGGATTCACCACATCTTTTTTAACTGCTTTCTGTTTTATTTTTTGCAAAAACATTCCCTTTTCCTCCTTCATCCATCAACACAGCACCATCTTTACTTGAAATTAAACTGGTCGCATGACCTCCCCTCCGATCCACCATGTTTGGAGACGTGTAAATGTTAACCAGTGTAATTTCATGTCGACACCCTGAAAATCACCTCATGGGAGCAAAAAGATTAGTTTTACATGCAGATGTTTTTATTACTAGTTTTCATTGTGCTATTTAGCTTTCTGGAGGGAATGGGAACTGGACTGGAATTAGTTTGCAAGTGACCTCTTGACCTATCCCGGGCTGATGGGATGCACCAGGTGCTCCTTGTGGCATCATTAGCATTGTGTTAACACAGATCTGAACGATCCAGACCAGAAAACTTTCTAAACGTCTGCTTTTATAAAAGCGCTCACACTGATTACAATCAGCTCAAGTGCATCTGATTAGCAGCAGCTGGTTGCTATCTCCTGATTCCTACGGGAGCATGAACGGTGGACTCACGTTTTGTGTGTGTGTGCAAGTTTTCAGTTATTTCATGAGTGGATGAACACATACGGTAACATGGTTCTGTGCTCCCATCTCTGTGGAGTCAACGTGATGTATTTTTTTGGTTTCTCGACACTTTTACCATCACCAGTTCAAATCCAGATTAAACCGGATCCGTACATGAAACACGCAGGTCTCCACCTTCATACGGAACTTTTTGTTGCATCCCAAACCGAGGTTAATGTCCCATGTCTCTAACTTGTAGTAGCTGCTATAATAAACAGACATACATACACCGATAAGCACAGTGACACCTCCATCCCCATCAGCGCAGACGGCAGAGAAATGGAGGGAAGTATTTATTTTAAAAACACTGTGAGGGTATTTGTTCAGGCGTGTCGGATTTTTAGAGGACAACACTGTTTGCATGCATCCGTCTTTAATGTTTGATTCCTGTCGCGCTTTTTCCAGAGAAAGCTTCTGATTTGGCTCTGACTGTGATGATTTCGAATAACTGATCATCACGGTAACTCGTTCAATCAGAGATGTGTTCAAATGTGAATTAAAGTTTATTTTATGATTCAAGATTCATCTCAGTCTTGCATTGTATTCGGACTTTAAAGTTCTGCTGTTCTGCTATGTCAGTCCATGGAGGCGGATGCCCCCCTGAGTCCTGGTGATTGAGTCTTAAGCCTCTATTCTAGAAGAATGGTCATCCTCATTCGGCCATGGTGGGAAAACCAGACCAGTGAGATGTCGTGAGGGGGGTCTGGGATGTTGGCAGAAGATCTGTTGCATTGCTGCGGTGAAACCATGTGGATCAATCTTGTTCCAGATCCTCCTTCTTGTGCTTGATCATACTGAGATATGGCAGAGCTCTGTGCTGGGTCTGCCATCTTCCCGACGCCTACTTGTCTGTGGTTTCAAGGTCGAAGCATATTGGTGTTTTAGTTCATAGCTGCCTCCTGCAAATAAGGCCTTCATCTCAATCGGACAACCCTGATTAAATATATAAAAAGAACACCTGAGAACATGACTTCCTGTCCTCTGTGGAAGGTGCGACCCAGAATAGAGGAACAATATCAAAGTTTTATACTTCGCTTGTGACATTGAATATTTATGAAAATGTAATTCCCATTTAATAATTTATAACTTATTATAATTAATAGGATTTCTTTTTTCTCTTCAGAGAGAACAGGAACCTCCTTTTCTTATTTTAACCCTCCGTCTCACGTCTCAGACGTGTCTTGAGTAGTTTTTAAAGTAAAGTGTCAAATAAAAGGCGCACCTGGAGGTAGGATAACATACTTGTATATATGTAGCCCATTTTCAGGAGTTTAAAGCGGTCAATCGCTAATATTCCTCCTAAAAGACGACTGCAACAAGTGTTCTTCAGATAAAGTGCTTTGACTGTTCAAGAAGCAGTTAACAGACGGCAGACGAAGGTCTGAGAGGGAAGATGGCAGAGCCAAAGGGAGTCACAGCAGAAATAGCTGAGTGGTTCAGTCCACCACCTTGGAAACGACTTGATCAAGTCCTGCTGGAGCCCGCTCATTTCCCTGCAGGGCTCGTTAAAGATTCGTCTAAGTAATCTTCACAGAACGAACAAAAAAAAAAAAAAAAAAAACCTGCTGTACTTTCGCTGAACTAAGCTTCTTCCCTAAATTAGATTCCTGACGCTGGTAACAGGGAGACCGCAGAGTAAGATGCATGAAAAAATAAACATGTTTAAATAAGACATGACTGGAGGTTGTACAGCAAATTCAGGCTCAGAGTTTGTTTCTCTAAAGCAGAGATTTGAAGTATAGAACACACATGAGTGCTGGGAAGACATTAATGCATGCATGTGCTGCTACAAGCTGTTCAATCTTTTATCATCTTTATCATTTCTGACATTTTGCTCTGCAGGTTGATCAAAAATGAAGTGACTTATCAACAGAACTGATTTCAGGTGTTGGGTCAGTGTTTCCATCGTGATCTTTAACCTTTAATGAGAGGTGCACTGTTGCCATGGAGATGACAGCTCGAGGTCTTCAAAGCAGGTTTCTGGAGATGCAGACAAACTAAACCAGCTTAAAGACACAACCAAAAATGTATTTATTTATCCAAACTGGAACAAAACAAAGACCAGATGACACTGATTCAGACTTGCCAGCAGAGTTGGACAGAGTGGGTGCAGTTCGGTGACGCTTTTAATTCCGAATTATTAATTCAGAATGAACAAATTCCTAATTAAAGTCATGAAGGTTTGAGTTTACATGGAAATTTTAATTCCGAATAAAAGGTTTACATGGCATCACGTTTATTCTCATCCCTTATTTCCGACATGATGGCGGAAGTGACGCAATCACGCAGAAACTCTGCCTTGTTTGTAGCATTAGCGGCTAAATGGGAAACGATCTATTATAAACCGATTTAGCTTCAATTTTGAGTCAATTTTTGAAGTACTAGCTTGTCACAAGTATACAACTTCACTATATTGAGCAACTGAGGATGAGAATTAAAATAGATGAACCGAATATATCGAAGACGGGAGGCGAACTTTTTTAAAGAAAAAAACTTTATTACATTTACCAAACAACAAGACGAGAGGCAGAAGACTGCGCATGTGCATCATTACAGCAGGAGAAGGTAAGTATGGGCAGAACAACCAGAATTAACCACGACAGGAATTAAGGGTTTACATGAGACAGAAATTATTTAATTTCACTGTTAAATGAGAATAAACCAGCCACTTTATTCGGAATTAAGTTTAATTCAGAATTAAAACTTCCACTCAGAAGTAGGTGTTTACATGGTAACTTTTCTTCTGTTTAAAGTGGAATTAACTTCTATCCAGACTTAAATAGGAATTAAAAAGTCCCATGTAAACGGGGCCAATCAGACTGGAAAGACCACCTGACACAGACTTGTGCAGATTAAAATGGGCTCAAGAAATCAATAAATCTTTTCCAGGAAGGTCCAGATTGAAATACACCAACAGGCCCAGACTGGAATAATGCCAAGACATAGATCAAGAAACCATGACTGGAACTGACTCAGTCTGGACCAGTCCCAAATCTGTACTGACCATGAGACCGACTGCAGGAAATCTGGGCACGTAATGCATCTGCAAACTGACTCAGGCTGGAAAAGACCCCCAGATCCACCCTGGAAGCCTCTGAAATGTCAAGCACCAGCCTAGCAGACTCTAACTGTAAGAAATCCAAAAGAGATATAATGAACCAGACTGGAAGACCAGCTGATGAAAACCAATCCAAACTGGAATGAACTTCTGTCACAAGCAGACCAGCAGACCCAGACTGGATCAGACCAGAATAGATATTTTATTTAACATGGAGCACTTGTTTGCATGTTTGTTGCCTCCAGGAGATTAAATCCGCTGATCTGTCTACTGTCATGATATTTGTGTGACTGTACTCCGGCTCTCGGTGAACAGATGCGATGCGCTGATATTTATGTGCAAGAGAAGGTGAAGAGTATAAAATAAAATTACAGCGAGGGAGATGAGTTGTGATGCCCTCATTACTGACTGTCAGGCAGCACTTCTTATTCAGACTGACAGGGACACACATACACACTGCAGGAACGAACTCATCCAATTATCACCAGTGTAAATACTTACTAACGCACACATGCAGACATGTATGGCTCTTGTGATAGCCTCTCTTCAGTCACACTTGTAAGCAGGTTTGCTGTCAGCGATGCACCCTCCCCCACCGACTCGTTCTGTTTGACCCTAACTAGTCAGTCATGCCATAAACAACTCAGTTTCCCGGGTGTTATTTAATTACCATGTCTGCATTTAGAGGGAGATAAACAACATGCACAAACCTGAAGACACGCAAACACCTGCCTTAAATGTCATCTCATCTCTCTTTGAACCTTTCTGTATTCAAAATCAATCAAATAATAGTAAAATGTTATTATTTTGGTATCATTCTCCTCTATTAGCTGCATATTAAATATCACAATGTTATTATGTTCAAATAAAAAAAAAACGTTAAAAGGTTATTTTATTATGTTTACAGTGTTTTCTTATGATGCATGAACAGATTTGTTTTAATAAATCATATACTTCTCCATATTTACATAAATTTAAAAAAAAATAGAGCTGGTGTTTTCTCACCATTGGCTTCCTATTAACAGCATATTTATGTATTCATGAATCCATCTTTACAAAGCTTCTGCTGGAATCTGGTGGAATTTGATTTATTTATTTGCTCCACACGTGTTATAAGGTTTACAAAGACATTGCAAAGCAGTTCTAAAACGGATCTCTTTCATTTGTCGCATAAAGAGTTGATGATGCATGATTAAAGGAACTGCTGGATAAAACTTTGTATCTAATGAGCACATTTGTTTACAGGTAGCTTCTAATCCCTCATTCCACATAAAAAAGGAAGTAAACAGCATAAATGGGACACGCCATGGGAGAGTCGCATCCCAACAGGATGGTAATCCTAGCACATATTCAGCCACTTTCTAGCCTGACCTTTGTATGATACTGTATTCCATGTACGGTTTTAATGCATCGCTTCACGCTGCATTTATCTGAGTCCGTTTGCATCTCACTAGCAGTCACATTGGATCAAAAATGCACCAAGTGTGTGTGAACCCTGCAGGCAGCATTCTGCCTCAGTCCCATCTGTTTTCTGCAGTTATATATGTACATAACAAGTTTAAATTTCTTTTGTCTTAACCCTCCAGGAAACAGGGGACCCAAACTAGCTTACTTCTGCACAGTTTTACCTTTATAAAGCCAAACGTAAGAACAGGTGGCGAGAGAAGTCAATTTATTTCTCAATTTAAAAGTTATTTTTTCCTTTAGCAAAATCTGGGAAAAAATCTAGTATTTTTTTTTTTGCTTTACTACCATCTGATTGGAGTTATTGTAGTATAATATTCTGCTTTCTGGTGTCATGTATGATATGAGTTTTTAGTACATGTTTTACCATAAAGTGATGGTAAATGTCTCAGTATGTATCAAACGTGATACGTTTAGCTTTATAAAGGTAAACTATACTCCATCAGGTGCAGTTCCTACTGATTAAGACCTGTTATGCAGAAACTTTCATCATATGATGCTGTGAAAGATCTTTGCACATGTTCAGAAAATAAAACGATGACATGTAGTCATGTTTGCATATTAATGCAAAAACATGTTTTTTTTAAGCCAAACAGTCTTAAAATAATCTAGAAATATGAACAGTCGTTAAATAATCTGGATTTATCTGGACACCATCCCTTTTAACATCCTCAAAAAGATTTTTATCACATAAAAATGAAGTAATTTATAAGTATTGATCATGTGTTATAGTTTTGCTGAAAGGAAACGTAAAATCGCTGTTTGTTGCTGTGAGTCAACATAAACTTCTGTTTCTTTTTCTTCAATTGCTGATCATCTGTCTCTGCCTCTCTAAGGTGCTCTTTATTACATGCAATCATTTCACCAATTTACTTGCAATTAATCTAACTGCAGCATATTCCTAAAGCCAGGCACCACCTGCTTTTACAGCCTTACGTTGCTCCGATCTTTCAGCTTTCAGTTTGTTGAGGATCACTTTTGTTTCTGCACGGAGCTCTGAACTTCCCACCATAGCTCCCTAACCAGGTTCAGGCCTGGACTTTGACTGGATCATGTCAACACCTGATTCTTGCTGCGTTTGGAATATTTGTCCTGATGCACGAGCACATTTCAGGTCTTGTGGCAGTAAAACAGGCTTAAATCATCAGCCTATGTCTATGCATTTTTCAGGAGATAGTCTAACTTTAAATATTTGATTTTTTTTCTGTCTCCTATCATGAATAACAAATCGATTTAAGAAATATGCAAATCCTTGTGTTCTGTTTTACATAGCATCCCTTCGTAGCACCCAGGATAAGCTCCAGCATATATATTTATAGAAAAATTGGATGGATAAATAGTGTACCATTTATATTTTTAATTCAAATTGTTTTATGATACTAAGTGAGTAAAGTTGGAAATATATTCCTCACAGTTGTGATGGAACAATGTGTGGTACAACCGTAGTTCATCCAATATGTGTGCAGCCTTTCCAGGAAAAATAAAATCCTTTAGTAATTTGTGTGAACTGACCCTTGATGACCTCCAACAGGGTCAGACAAAGAACTTCACTTCTAATAGACTTGTTGGAAGTTTCTATCAAGATGCATCTGGTAAGTGTGAGGATTTATGTGCATCAGGTTCCTCATGACCCCCATCATAAGACAGTGGTATGATGCAAACACTCACACCCGCTGCGCAATGAGGCGTGCTGAGCTAAACTGCTTTTCCAAACCAGCCAGTCGCTGCGCCGGCAGCACCAGCTGAGTGGTGTTTTAAGGCGAGGGAGCCAATCTAGCTACGGCAGCGCTCCATTACACGGTCAGTGAGGTGAGGTGCTGGCATGATGGAAATAGCTGCCTCTTTTCTGTAGGTCACAGAGGACGCTGGCAGCAGAACAAGCTCACTCGCTGACTGTGTGGGCTCACACCAAAAACATCCCTCTGATTCGTCTCATTTCCTCCTCGCTCATCTGAAAGCGTCCCCTTGGTTTACAGGGGAGATGAGGAGCGGGGGATGAGTCTTTAAAGAGGAAATGAGGGCGAGGTATCCCCACAGAGACGAAGCAGAGAGCAGAACATGCAGGGGTGCAACCAAGGGCAAAGCAACCTGTTGCTGAGCGAGTGCGGCAACCAGCGACTCATGAGCTATGCAAATATGTAGGTATGGAAATGAGCAGGCCCGCTGAGGGACTGTTAATTAAAGAGAACATCGAGTCAAAACAAAGAAGCTAATCACCAAACGGATGCACACACATGCAGAAAACTAATCACATGCTGCAGGTTAAACACGTCATCACGCCGAAGAGCTTCACCTCGTTCAGGGCTGAAATGGCGCCATAAATCAAAGAGCAACACGTTGCCTCCTGTTCTTCTCTAAAACAAACCGGAAATAGAATCGGATCTGAATGCTGCTGCTCTTTTCCTAAAGCAAAGCTTCACTGAGAGTTACAAACAAACAGACTGCAGGCTGCAATAATTACAGGTCAAAAGCAGAATCTGATTCACGCACGCTGTCCTTTTCTTAACTGCCGTCTGTCCATAATTACTGAGCACTTTCAGTCCCTGCAGATAAGACGTAATGACTGTACCTCTGATAATTAAATGGGAAGAATATAGAAACACTCGAGATAATCAGCAGGCACTTGTAGAAGCTCTGTGTCCTTTAGAGCTGCGGACATATCGAACAGTCAAAAAATTCTTTTAGTGAAATCAGCAAGTCCACAGGAAAGTTGAACCTGTAGGACACTTCTTATCAGCAAAGAACTTTTCTGCATTTAACAGAGTAATAATGAAGGTTTTATATCTGTGTCCATGATGGGAAATGTTTGGCATTGGATTAAGGAAATAAATCCAACACTTTTTAAACTTTAGTCTTCAAAGTTTTTCTCATTCTGTTTTGCAGCGATATGATTTTTTCCATTCTTCCTGCAAACACGTCGGTATGCGACAGCACAAGGTCAGTTTCAAAACTGCTATTCTTTCTCCCTTGTGTCTTTGCAGCGTTTGTAGAAGTGGTTTCGCACTGCTTGGTGAAAAATGCAAGATATTTTGGAAAATATTGTCATGAAAGCAGCATCTGTATGTGAAGTTTCAATGCTTTGTCTACCTCTGATATAACTCCACACCATCACAAAGCCTGGCTTTTAGCTGATTTCTGATGAGTCCCAACTTGGAGCTGCTGTGGACTGGACTGACGCAGACAGCAGACACATGTAAGCATGCTGTATACTGAACTCTTGCTCTAAACAAGCAGAACCGCAAGCTGGGTGCCACTGGGCAGACTGGCTAGGATTTCTAAACTGGTAACAACATGGAGAGGTGCTTGGATACTGGAAACTGACCATCATTCGGTTGTTGGATTTGGAGAGATCAGCTAACAGACTGAGGGTCGGTAAACAACGGCCCTAAACCCAAACAGAGTGATATCATCTAATCTGACCTTAAATTCCCCGCTGGAAGTTCATAGACGCTCTGACCCACTTAAATGTCTCCCCACTTCCGGACTCTCACGGGTGGTACTGCGCTGTAGTTGGATGCGACCACCTGCTGGGAGGTGCAGAGAAACCCCACCCTCTCCTTCCAACAATGTGTCCTGTTTTTCGTGACTGTCTGATCACTGTGCTTAATTGTTGAGATGTTTATTTCAGAGCATTGCTGTACTGCCCAATCCCCCCCCCCCCCCTCCCCCACTGGGCAGGCCAAGGATGCTACGCTTTTTTTCATCTCCTACTACCCATGTGTTGTGTTTTCCTGAACGTCACACAGCAGCAACTCGATATAATCAAACTGGCCATTTTGGATGTGTACCGCGACTGACTCAGAAAAAGGACATTATTGGAGGAAGTGAAGAAAAGACATCCATCCATCCATTTTGATATCACACCTTCATTAAGTGGTGATATCAAAGCTTTAAATATTTCTCATATTTCTTGAAAACTGGAGATCGTCTTCTCCTCTTTGCTCTTCAGTGAATAAGGCTTTTTGGTCAAATCATAACGACAATTAGTTGTTTTACATGCATTACCAGCCCTCCATTTGATGCTACCGACCCTTTTTAGCCAGAACCTGGTAGATTTTAGTGTTTTTATGAGGTTGGAGATTGTTTTAACATGTCTATCATCCCCACATCCTACTTGGATTCCTTCTCTGGGATTGCCTCCCTACCTAATTTTCATCCCCTGTCTCCAATTGGCTTCCTTTCCTCACAGCTATTTAGGCTGTGACCCCCTTCTATTCTGTGCCAGATTGTCTTGTCTGCATTTCCCAGCGTTCTTCAGTTTGTCCTACCTGAGTTTTAAAATCCTCCAGTTGTCTGACACTGGATTTGTGGTATTTTAAAAATGCAGACGCCTTAATAAATACATTCGAATTATTGGGACAAAAACTAACTTGTTGGATTCATACCATATGAAGTCAACTGCGTATGCTTTAAAAGAATGAATGTTTAGTCTCAGTCTTGCAAGAATTTCCCATTAAGGAATCATTAAGTACATCAAACTTATAAGGACGGATTTACTAAACTGCTAAGTGAAGTGATCTTGCTAAAACAAAACTGACAGGACTTGTTTTGTGTCTTTACGAGATGCAGAGAAGTGATGGCATCTGCATGTGTTTTTCTGCCTTTGAACCAACACTACCAGCGTGACTACACAGCATTCTACTATCCCCTCATCTTTGAGCTCAGTGTGACCGTCATTAGTGTTTCAGCAGGACAGCAATCTGTAGGCGCTACTATGCCGCATCACAAGACCAGTCCTCCACAGATCAGATGGTCTCTGTGGGAAATAAAGAAGCAACAAGTCCTAGATGGGTGTGGAAGGCGGTCACTTGTCTTTGTCTGAGGTGCCACTTCCTTTTATTGAAAATTAACTGCAGATGTGATGACACACTTGGGATAAAAAAAAAGCTCTTCTAAAAAAAACTATTCAGCAGGTTTCTTGCACATTACTTGTGGCACAAGCCATATTTAATTATTCTTGGTGTCAGTCAGAACCCTGCAGCCACAACCTCCTGCCTGCTCTCAGTGTCAGCAGCAGACGAGACATCCTCCGAGGCCGTCAGGACTCAGAGGACCTGCAGGATTTATGCAGCTCTCTGCACTCCATCTGAGGTTAATGGAGGCTAAAAGGAAGCCAACGAGCCTACTTTGGATTCTTTTTTACGGGTAATAAAACATGAGTCATGCTCAACACTGAGGCAAGGCAGTATTGTGTCACAGAAAGCATTGTTGTCTAACTGATGGGGGAAAGGTGCGTAATGTGGGTGTTATTAGAAGCAAGTTTTTAAGATGTTTCTGTGTACTCGCTGGAGGTCTGCAGTGCTTGTCCTCTGTGTGCACCGCAGTATCATTCCCAGATAGATTCATCCCCGACACCTCTCTCTGCTCTGAAAGTCACACATGTTCGCTCGAAGAGACACCTGCTCCATGCAGGAATATCACGTTGTGATCACAGCTCCTACGCCGGCACAAGCAGGGAGCAAATTGCACCAACACAACAGATCCTCTAAAGGCAAGAGTTCTGCTTTATGATGACCTCCGCTTCCTTTCTGCTGCAACAACTTCACCGGCTTTACAGATGCTAGATGAAACTAGAACTTATAATTGCTGCTCCAGAAACACTTTGCTCATTAAGGGCAACTCATTTAAGGAGGAAAGTAGAAAATCTCATCATGATACATGCGCAGTATTGAACTCATTTGTATCAGAAGCCATCTGTGCTTTACTTTAAGCTGCTTGGAATCTCTTCAGTTTGATGTCGGTCGTCTAAAGCTGATGATTATGCAGCCAGATTTGTTTATATGGCTGAACTGAAAAGGACTCAGTACACGAGGCCCGACATTAGCTTTCCTGAACGGATGTTTTTTGGGCGCTGCTATAAACTTTTCTCGACTTTGCCATATGGTGTCATTGCGATCATTTTGGTATCGCTCCAGCTGGTCGTGCACCTCCGCATTTCTGTTGAACACATTCAGTATGCAGGAAGAGCTCATGGGTCCTTACAAGCTTCTGTACAACCCATCAAACCTCAAGATGTTGGAAGAGCGATAACTGCAAATGTTACATCAACTTCAAGCGCTAATTTAACGCAAGGCACATTCAGGCTAAATCAAGTACTCATTCACTCAGGCTCATTCAAACACTCTAATTTGCACAAACTGCTTTGCTTGAATCTCTTTGACCTCGCTGGGAAACTTAATGAGGCTTAGAAGAGAAAGTCAGATAAATTTGTAAGGACTCAGAAAAAGACAAACTCTGCAATGAGAAATCAACAACAAACAGTGATGTGAGTCTGCAGGATCCTTTTTCTGTAAAGGATAACCCTGTATTTAAAGTTTCTTTTCTTTGCTTGACTGTCTCATTTTTGGACTGACAGTTCTGTACCATAAACATGAAATGAGTAAATTCCACATCACTCTGAAGCAGTGCTAAGATCCGACAGAGCCTGACAAAATCAATGTAATTGAGCAAAATATGCAGCTGAACGAACACAGCAGGTGATTGATAGAAATGTTTTACCTCGAACAAAACACCAGCAGGGTTTCATCTCACCTGGATTACTAATGTAATCCTTCTG
The DNA here is from genome assembly GCA_037177515.1 of Pseudomugil tenellus. Taxonomy (NCBI): domain Eukaryota; kingdom Metazoa; phylum Chordata; class Actinopteri; order Atheriniformes; family Pseudomugilidae; genus Pseudomugil; species Pseudomugil tenellus. The sequence continues at coordinate 2,085,343 of JBAMHX010000021.1, forward strand.
GAGGTCTCCAAACAAGCACTGAAACCTCGACAGAAAGGCCAGAATATGCTGGAACTGGGCTCAGTATTGGAAGGGATTAATGCGGTTAGGGTTTGGAAACTCTGCATTCCTGTAGCTATCCATACATGTACCGGGTAGGTGGTGTATCAGTCGGCCTCAGCTACATCATAGCATGAGCTTGTTTTTTTTTTGTCTCCCTAGCATGTCTTGAAAAACAAAACCTTATTTAATGTTGCTGTCCTTTAGGCGAAATTGACAAAAAAAATTACATCCCATTTATTTTTCTGAAATGTCTCGATAACACTCGATAACAAATTCAGGGTGTACCCTGTCTTTCCTCTGGTAATAATAGGATCGGATCATGCTTCCCTGAATGCGACTGAGCCATGAAGAAAATGAGTGAACACATTATATTTATGACACAGCATCGTATCATCCTTCCAGTATTTCCCCAACCGATCTATGCAGCAGTGGGCGCGGCTAACATTCAGTAATGAGTGTGCCTTTGGAAGACGCAGAAACTCTGAACATCCTTTCACCATTTCTGATTTGCTGCGTTATGTTTCCTTATTTACCGGCGTAGCCGAGTTTGCTTTTGCTGCACAGGTTATGAGAAATGTGTGACCATGAGATCTCAAAATATCAAGCCGGTTTAAAAGCGTCTACCAGATGCTATTTTACACAACCCCAATGCTGTTGTCGCATATTGTTATTCATGTCTAATTATACAAGAAGTGATTTTTTTTTTTTTTTTTTTTTTTTTTTTTTTTTATATGAAAGGCCAGATTGGAGTGTTGTTGGTTGGGGTAGAAAATTTGGGACCCAAACTGAAGGGTCCCAAAAAGTACTATTATTGTATTCCGGTGTTTTGTTTATAGAAATACAACCCATAGCGCTCAACAGAGTAACTTCTATGCAAGGGGAATCTGGTGTCCTTATCTCTACACATAAACCATCTCAGTCTAAAATGTTCTTATTTGTGGTTCTTTAAAAAAGAACTAAGATACAAAAGCAGCAGCACCCCTCTTTGTAGACTCATCTCTTCAGGAAACCTCCTCTCCCCATGACACCCCTTACCAAAGACTTTTTATGCTTGTAGTTCAAAATCATCATCTTATGAACATCGCATTGATTATTGTGATTCCAGAGCTCATTAGTAATTCTGTGTGTTTAAGAAACATTTTTCTGCATTTGGTTTTCTGTGGAAAGCTTCATCTGTGCAGATGCGTATTACACCAGAGTTCTGTGGGGTTCTCAAATGACTTTGCAAAGCTCATCTTTGGATGTTGGCTGCTTGTTGCTTCATTTTGTATCAATATGATGCCACATTGCTTCAGTAATGTTGAGTGCCGCAGTGGGGAGGGTCCACTGCATCATAAAACCTTTGAAAAAAAGGAAGATAAGTGAAAAAGCACCAAAAAATCTTTCTTAACTTTGTTAAATTACATTTTCTGCTTTGAATTTGCCTCTTAATTTAGGTGCACGTACAACCAGAACCCCTGACGTTTACCAAAAAAAATAAAAAACTATACATCTAAACACCTCTTTTTTAAGTACAATCAACACTTTTTACAGTGTACATTTTTGTAGAAGATTACAAGTCTGGCTACTTTAAAAGTAATGTAAAGCAATGGGAGGTGGCTCAAGACTTTTGCACAGTACAATATATTTATATTTGGAAGACACATAAATACAAAAAAAGAAAAAAAAACAGGAATTCTGAGAGGCGGTCTCATCAAAACCACACTGATCTTAATAATCTCTGCTGTCACTGTTTTGACTTGACATGTCCATTCTCAGTGACCGAGGAAGGAATTTTATTGGAGCATGTATTAGGTATAACAGTGCAGATGTTATTTTAATATTGCTTTCCTTTAAATATTTGCAGAATGTGATTTATTTCTCATTCTTTCACTTTTGAACCCAATTTTAACCAGTTTTAGCTTTAGGGATTGTTTTAGACACCCGTATCCATAGAACTCCAATTTAAAATGTTCCTGCAAGCACATAAAATAACTTTTGATTCATAGTCTTTGTTTCAGGCAGGAGTCTGAACTGCAGACAGATGCAGGATGGGTATAAATGTCCAGACACATGAGCAACTGAACTCCCAAATAGCTGTTTCCACATTGAAGAGCCATCTCGGCTATTCGCAGGTTGCTACTGATGGAAATGATGCGGAAAACTATGAAAATGATCCCCAGCTGCAGCACGCTCATTGCATCCGAAATCAAATGTGTCAGTCAATTGTTTAACCTCAACCTCATGAGACTAGACCCTCAGCTACAGAACTGCAAGAACAAATTCAAACACAAGTCTCGGTGATCACAGAGTCTACCTCGCCTCTCCCACACACGCCGCCTTCACATGCAGATAGACTGTTAATAGAAACCAATTAAAGTAGCTCCTCTGAGATTCAAACAAGAAACACATTCATTGTTTTTTTTCAAGGCGAGAGACACTCAAAGGAATTACACCAAGGCTAAACCCTTTTCTCATTCTCATTCGCTGCTCTATTTTCTGAGGAGCAGATCTTTATGGTGGTCCTTGACCAGAAGGCGATACGTGTCAAAACTCTGCAAATGTGCCGCAGAAAACACATAATCACACCAAAAACTGCCTGATTTAGCGGATGTGGTACAACGTGCTGTATAAAGGGGTTGGTGAGCGTTGCTAAAATGTAGCATCATTGTTTCTTATATAACAGATTCTGGGATGTTTACTCTTTCTGTCATATTAAAGAAAGGCTCAGTTTCATTAATCCCGTTCATCCTCTCTGTCTCCTTTCATCAGACATCCCAGCTAAATTTATAATGGAAGGATCCCGCATCCATGAATGATTCATAAGATCCAGAACTTTCTCTGCTCTTTAAGCATTTTAACATAATCAGATGTGAATGACTAAAGAGAATAAACAAAAACTGACTTAGAGCTAAATGGTTGTTACACCATAACAGCGACCTTTAACTGTACCCGAGCCTTCAGATAGCAGGTAGCTCTGTCTATCTTTTTGCAATGTCCTCTTGTGAAACTTATGCTATAAGGAATATATTTGAGCAAAATATGGGTGGTGGATATGCATGTTATGTGTTTATTATGTAACGCACTTTGAGTTGCTTGTGTTTGAAAAGTGCTGTGTAAATAAAGTTTGATTTGATTTAAACAACTCAGGGTGCATTTACACCATGATACTGTACTAGACTGTGTTCAATGGGGTACTTCACTCAGTATTCTTCCAACAAACTCAACATATTTTATTTCTCACAAGAAGCAGCGGAGCATGAGGAATTACTGAAGGTGAAGATGAGACTATAAAGAAAAGCAGCTGATCTACTGGTTAATGTGAGATATCCATCAGAGCAAAACGTGGAATCACATCAGATGTGAGTTTGTTTTTACCAGGACGTTCCTCAACATCTGTACATGAGACGCTTCTCCCATTCAGAGCAGCCCATCATCGAACCCACAATATCTTTTGCTTTGCATTCTACTTCCGGTACTGTTTCAAAAGGGTCAGTTTGGATGTCTCACGTGTAACAGTTAAGCTGCAGAGACATGTCTGAAACCATGCGAACGTCTTCACATATGTGGTAGTTTGCGCTTTGATGCTTAGAAATCACTCTCCATGTTCTCAGTGTGTCTGTTTGGGTTTGTCTTCTGCTTCCTAACAGACCAGAACTTATTCAACTGGATGGAAAAATTTCCGTGTCAAAGAATCACACTGTAAAAAAGAAACACTTGCAATGAATAAATGAATACGGCAACTCTGGCTTTCGTGGTACTCAGGTGTAGAGCAGGCTATCTGATGACCAGAAGCTTAGTGGTTCAAATCCCTCCCTGCCTCCAGCGTAATGTGTTTGGTGAACCTGTTGGCTGCCATACCATCCCAGCGTAGCTTTGGCTACATGTGTTGTAACCGAGTATGAATGTGGAATGAATAATGGATTCAGTGTAAAGCGCTTTGGGTGCCGTGAAAAGTTCAATTTAAATCTAATCGATTATTTATATAATTGATTGCTGCTTTGAAATAACCTGCAATGATTTTACACTGGGAAGGTTTCACTTTTCTTCAGAATCATAAGATGATATTTATGGTATTTTAATGCTTTAATGCAGACTTCCAGGGCTGCATAGGGCTGCAGCTGTTGCTGCAAGAATAATCCGGGTTTGAGTTTCAGACTTTCTTTGTGAGTTTGCGTGTCTCCTGTGTGGGTGTGGAAAATTGTGTGTCTGACCCTGTGATGGACTGGTGACCTGTCAAGAATGTACGATGGATCGATGGATGGATGGAATACAGACTTTCCAACTAAAGAATGAGTAGACCTTAAAAGTACAGCCACCAGCTTTAGGGCACTTTTGAGTAACTGCAACAGTTAGTGTAAATGAAATGAAAACTTGAGGATACTATTTAGCTGTACTCACACAGTTAGGCTGCCTCTACTTTTTCTTGTACATCTCAGCTTAACATGAATTGTCTCAGCCAGAAGACATGAGTAGACCTGAATGTTTAACTTTGTTAAATGAAATATTCTACTTTGAGTTACCCTCCTAATTTACCTTCACACACCACAACAATCCCTTACCAGAGTTTACACTGTCATGATGCGGGGAAATGGAAGACCCAAATGCAGGAAAGGAAAAAGCAGCCGGATGCAAAATAACTGGATTTATTGACAGAATTACCAAAGAACTAGTAATGAACTCAAGAACAAATGAACCTAATGAACCAGCAAGGGGGAAAGAAAACCAAGGGTATAAATGCACTGAAAACAGAACAAGACATGGGTGAAAAAAATGATCAAAATCAACCCCCAGATTAAATTAATTAACAAGATATGAAGCAAAAACACGAAAAACTACAAAATAAAAAAGGAAACCAACGTAACCCAACCCAAAATCCTAACATAAACACAAAAAAGAAATACACCTGAAAGTTCAATCAACATTTTTTACAGTGTATATTTTGTAACTTCAGGAGGAAAAGTTTTTTAATTCTGCAGAGGAAAAGATATAAAAATGTCCATCATTTTTATAGATACTTGTACTTTACAAGCAACAAAGCTTATGTATCTTTATGAGACTTAATGTGCGCAGATCCTCGTCATCAAAATTCACATTATCATTCACCTGTTATCTGGAAAAATGTCTGGAGTTGTTTCTACAGTAAAGGCAAATTTTCTTCTGTGTTCTCAGTATGAGAGCTGAGCAACAAGTGTCCATGACAGGGCTCTCTGCAGGCTTATCCACTGCCATCAGCTTTAACAATGAACCCTGCAATTAAACTTCACAATTCAGACAAAAAGAAATAAATTCTCTCTACTTTAAAAGCTTTTAGGCTGTCAGTCGGTCTCTTGTGAACTTCCTCATTTCTGTTCTTTATCTCTCCTCTCTGGAAGTTTCTCCTTCTGCCCCTATCTGTGTATTCAGCTCATTTGTATGCCGGAAAGGCCACCAATCATTCTTTCTGTTCAAGGGCACCTCGACTGTTGTCCCCAAGGGAGGGTGGTGTTGCTCCCTTCGCTTCTCCCACTTGAAGCCTCTCTAACCTCCAAACTGTTATCAATCAAATGTGCAAATTGGAGCAGAGAGTCTGGGAGATTTCTCTACAATTAAGCTCTTCAGCTTCTGATTTTACTGATTGGTCCCTCCCCAGCTTTGATCGTAATCAGGGAGCAGAAAGAAGTGAGTTTGGCCAGGTTTTGGCTGCAGCTCACCTGCACAAAGCATCAGAGCGGCAGGTGCGTCGCAGATCCAGGCAGGTGGGTTTGTGCCTCTCCTGGTGCGAGCAGGACGGGACGATGGTGCGGCGGCGGCGCTCAGCACACGCCTGGTCCGGGCACGAGCAGAACAGCAGTGGGTAGCTGAGCTCCCATGAGACGCGCTCGAAGAACTGACGCAGAGCCTAAAAGATAGAACATGGAGAATAGAAAACTTTCTGGAACAACACACACCTCCTGTTGGGTGGAATGCAGATCATAAAAGGCTGTTATCTAATAGGACAGTTGACTTTAATAATGTGATGTAAATATGTACGACTCAGAAGGTTCGCAGTAACATCAGTAAAAGCAATGTTTTTCTCATTTTTTATTATATTTACATTTTTATACATTCATCAGTTGAATGTTTTTATATCACATTGCATTTTTATATTCAGAAATAACCTACACAATCTGAAAAATTTCAACCGATACTGATAACCGATATTTTTCTTCCTGTCATGACCAATAACCGATAAATTACAGATATTTTTATGTTTACTATAATCTGCCGTTTGTGCTGGATAAAGTGATCGAAAACTGATATTTAAGTAGCTCTGGCATACCTGTAACACCAGGCTCTTTAAATGTTTATTTTTTTCATGGTGGAGCACAAAAATGTAGTCATCCAATCAACAAAGTGCATCCCTTGAAAATTCAGTAACAGATGTACGGCCTATCTACAAAGGTGTCTGTGTTTAAATATGAGATTATATATACTGACATAATGTGTCACCCTCAATTACAAAAATGTATCAAATATATAAAATAAAGTGCATACTTAAACATTAGGTGAATTCTGTAACCTTTTCACTGTCTCTTAAAAAGTGTTTAAAGCGTTCTGAATGGATAAATCAACCCTCTGTGTTATTGTTTTAGCTTTAACACTGCTAGCTGCTACTGCACTGCTTCGTATATTTTCTATACTTCTTTGCTGCGATAATGATTTTTCAGGTGAGCGATTAGATTTGTTGTTATAAGACTTGAAATCTTCAATCCTCTCGAAATTCCCAGCAATGCTTTTTCATCTCCTGCTAAAGATACGACCGTATTGCTCTAAATTAATCAGGCAGTGACAGGGCCAAGCCTGAGTCCTGCTCTGCTGGTAAGGCGCATATATCCGCCATCTTGGTTAGCTTTAGTGCTTCGTTGCCTGAATAAAATAACCTAAAATTCTTATATATTATTCTGGATTTTTATTGGGAAAATGTACTTATCAAACAGATAAAAAATAACCCTAATCGGTAGATATATTATCGGTCCGATAAATATCATGCATCCCTACATACAATAGCTATACCTACATGCAGATTTCAGACTATAATTATACTAACATATTAAGAAAACGCAGTACATCTTCAAAATAGGACAGAAATGGCTGCCAATCCTCATAAACACATTGCATTTATGTAGCAACTTAAGCAGCTGGATATGCAATAAAACCCTGATCAGAAATTAGCCAATGGGAAACTCGTATAACATGATTTATTCTCATACTTTGGGGAAGACTTTGTCCTATAGTCGTCCTCTTGGCCTTGCCTCTCTGGTCTAATTCCTGACAGTTTGTTTTGATGACTTATGAGCATAAAGGTCAACTAACTATTTAACTGGCTGCTCGTGTCACATCTGAAGAGCTGGACGACAGATAATTCATTATTTTATACATTTTACATGTTTTATGCTTTTTACAGTTCAGCACTTTGTTAGTATCTACTGTTCTAATGTGCTTTATAACTAATACTGGCTTCGGTCGGATCAACGGAAGAAAGGAAGCAGAATGGAAGGACGACACTTTGGGAAGGACATTGGACCTTTTAAGTTCTACTGAACTCTCAGAAATTGACTGTTTGGACCTTTCTGCCCTTCAGTGTGAATAAGCGGAGTGCCTGAGGCAGGTAAAGCTGCTGCAAAGACTCCTGGGAATGGAAAAGGCCATGTGCTGCCACTGTGACTCAAATAGATGAATGAATGTATTCAGAAAGGTAAATAATAGAGATAATAATTCACGAACTATAGGTTAGATGTACAAAGCATTTAAAATAGTACATTACTGTCCATGGACTTGAAATTGGTTTCAATTTTGTTCAAAAGTGAAACATTATTAGAGAACCAGATCACATTTAGCAAATATTTCAGGTAAAATAACATCTTTGTCTTTAATTGCTGGTATATATGACCTTCCACAGGTACTAAAAATGGAAATATCACATAATTTGAGCCCATCACATGAACTTTAGATGTAGATCCAAAAACTTATCGACTTGCTGAGTAAAACATCATCCACACAGTACGAAGTTAAACAACTTCAACCTAATGCGCAGCCTGTTTATGTGGAGATATTTAGGCATTAAAGCAACAACGCAGCATCAAGGTTAAATCAGCTGTAATGATTAATTATAAGTGAAAATGTGGATTTGAGCTGGAGTTTTCTTTTTAAACCCACAGGGACTAATTGCATTTCAGAATTCTTCCGTTTGTCTTTGATCAGAGTCCACAGTTGCTTGTTTGGCTTCAAAGCTGCAGAGGATCGAATTCAAAATGTTTCAGGTGCAAAAAATAACTTCTGGACTTAATGATTCAAGGAAACTATTTCCGAGTTGATTAGATGACTTTATTCAGTGAAGATGAGGTGAAAAAACCACCATCTGCTTCAGTCGTGCTAATCAGACCTTTGCTGTGATGATGTGCTCTAACATTTACCGTCTGCAACATAACTGCAGGTTTAGGAGCAGGCGTCTTAACCGCTGGTGCTTGATGATGGCCCTGATTCAACACAACTGAATCAAATAAAATGGTTCTCCATGTCTCCATGTCTCCTACTGACTCTGGGAACTGATAAAAGACCAGGGGCCTCATTTATAAAACTTTGTGTAGAATCACTACTAGAATTGTGCTTAGCGAAAAAAAAAAACAAAAAAAAAAAACGACTAGCTGATACGCCAAAGTAAAAGTCTGATAAAAAAACATTGCTAACACACAGGTTCACGCAATTTCATTTTATAGTTCACAACCTTGCCAAAACTGTTGCTAAGTTGGATGTGCTTCATGTGCCCGCTCCTGCACACCCACTTCCTACCATACACGGTCAACACAAAGCAGCTCATAAATATGTCCTCATATGAATCGAGTGCTTTGAGCAAGGTTGTGATTTATAAAAAAATTGCTGCACTTGCGTGTAAGCAGTATTTTTTTTTAATCAGACCTTTATTTTGGCGTAACAGTTAGTTTTTTTTTTTTTTCATTAGGCAAAATTTTAGTAGTTATTCAACGCAAAGATTTACAAATGTGGTCGCTGGACTTTTATCCTTGATATATTCTTAGGTGATTTTTATTATTATATTATATTATATTATATTATATTATATTATATTATATTATATTATATTATATTATATTATATTATA
>JBAMHX010000021.1:2114387-2133590 GCA_037177515.1 Pseudomugil tenellus
AGCAGCAGCAGGAGAGCTTCGCTTGAAAGGCAGCAGATATATATATATATATATATATATATATATATATATATAGAGAGAGAGAGAGAGAGAGAGAGAGAGAGAAAGAGAGGAGAAGGCAGCGAGGATCCAGGGCAGGAACACGGGCCAATTAGAGAGCTGCCCTGGGTTGTCCTGTTATCTGTCTCACACACAGCCTCAATAGGATGTGCACACAAAGGCCTGCTCTGGGCTCTACACATACACACTCACACCCTTGCATATATATATTTATATAAACGTATGTATGCAAGTGTGTGTGTCTTTACACACATGCAAACACTTGTTCGTGTAATGTTTTATTAAAAGACAGTGTGCTTTAGTTTCCATTTTATATATTTACCCACCATGGAGAGATACTCGCTCAAGGTCAGAACTGGAGAGAGGAAGTGGGCGTAAAGGAGAGCAAGGCAGGGCAGCTGGGAAAAAGTGGGGGGATAGAAAAAGAATTTGTATGTGATAGACGAAAGAAAAGAACAAGGGAGGAGGTGAAGGCTGGAACAGAAGGCCGGTTGCCCTCTGTGTTAAACAAACGCCGCTCGTACACCAGCGGCAGCAGTGTTGCTGTTAGGTTTGCTGTTTAAAAGTCACCTCCTGACACCGAGAGCCTTGTCTTCATGAGCTCCGGGACACACCGAGAGGTTTTCACACCTGCTGGCAGGTTTACATCAAAAATGCATCGACTGCTGCCCTTTCAGTGTTTCACACATGGAAGCTATGTCTGATGAACAGGAAGTCACAGTCTGCTCGCTGATTCGATAGTGTGTTGCAAATCTAGAATTTCATGCAGGAACATACTGAATGACAGTTGCGACAGAAGCAGAAAGAAAGGAAAAATGACAATAAGTAAGTGATCTGACAGATTCTTAAGAAGTTGAGCCATACTGCCTCTGCAGGAAGAGACAGTGTGAAGATGTTCTGTGGTCACACAAGTCCATGTTTAAGTTGTTTGTGGGAAGAACTAGAATCTGGATCTACATGCAAAGGGTGAGAAAGAGCATCCAGGCTGTTACAAGAGAAAGGTTGATGTTTTTACAGACGCTTTCCCATCAGTTCCCGTCCCTACGGACACTGGTGGGAAATCAGTGACTTCATTTGTGTGAAGGTACCGCTGGTATCGAGGTGGATGCTTTTGGAGAGACGTGTCCAACCATCAAGGTGACACCTGTACCGGTGAGGTTGGTTGTTATTTCAGCAGGACAATGTCAGATTTCATTAAACACAAACAGGGTGGATTTGTGCATACAGTGTGTGTTTGTATGTCCAACTTCCAGTCTACATCGGTCCCCCTATCAAAGACGTTTAGAGAAAGACGAGATTCAGAAAAGAATCGTGGACTGCTGGGCAGTTGAAATCAGGGATTTAGCAATAAATGGGCACAGATTCCTCTAAAGTGGCACTTTATAACTTTCATTTTGGACTCATTTAATGACACGGTGGTGTTCATTATTTATATTCCTGGAGCCCTCATTGGCTGGTAACATCTGGAGGCTGACAAGCTACACTTCTTTGGTTCTGCATCACCGTACGGCCAGGTTACGCTGTACACAGTGGATTTCAGCACAGGCTGTTATGAACACACACCAAAGAAGCACAGGAGGAGATAAGTGAAAGAATGGAGGAAAAACACTAAAAGGGGGACACAATAAAGAAATAAGACAAGAGTCAACACCAGACTGACTTTTACTCACTAGAGAGAGCTCAGAGAAGAGACAGGATGCTAGAAGGTATTGGTCATCATTAGGGAGCTCTCTCAGAAGATATGCCCAAATTCAGTGTTTTTTGTTTAAAAACGGAAATAAATACCTTAAAAAGTGTCATAAAACTTTCACTAAATGTGTTTCAATACCAATTTTATCTATTTTCTAAATGAAATGAAGACAGTCAGTAAATATATAAATATTAGTATAAAGGTAGGCTGACACTTGCAAGAACCGGGAGGCTCCCGCACTGTTCACAACTAGTTCATGAATAGTTCCCGAATGCGTGCCCATCAGTGTCCGCATTGATACGAACTGGCCCGACGAGTTCACGCATAGTTTTCACACTTTCCGCATTGGCACGAAGAGTTTGCACAATTCGGACGGTGTTGTTCCGACTTGGGAATCCCATATAAAAAGCGGGCCTCCCCAACCCCAGGTCAGTGAAAGAGAGAATACGCTGAACGCCAGAGACACAGTCATTGCAGAGAAGAGAAGATGCCTATATCTGTCGCGCACTAGCACGCATCCTCCCGCATCGTTCCGCCGACTTCACAACGTGTTCACGTTCAGTTGGGGCATAGTTCACGACCCAGTGGTGAGATTTTGTCGTGACCAAAATTTTGAACATTTAAAAATTCTCCTCCCGACATGGCACGCAGTCACAACAGCTTTACGCAGTATTCACACCAGTTTATGACCAGTTTGCGCATTTGAATCCCTAAGATTCAAATTAAGAAAATCACACATTTAAATTTATGTTGCAGTTTAGAGAATTTATGGAAATATGGTTTGTTTCTATCAGTGAAGCAGGTCCAGTTAAGTTCTCATAATCAAACAAGCAGGAAATGTGACACAGTTGAAAATGAAAGAAGCACCTGCCATGACAGTTAGGGAGTTGTTCACAATTCCTCGCAAGGGGGGGAGCTTGTTGTCGGGAAGAGTTTCCATTCTTCGCCAGTCTTCTCCCATCACCAGTCAACTGGGCTCTGCTTCTGGCTGGCACAGAAATGGCTGAGCTCACACACAGCCTGTCTGATATTCTGCATGTTTACTGTGCGAAATCAGAGCTGGACTTGTTGGATAAATGGCTTAATGTGGTTGCTGCTTTCAGGCAGACAGTTTCAGTTTAGACGCATCCACAACACCTGCAGTACTGGACCATCCACTAACAAGAACGGCAAACACATTGAAAAGGAATTTCATAATTAGCTTAATTACCTTGCTCTTAATTAATGTCTAGCTGAAAGGTCCAACCACAAGGCTTCTAAACTGATGTAATTCTGACCTTTAGTAAACCATCTACCAAGACCTTGGTTGTTGTAGTCAAAGCAAGGCCAGCATCTTTTAATCAGGGAAATGTTTAGAAACAGATTGTGACCATGTGGTCGAAGTCTTTAAACAAAGCTCCCCCATCTGACGGGGGCAGAATAGCTCCAGACATCTGTGGGATTCACAGGTCTTTGGGGAATATTCTCCCCGGGTTATGACCTCGTACCATATCTGTATGTCTTAATGTTTTGTCCCTTCATGTGTCAATGTTAACTGTATGTTCAACTTCTTTTATTTTCATTATTAAATTTATATTCTTCTCAATCTAGAGAAAACAGTCTCCTACAACATCATTCCCAGTAGTTGGTGGGTACTGGTTCAGTTTGGAGTCACTAGAGTTGCCTCTGGGAAAATGTCACATATCTGCCAAGCTGTCGTCATTCTTTTATTTTTCAAAGCTGAGAACACATCACAATCTGTAATAATAATTTACTAGAAGAAGACATTGGTGATTAAATGGGAGTAGAAAGTATCACCCATATCCACTAAATAGATGCAATTGGTCATTGAATGGCAGCATTTTTGTGTGGCTATACTTTTATATAAGAGTGGTCCATCATGTCACAGTTTATGCTTTCACAAATAAGAGAACTACGTATATTGGTGTGTTTTTGCATTTATCTGCTGCACTAATCTAAATGGGATATTTTCCTGCCATAAAAGACACAAAGAAGAAGTGAGCTGCTCAGAAATCCTCCATCAGTTATTATTCCAATGAAGTGTCGCAGGTAGCTGGAGCCTATCCCAGCAGTCATTGTGATATGAGGTACACCCTGAACAGATCACTAGTCCATCATAGGGCGTTCAGAAAGCAACAAATGGCACCTTTCCAGTTGTACCTACTCTACTTGGTTAGCTTGACTCTACTCTACTGGTTTTCCATCATAATTCGGGACCCTTTGATGTCAGAGGGTCAGAAATGATTAATTTCTGCCTAAAAGATGTCCCGAGTGCAGTAAAAATGAACATAAAAAAAAAAAACATGGCACAAAAAAGTGACAAAATCCCATAACATTCACAGGATCATTTATTAATATTCCATTAAACATGTAAAAATTATGTACATAGTGCAAAAATACATGAAATCCAAACTGGGGAATGGCTCTGGTGTTGGTTTGAAAGCAGACTGCCGTGATCAGAGCTGCAGAGAGTACATCGGTATTGGTTCTGAAGCTGCAGCCCGGACCGCTACTGCCTATAGTCAATTTGATCATATATATTCAAAACAAGCATATATGTGTATAGTTGCAGCTCTACCAACAGCCTGTAAACATGGAAAACATATTTCACCAGTAGTTTAACTAAATATGATGTTTTTAGAGTTCAGCACCACGGACAGCTCCGAGATACACGCCCATGAATATAACATATCGTGCTATTTATAGAAATAATTGAAAACATGTACATATAAACGAACAAACAGGACTCTGATTTCAACATTAAAGATGTAATTACATGAACCTGGATCCAACAGCATGCACTGCTGAAATGAATTTTACATTTTAGTACCATTTAGTTTCGGTTTAGCTGCAAATTTGACTCCATGTCAACGTGAGTTGTTTGCACCACCATCAGAGCAAAATCTCAGATTGGATCTAGCAAGTGGAGTCTACACACCATTTGAAAGGGGAACAAGTGGAAATTCAGCATTTCTAGATTGAAAAAAATGAAAGAAATCACCATATGAGGAACTAGATGTGTAATTTCATCTGAAGTATAGCACCTAATGCTGAGTAGGTCAACGTCATGCTGCTGAATAAGCTTTACCTTGTGAGGACTAGAGTTTCTAGATGTTAGCAATAGCTCCTTTGGGCCCAGTGGTTTGTCACTGACCTGACGCAAACACTGGCCAATAAGAAGCAGCATGGAGGAAATGCATCCATCCCATCTTTTTATAGCATGTTCCGCCAATACACTGTGTACACAACGTGTGTGTCCCACACATTTTGATAAGAGTCTGTGGTGGAAATCTGATCAGTTTGTGCCATTGAAGTCTTTGCTTCACCTCGCCACGCGGACCGAATCCTGACCGAACACACACAAATGAAGCTGCGTCAGGAGGAAACGTCTTACCGCACTCCCCCGTGGATAGATTATCTGTGCTGCTCTCTTTTCTGCTGCCATCAACGCTCCTCTGCTTTCTGCTTTCACAAGCTCTCATCTCATATTTCCTGTCCTGCTGCCCATTCCTGTCCGCTTTCCTTCAGCTCTGTCTCTTCATCTCCTTGATGTTTCTTTTCTGTGCTCATCCTTCTGGTTACTTTACAGTATCACATGACCCGGTCGGGTCCACGCGTCATGAATAGAATGATGCAACCAGAGCAACACAAGCAACCTGAGACTTAACATGATGGAGGTGAAGGCGATAACGAGTTATTTAGATCCCAAGCAGGACATCTGATTAGAGAGCGTTTAGACAGATGTCAGAACCATGATTCACTGTTTAAATGTGGATATTTTTACATGCTGTTGTACATAATTAAAGGATAATAAATGGCACGAAGAAGCATGTAAATATGTTTCATCCCCACCTGAGCCTGTAATGTATTACAACTAGAACTGCACCAATACTAAAAACTTCTGTGGAATTAACGCATTCACTTTTTAACACGAGAATGCAGAAACAAGTTATTATCCGAACTGTATTAAAATGATAAATCAGGCATTATCTGGATGCAGGAAACTTCTATTGGTCATGCAGGTACCTTTTCACAGATGTGAACATAATAATCCACTAAAAACTGCTTCATCCTGCTTAGATATGAAGTTTCTGGCAGATATGAAGCTTATATTTATTTACAAGATGGACACAGGACGACTCATTTGATGTATTGCACATTAATCATTCAGTGGTTGCATCAGAAGGTCTGGTCCGGTCTCCTTATCAGTCAACTATATGTAACATTAATTAGTACATAATTAATATAATAGCAGTTATATGATCCTTAATAAATAAAATAGCAATTTCCTCACAGCAAAATGAGTAAATAGTAATATTATGAATGTGTCAATTTAATGTTCTCTGAGGTTTTCCAACCAGCTTTATTAAAATCCTGGAAGTAAACACCTCAGCTCCAGGAAATTATGCTGATTTATTTTAAATAGAACAAGTTCAGCAGGATAAAACCTGAACTGAGGATCGTAACATGTTCGTTCCAACAACCTCCATTAAACTTTAGAGTGGGGTTGGGAGTTCGAAGCTTTGTGATTAATTAATCTCAATTAATTGCATTTTAACTATGTGTGTCCCAAAAAGCACTTTTTTATTACAATCTATTTTATTGTAGGACTGATTTAAATAATAAAGACATTAGTATTGTAAACTCAAGCAAATGTAGCTTTTATTTGGAATTAAAGAGGAAATAAAAGTCATGTAAACATGGCCATTGATTTGATAAAAAACTAGTGTGTAATACTTACGACATAACCAGAGTGTAAGGCTTGAATGTAGTGCTCATGTTAGTCACCAAAAGTCTCCAACAACACAAGAAAAAAAATCACCGCTATATAATTATTTAATATAAATCAATATACCGCTTATTACTTGTATAAAGTGTAGAATATCTAGACGAGTCTGAAAAGTTGCTAAATGTAGCGTCAAAGTTGCTAAGTTGTTAGCAAGCTCCACCGCGTGCTGCAGTCTAATTTGTGTACCAGAAAATTCTGCATTGTTTGGATGCAAACTGCAATTAAATCTGTTCATTTTTTACGGATTAATTTTCTGAACTTGAAATGCCGATGGAAATGCTTCCTCTATGCTAACACAGACACGTTAAAAAGATTTGAGAAAACACATCAAGCAAACAAAAAGTGCTCTCTGTGGTTGTCTGCTTTGTTTTTATGCAGAAGCCATTTAGTTTCTCTGCAGGCGTCGCAGCTGGTTTTAACGCTATGGTTGTACAGTTGTTGAAGTTGCCTTGTTCTACTTTTTCTCCTCGCTCTCCTTTGTTTCTGTTATGGTTTATGGGTTTTGTTAGTTTTATTTTGTAGACTTCCTCATTTCCTGTTTGCTTTGTGTTTCTGTTCAGCTTCATGTATTTGTTTATAAGTTTCACCTGGGGTTGATTTTGGTAATTGTGTTCACCTGTCCCTATTGTTTCCTGTCCCTTGTTTCCTATGTATTTAAGTCACTTGGTGTGTCTGTTTAGTTTCGGGGTCATTACATAAGTAAATTTGTTACTCTGTCAGGTCAGTGTTCCAGTGTTTAATAAAACCTGTTGATCTTCATCATTGCTGCCTCCTGCTTCTCCTCCTCACCTGCTTTTGGGTCCACCACCTACCCCTTCATCAGTTTCCCTTCATCAAGTCCACCAAAAAAATGTAACTTTGTAATATTCAAAGTAAAGAGTAATATTTGAGTATCAAGGGGAGGCTCATAACCTTCATCTTGTAAAAGGAAACCTTAATGGAGGATATAAGGCAACAGATTTGGTAAACACAGGCAGCGAGATCATTTTTCTGCCAGAATTTTTTGGGACAAGAAAGAAAAAAAAGAAAAAAAAAAAGAAAACTAAAAAAGCTACTAAGCTAATATTTATGTTAATATTTACAGCAAAAAAAAATTATAATAAACATTTTTACCTATGAAAAAGCTTATTGAATTTGTTTGATTTAAATAATGATGAAGCATTTTCTGACTGCAGTTATGTAACCAGGGAGACGGTCTTCACTATTTAAGTATAGATTAAAGTCTGACGAGATGAAGACTATGGTCAATGAGAGCTGTCACGAATGTGTGTAAATATTTCAAGCACATAAAAATTCTTGAAATGTTATATTTATACACAACAAAAAGCAGCCTGATTCATTAATGATGTGTTTTTTTCAGCTTCTGACAAAAGGAATAGTTTAACTGATCATTTTGGAGAATTTTATCAGGTTTTTTATTATTATTATAGGACGTTTAAGAGCCTGAACTTTATTACAGGAATAAAAATAGATGTAAAAAGTACATTTTACTGATCGTTGAGTGTTTTACTGCCTGTTATATCTGCCACATATACAAAGTTACAGCTCTTCTTCCTACTTTATAGGGATGCCTCCACAAATACAAAGAGACTTTAGCCAAATTCTTGTTTTAAGGAGAATTCATGAGAAAGCGTTCCTTCATTCTGAAAGTAATTGCAATCTTTTTGGTTTCAATGCAAGATTAAGAATGAAATGAGAGGAAACGATCATGTCAGGCTCATTTTTGGGTACCAAGGCCATTTGTTGAACAACAAAAAATGGTGAGCACACTAATATTCTAATGAAACCCACACACTTCTTCTATAAGATGGTTTTAAAAGATAGAAACAAAAAGGAACAATTTCTTTGATCAGCAAGTAATAATTTCAGGTAAATTTTAATAATCCTGAAAGACAGAAAAGCAATCAGCAGCGGGAACTTTGTCACATTAAATAAATTGGACGTAATTTTAGGGGGTTTAATTCAGCATATTTTAGTCACGGCTATAAATCTAGAAAAAGAAACGAGCAGATTTATGGGCGCTTTCCTTCTCACGAACTCACAGCTCAGCAGCAGTTCTGTTAATTCTCTCTGACAGCTGCCTCTAGGTCTTCCTACAGGTCTCTGTCCAGCATCAGACTCTGTCCTAACACCTGACAGTGTAACATTACCTGCTGCAGGCTGTAATATTCTCTCATCTGATATCTCACACTGTCACACCTCTCCACCTGCCCAGGGACTGCTTTGCCTCAGAACATGTGATTTAGCTTCTATCTTCTGCTCAGACATTTTGACTGCATTTCAACAACTCCTATTGTTTTTGTCTTTGTGGCCTTTAAGTTGTTTTTTTAACTTTTTGTTTTCTAACTCTACTAAATGTAGATAAAACAGCTATTCATCTATGTTGTGACCAACAACAGAGAATAAAACTCCTTCATCTAAAGGTTCTAAAGGTTCTAAAGGTTCTAAAGCACTTCTACCAGGTTCATACTTCATAGAGAACCATAAGATGCAGTGTGGATATTGGGGGCACTGCCTTGAAGCTAACTGGGAGCTACGTTTGTAAGTGTACCAGAGTTAACTTTAAGCCAAGACAAAGTTTTGCTTGCACAGCTACGCCTTTCCAAATGTACCAAACATTTGGGGCAAATGTAGCCAAAACAGAAGCCAAAGCACTTGGACAAGCTAGCTTTTAATACCGAGGATGCCTGAAACAGTTCTGCCTTTTGCATTTCGTAATATTGTGCTATTAATTAGCTTATAAAGAACAGTTTATGTTTTTACATTTTTATATATTGACCGATAGTGCTCTACGTCTGCATCATGATGCATCTAAAACACAATTTTCTCCCACCCTCATCAGTTATCAGTTAGACAAATCAGGAAAAGAGTTTTCATTTGATAAAGAGATTTAATTCTGAAGCAGTAGAAGAGGGTAATGTGGTCTGTTTCCCAGAATGATGGGAGCACTGGGATAAGAAAGGAGGAAAAAGAAGTGATCCAGCCATCATGATTAGTGGCTACTGTGTGTGGGCAGTCTATGATCTGGGACTCCCCCAGTTGGTCTGGTCCAAGTTCTGCAACATTATGTGTCCAAAGAATGAGTTTAGCTACATTACTTGAATACTGAATAGCCAGGTTGTGGAGTTTTATTCCAAGATGACAATGCATCATGACTCATCAGGTTCAGATTGTGAAAGAGTGGTTCAGTGAACAGGACACATCATTTTCACACAGTCCTGAACCACATCTTTGGGAGATGCTTGAGAAGACTGTGCAATGATGCAACTCTCCCTCCATCAATATAAGATGGAGGTGAAAAAAATGGATGCAACCTGGACAGAAATAAATATGATTTTTTATTTAATATATAATATTAAATATGTATTTTATATATAAATAAATCACATTGCAGATGCCTCCTGATATGAGATCACAGCCGATGCATGCTGTGATCAAAGCTAACAGAATAGTAATATATGTGACTTTTTTTTTAATGAGTTGTGTAGTTCTCCAACCATACTCCCCATATCTGTAGGTGGTGTCCAGCCTCCCCCACCCCACCCCCATGGAGGCATACAGTAAGTCTGCAGGTATGTTTCTCTGATCACAATTGTAAACAGTTAACTACTTTTCAAACTCTTTTGTCACAAAAACACACACTCAAACACACAACTCCATATTCACAAACACTCTGTCACGCCCAGCCTTTCCCACCAATCAATTTGCGACACTCTTGTCTGAGACATGCTTTAATGTTCCAGTGCTCTTTCTTCTGCCACTGCTATTTAACACACTTCTGTATTATCCTCTTATCTCGTCCTCCCTCCAACCCCCGCTCCCTCCTTCTTTCTTTTCGTCTCTTTATCTGCTTTGAGCATTCACAGACAGTCTCGCTGTGGATCCTCAAATCACGCTTTCAGATTCCAGTCGACAGGTGACGTGACTGCAAACAGCTCTTACAAACGGCAGCTCCGCACATGCATGAGCAAATATGAGGATGTCATGTTTTCTGCTGCTGTTACGCATCTGAAATAGGAAGTGTGTCAAATGTTACAGGAAAACCTGCACTGCTACACTCCCTGCTCGTGTGTGTGTATGTTAGACAAAGTGCTTTTGAAGTTGCATTGGTTGCAGCTCTCCTGCTTTGACTGTGTTTGTACTTGTGTTAATCTGAGAGACCAGAGGCCAATTTACAGAGCCGTGAGTCTATTTCACAGCTGTTTGAACACACATACACACGCACACACTCTCAGAAAGTGTAAATGACGATGTATTGCTTGGGGCCCCTGACATTTAAACACTCCTCAGAAATGCGTGTGAAGCCGACACAGCGCGAGTTGTGCGGCAGGTTTAATGCACACAGCCAATCAAGAAGAGGCACGCGAGCAAAAGCCCACAGAATTCACCTTGTGATGTATGAGCAGTGCTAAAAACAAATCTGATCTTTTACAAGTCATTGTTTGCTGCTCCCTCCCTGCTCTCTGATAAATAAGATTATTATACACCCGGGATTATGCGGTCATAAAAACTCCATCGTCAGCAGACTTGCTTACAATGAGGGAAAATCTCAGCATCGGCACATTCATCCCCCGCTTAATCACGCCGGATATAAGTGAGATGCTACAGAACATCTGCACCACTGCACTCCCTGACATTGGATTTAACTGCACAGTTTCCACAAAGCATCAGACAGCACGGAGACATATGCAGGAGATCAGACAGGAATTATCCATGCATTGAGATCCCACATGCAGTCGCTCACTTCCACTCAGACAGGAAAAAACATCTAAATCGATTCAAGAAAATATTTTGCTCTGAAAGCTGCTTTTTGTGTGGGTCTTTGTTCACTGAATCCTTACAATGACATGACTATAAGGTCCATAAGAGGGCTGAAATGATGCAGTTGCATGTGAGAGATTTAAATGAGACTCAAAAGTGTTTGACTTTGTAGCACCATGACATTTCTTCATTTGCAAGCTGCTGATGGGATGTAAACCACCAGACAACACAGACCATTTTATCTCAGCAGGTTTTTTTCCCTGAATGCTCCCTCATGGCGGGGAATCGGGCTTTTATGTGTGGAAGTTTGTCTCATCCTACAAACAAACTCATGGCTCCCCTGTTCATGGCAGTAAAGATCTATGATTAGTTTGTTATGCAATGTTTTAATGGAACAGTAAAAAAAAAAGCCAATATAACTATAAAGGGCTTCACGGTGACATGTTTACACATTGTTTCATCCAATCAGCTGTAGAAATCTTAAGCTGCAGATATAAATGCTAAATTAATCAGTTTAGCAGCTGATACTTCATGTGCTGCTTGATACGTCAGTGTTTTAATGCTGCAGTATAAATAAATGTAATAATCTTCTTTCCATCTTTGCTGATTTGAAGCTTCTGACGAAAGATTTAAAACCGTAAAAGGAAATTAATCATAGTCTTGCAAAAATTATTGTTAAGCTTTATTTCGGTCTCTTAAACATTAAAGCTTCTATTGTCCTATGTCACAATTTGCATGTTTGGGGATATTTGAACCGTTTTTACCCATATCAGGGTTAAATTTATGACCCATATTCTCCATATTTAGACACGTCTGTGCAAAGAAAATGAGACTATTAAAAAGGGAAACATGTGATCTTTGCCTTTTATTGATGACATTATGTAATCATAAAAGATATTTGTTTTAATGAAAATGATTTCAGCGGCAAAGTCTCTCTTTCTCATTAACAGAGTAAGGTTTGTAATTACAAATAAAGGCATTCATTCAGGGATTCACAGATGGAGCAAGCACATCAACAAACACTACTGCTGCAGCCTTGATACGTGCATTTTAGTTTCTTCAAACTGCTCAAAAGCACACACAAACACGCACTGCAGTGTTACCTGAGATGATGGAGGCATGTCTGAATTCCTCGGAGAAATGGATCGGCTCATACGGAGACGTCTCATAAAACTCCTCTCCTGAAAATAGCAGAAGACAGAGAAGAGTTCAGCTGGTAAACAAACACACCATAACATCCACACCTGACCATCTGGCTCTTTACTACTTTCATGTCACCTCATCTTTGCAGTCTCATTAAAAGGAAGACTCGTTCACTCTTAACAGCATGTTTGGAGCTGCTTGGGCTGATACTTGGAAAGAGCAAAAGAAAAACAACAACTTCCTGGAACTGTTTCAAAATGACAAAAGAAAGAATGAAAATATTTAGTCAGCCAATCCACCTGCTGTATGTCACAAAATGTCCAAAAAAACAAAACCCATCCGAAGTAAGTGCTTCATAACTAATACGTGATGCGTGCAAATTGCAGTTTGTACATTTTTCTTCTGAACGGAGAAAGATTTTATGACTTTTGATCAAAAAACTCTTTAAAAACTTGAGCTGCTTTTTAACAGCATTAGACGTTCAAATATTTCTTGTTAATCTCATACAATGCAAATGTTCATCCATTTTCTATGCTGCATCATCCGATTCAGGGTTACGTGGATAGTGGAGCCTGTCCCAGGCGGGGAACACCCTTGACAGGTCACCAGTTCATCACAGGGTCAACACAGAGACAAACAACCTCTCACACTCACTCCTAGGCACAATTTAGAGCAACTACTCAACCTAGCAGACATATCTCTGGACCAAGGGAGGAAGGCCGAGCACCTGGAATTAACCCACACATACACAGGGAGAACATGCAAATTCCACACAGAAAGCACTGTTCTGTATATCCCATCCCTAAATCTCACCAGCATGTCATCTGCCAAGAATCAGATTAACTTTAAACAAAAGGGAGTTCACTTATGATTTACAGCACAAAGAAACAGATTGGCTCTTACTGCATGTTGTAACTGCTTCTATGCAGATGATGCCTCACTCTATTTATCGTTTCACCAGCTGACACAGAGGTATCGGCTCTTAGAGATATCCACATGGATAAAGGAAATCTACCTTTAATTAAACGTTATTTAAACTGAGCTGTGGTAATTCTAGCTAATTGCTTCATCCAACACAATTTCAACATCAAAATGTCTTTATGTCCTTGTCAGAAAACTGGGTGTCATGAGGACCATTCTCCTTGTCATGTCTCCAAACTTTACAATACCAATGTGAGAGAAATTATGGTCATTTCTTGTATACATTTACCTTCATATTAACCCAAAGTCACATAAGAATGCCAAGGTTGAATTTCATTTGAAAGCAGTGCCAGACAGATAGCACTCACACCATCTGTTTGTGAAGATTCTGTAAATCCCAGCATGACTCCAGGGTTGCATGCATGCACTGTACATGTGCTAAATATCCACAGGGATTGGCTGAGAAGAGTGTGGACATGAGGCATGTGCAGAGTAAAATTCACTGATGGGGGGAATGGGTTGTAAACAACTTCTACAGACTCAATCGCACGCTGTTCAGCCTGTTTGGTTTTTGTCTTTTTGGGTTTTTTTGTTCTTGCTGCAGCATAATAAAGATACAAAAGCAAAGTGGAACTTTATTTATTTATTTCTCTCTGGTTAATAATGAAGAATTTACACGCCAATGATAAAAAAAAAAATGTATTTGTAACTGATTAGGTTTGCCACCAACTCCTAGTACAGATCATGGTTTTTACTTTGACTGCCGTGAAGCTTTTGATGCAGGTCTCTCAGCAGTCACAGTTAAATCCCAACAGATAGTCCAGAACCTAACGGGTCATCTGGTGTTTCTTCAACCAAAAAGATGTCAGGTGACCCTACTACTCACTGAGCTCCACAGGCCATCTATTGTAGAGGAATAAAAAAGAAATCGTGGATTGAGATATCACTTGTGATAAGGAACAGTGGTGTTCCTGTCGATGGTTGAGAATCACTTGAACCCTCATCTCTTCAGAAAATGCATAATTTAACACTCTAACACGCCAAATCCACACTTACTCTGGACTTTTGCAACTGTTCTACTTGTGCTTCATCCTTTAAATACATTAAGTTTGTAATAAATACAATAGTTTAAAACTAAAGCACGAATACTGGTCCTTAATTGTAAGGTTCTCATGTAAAACGTCTATGCAACAAGGAAACAAACAGCCGAGTCCAGATGCAACTTTTAATTTGTAATTGTTCAGCAAAACAGCCCATTTTCTACCATAAAGACATAACAAGAGAAAAAATTGGATATTTTTAGTGAAAATTCCTGCATGACAGCTTAAATCGGGAGGTGGTGGGTTCATCAGATTTCTACTGCGATCGTTCAAAGAGTAATTTGTCCTGTGAACCTGTTCCACACTCAGCCAAGGCCTGAACCCCATTGCCATTCTTCCTCATGCTGTCAGAGTTTCACACACAACAAATGTCTGTAGGACTGCCAAAGAGCGATATGAACCCTCCCAACACATCAGAGACGACAGAGCAAGCCCACAAACTGCGGTGGCTGTAAATCTCTGAGAGTAACACAAGCAGCATAAGCCAGCCAGAACCTTCCAGAAACAGGAAATGAGCTCCTTTTCACTCAGTCTGGAGATTTCACACTCCACATGCAGAATAATTCCACCTCATTTTCTCATTTGCTTTGGTTGGCTTCTTCAAATTTCTAACAATTTATTGTTTACAACAAATTTGAATGTGTTTATGTAGTTAAAGCAAATGGATATAACAAACACTGCAATAGAAGCTACTTGCACATGACTTACCTCCCTTCTGACCAGGGGCCTCATTTATAAAACATTGCATAGAATCACTAGTAGAATTGTGCTTAGCCAAAAAAAAATATTAGTTGGTACGGCAAAGTAAAAGTCTGATCAAAAAACATTTTATACGCTCAGGTTCACGCAATTCCCATTTATAAATCACAGCCTTGCTGAAAAGGTCACTCCCCTACACACCCACTTTCTACCATACACAGTCAATGCAAAGCAGCTCATAAATATGTCAGCATATGAATCAACGAGTGTTTTTGGCAGAATCAGGGCAACTGAGAGGCGTTTGAACGTAACTTTTCAGAGACTGAGATCGAGGTGCCCGTTAGTCAGGTGGAGATACGGAAGGCGATCTTATTTTGAAGTCATAGTTGCGGCGTAACAAACAAAAGCATCAACTATTCCACTATTATGCAAATCTAAATGACAATCTTATGTGTTGCAGCAGGTACACGTCTAAAACCTGCTGGGGATCCCTGCACGCTATGCTTCAACAACTGCTGTTGGAAGCCTGTCGCAGAGGAAGGACGTGTGACGATGGCAGGAAGGAAGTATCAAAGGTCAAAGGTAATCCTGATAAACTTAGAGCCTTTTGTCATCCTCTCAGTTTCCTGATTAGATTCACAGTATTGGACCACACATTACTTCACTCAGTCTTCTCTCCCCTTAACAGGAAGGTTCTTATCCTGCACTTCATTTTAATGCTTTAACATGGGAATAATTGTACTTCTGTGGTCTGATTTATGCTTTTGTGGAAAAATAACCTTTATTCACACAACTACAACTTAATTCCCTCATTTTCAGTCTGATCAAACCAAAATCCGAAAAGACAAGAAAAATATAAAATCCTGAAGAACCCAATCAACAGTAAGTGTCACAATTTGGAGTGTTTGCGTCTTTAGTACTGAGTTCTTGTTGTATTTTGTACTTTTCCTTATGTTTCCTGTTTATTCGTTCACTTGGTTTCCTTTGGATCAACCATTCTTGTTGTGTTTTCTGTGTCTTTATACTTTTTCTCATCCTGTTACTCATTCGGTCTTCTGTTTCCTTGGTCATGTTATCATGTATAGTAGTCCGTACTTGTGTCTTGTTTTGTTTTGCAAAGTTTTACGTTCATATTAAAACTTGACTTTGGAAGCCAGAGCACCAAACTACACAACAGGAAGGCCCCTGTTGTGACCTCCCCCCAGCTGAAGCTCAAACCAGCAACTTTCATGCTTTGAGGCCACATTGCTACCAAATGTGCCGCCATGTAGACCATTAACATGAATTTTGTTGAATGAAAAATCTATTCAGTTTAAAAGGACTTCAATCTTTAGTCTTTAGTCTACTGAATGAAAAATGAATATTCTTTGCATATTTAACATTTCAAGCAATGTCACTGCAATGTTAACTAAACTCCTTGATTGGACTAAGCAGTAAATGAGATTAATGTATTTTGTTTGGTAATGGTCAGCTGCTGTATAGTTATTTGAATAGTAGTTAGTTTAGATAACACTAAGAGAGTTTTTTGATCAAACAGATTAAAGACATGTTTAGTGAACATTCACCGTTTATGTTGACATGTTATGAATAGAACATGTTAGCTCAGCATGATATGATAAACAGGTGATATGATAATATCTTGTTCAGATAGGGGTTTTTTTTACTGACTGCGCGTGGACAGCAGTACAACCTTATGACATGCAGCCACATGCATACACACAAAATGCCAAAATAGGAAATTTACTTGCAAAATATCTGTTGTAAAGATGGCGTAAAGAGCTTAAAGTTGATGGATAAGGTTATTTGTTGAGCTCACACCTATTTTATACAGCAATGGCTCACAAGCATCGGCTTATGGGTCCTGGATTTTCTTTGTGCTTTGCGTATTCTTGTATGGAATAAAACTGATGAACCAGGTAATAAACAGAGAAATGCAACATTATGGCATTTAGTGAGCAGAAAAGGGAAAAAGTGCCTGATCCATCCTGAACCGAGACAGAAACGCTTTTGTTCTGTCTTTCTGGGCACTCGTACAGGAATCGTCACTGTGTCACAGCAGTTTTTCCTCAGCTTGGCTGGACTGTTCAGAGTTACGCTCCTGCTTTAAGCTTAAACCTTCAAATGGTTTTCTGTTCAATTCTCTCTTCAACACCTTTAAGAGCAGCGCTGGAGGAAGAAATGGCTTCACCAGTGCAGAAGATGGGATCTGTAATGACACTCTGGATTTGAGACACAGATGGGCTTCCTATGAGCCAAATGCACATCATTTAAGTTCGAGCAAAATTCCTTTTGCATTATATTTGGAGGACTTCTCTCTGAGAAATTCACGCCAGTCACATGGAGAAACGTGAGACTTTTTTTCATATTGCAGTGCACTTTGCAGAAAAAGCAGCGACTACAGTGTCAGTTTTTCTTCGTATCCTGCTGACACATTTCTAAACATGAATGAAATGTTGCGGATGACTCACAACTTCCAGAGTTCCCATAAAATATTTGTGATATCTGCATATTTTAGAAAATGAATGTTGTTATCAAAAAGAGAGAAAGAAAAAGTGATAGTTACTGAGCCAAACTAGCTGGTTTATTGAAGCTGTGACAGTTCAAGAAGCAGATTTTCTGACGTTTCTGTCTGTCAGACACTATAAACATTGAAAAAATATTCTTCAGAAAGCTGCAGGAAGTTTATTATTTTTGTCCAACTTGTCATCTCCATGAATTAAAAAAAATGGAGCAACGAGAAAGCAGAATCTTTTTTGACAGATTTGTCAAAAGCATTTCACACTCTGGATCAGAACCTGTTTTATCGCATAGTTTTTAATATTTCTGGGCTTTCTGGGCCAAACTGTTGGCTGTTTTTCAAATGATCTTTCTGGTCAAAAGCCATGTGTTAAACTGCACAATCATTTCTTTTTATGTCACTAAAGGTGCGCCTCAAGACTCTGTACCAAGCCCCTTTTCAAACTTACATTAATATATGGAGCTCTCCGTCTCTATTGCCATAGTTTATCTACAAGTGCCTTTAACATCATCCAGTAATGTATATTCTACTTAAAACTTTACTGTGCGCTGAAATCATGAAGGTTATGTGGTTTTCAAAGAGAAAATCCTCGTTCCTGCTATTATGTCTGCACAAGGTACCCAAACTTACCATGTATTTTATTATAAATAACTTACTAAAAATCTAAACAAAAAAAGAAACGCTTGGATTAAAACTAGGCAGGAGACTTGTCAGAGACCTGTCAGGCCAATGTGCCTGTCAGACTATGAGTGTGTCTGTGTGTGTGCTTTGAATTGAGTAAAAATCCATTTCCTATATTACCATTTAAGGTTCGCTATCGATATAATTATGTCTTTCATTTCCTTGATGTGAACGTCCCGATACATGACTACTGAAAAACACCATTAATTACCAGTTGGAGCCATAATTTTTTTATTATTAATATGAACATGTGTGCCTGCTCTTTACATATGCTATGCTATAACTAGTCTTTTGCAAAAGGGAGATGCTGCTCAGTCTCATTGTAATGTCTGTTACAATAACAAATAGAACTCTTGGAGAGCGCAGATCTCTGCCAAGCTAGCAATCAGGGTATTTTTCACTGAGGTATATACACATATGTTGAAAATGGCCCTATCGAGCAATGATAAAAGGATCCTCTATAAAATTCCTGGATCCAGACGGTGATCCGGATCACCCCAAAAATGTAAACACTTTTTTGTCTTTCCATTCTGGATATATCTTGAAAATTTAATGAGATTCCGTCCATTACTTTCCAAGTTATGTTGTTCACAAACAAACAGACAAACTCTTGCTATTGCTATTCTGTTCTAAATAGAGTAACCGAGCCTCCACTCACAAGCTTTTAATACATTCACTGTTCTTGCAGTCTGTGCTGAACTTGAGGAAAAGTGAATTTGTTACAATGCTCCTTATTTGTAATAAATTACAGCAGGAACTAAAACTGTGCAGCTTAACTGAACTGTGTTGTTTTAAACATGTTCTAAGGATGATGGCTGCTGTTGTTCTTCATGTTTATATA
>JBAMHX010000021.1:2149364-2183031 GCA_037177515.1 Pseudomugil tenellus
TTCGACTACTAAATTAGTTGTCGACTATTAAAATAGTCGACGTAATCGTGACTAGTCGACTAATTGTGGCAGCCCTATTTCCAGGACCAATGACTTTACAGACTCTGGATGTTTTGACGACTCCTTTGAGGCTGAAACTGTGATTCCTGTCAAATGTGTTAATGTTTGTTTCATGTGTGTACAATCATGCAAGAGGTGATGGAGAAAACTTGTTTTCTTTAAGCTTAATGAGCGCACACACACACAGCTGTGCACTGGTACAGAAGAAACAGAATCATTACAGGCATAATCACTGTAATTACTGCATGTTTGCGTGTATTTGTACCCCTTTTGTGAGGATACAAATCTGTTCACACAGTAATGCTTTCGGGACTCTGCATCTTTGTGAGGTCAAATATTAAAAAAAAAAAAAGAAAAAGGTGATTCATATATGGCTAAAAAGATCCATGAACAACTTTACAATTGATTTTTGGATGGTTTTAGGTTGAGATCCTTAACTAACTTAAAAGCAAAACATCTCCATTTTAGCCTTTGGCAAACCTGACAGAAAGAAGTGCATTGGATCAGTTGGCAATACACCTGACCAAGAGGTCAGATCCAGTAGTTGCTGTGTTGTTAAAGAAGAAGATAATGGCAAAGCTGATTCCCCCATTATTTATAACATTAATATGAAAAAGTGTTCTTATGAACCCGTGTGTGCAGGTTCTTTCTGACTTTCCTCCCAGTCAAACCCTTCGTAGACTGATTTGAGCCTCAAAATTCTTACAAGGAGTATGATTCTGTTTCTCTGTTGGTTCTGATGGGCACAGAACAGATCCAAACACCTTGCAACCTTGCGTTTGAGCAATAATACCTTGAGAAAACAAGATAAAAAATGATCCCGTTATCACCAGAAAAACATGCAGACACGGCTGGTAGCGGCTTCTGTAGCCCCTTCACCCACCCACCCACACCCGCACACACACCCCTTGTGCATTATTTAGGCTCTGAAAAGAAAACAGCCTGCTCTTAGTAAATCATAAAACTTCAATCTGATTCAAACTGGATGCTACGTTTCTGTCTTTTCTGGTGACAACCTGTAAAAAGTTTACCAGACCCCACACGATGTGCTGTGTTCCCCAAAGCTCACACTCCCTCTGCAACTCTGTATTGACTCAAGTCTTAAAACACAGACATGGCAATTGTATTTATTTATTCTGTGAAGTTGACACATTCAAGAGCATGAAATTAATAATACTTTATTAATCCCAGAGGGAAATTGAAACTCTGTAGTCATTTGGTTTAGCTGGTTGTGTTTTTTTTTTTTTTTTTTTTTTTTTGGCACTGGAACAAGGAAGGATGTTATCTACATCACCGGAATTCTTTTCTGACACTTTTCTTTCAGACTGGTGTTGAACAGGTGCTGGAGAATCAGACTTAGTTGTCTTTAGAACTCTGGGACTGAGACCATCTGGACCTGCAGCCTTGTTCTGGTTCAGTTTCATCAGTTGTTTCATGACTTGACTACAGGAGACAGAGTGAGGTGGAGGCAGACGAGGTTTCAGGAAGTCCTGATGTGAAGAGAGATGAAGTTGTGTTCGGGTCCTTGACTGTGCTGCACGGTGACAGAGTGGAGGTGTGACAGGAAAGCTGTAGGCTCATGGGGCTAGCATGTAGACTCATGTCAGCTAGCAGTTCCATGTCTCTTGTGCAGATCATCTTTTTAACAGTAACATGTCCAGGATGACACCTACGCTGGTTAACCAGTACTGCAACTCCACCTCCCTAGTTGTCCACTAAGTTCTTTATTGCGGTCTGCACTAACCTTCTTGTGTACAGATACATTACAGTCTGGGATATGTTCTGTTAGAACCTGAAACTCGTCTGTTTTGCTAGTTAACAAACTAACGTTACCATCACAACATATAGATAAGACGGTTTAAATCTCCACCGTTTATCTCTCTGCCTCACTCCTGCCCTGCTTCCCCTTCTTTCTTTTCAACTCTATTGAGATTTGAAGTGTTATTTCATTAATAACCTTGACTTTGGAGAGATTCATCAGTTGATCTCGGAGGTAAATAAGTCTCATTGCCATGGAAACTCACCATAACAGGTCTTAAAAGAGTAGAAAAAAAGCAAAGTTTCTTACCAGCATGAAAAGTCTTGGAGAACCCAAATTGACAGCTCATGTCTTAAAAATAGACGCCTGTATTACAAAAAACACAAAAATTAAGATGTAGCTACTACAGTTTGCTGCCACCTAGCATCCATTCTAGAATGAAAAAAGATCACCAGCACTTTAAATCTTTTGATAAACAGCTGGCTAAAAGACAAAAAAACTATTTTACAGTGACAGGTTCTGTGCATCCACGCTGCATACATCTGACATTATGACAAGAATATGATTAGCAACAAAATGTAGTAAGAAAACTCATTAACCCTCTGAAACCTTCTAATGGCATATTTTCATAACGCAATTAATCACAGCTAGCAGCCATGATGGCAACAAAAAACTTTCTGAAACTAATCATTTAAAGCCATCATGAGAAATAATCCAATCTAAGACAAAATCTAAGCATTTTATTCCAGAGGTTTTAATTTAAAGTAAATAAATAAAAAAATGGCCCTAAGAATGCGGCCCATTGACAGCAGATGCTGTCCTTCGCTGTGGCACTTCACTGCATGTAATCCTGCCTCTGCTGGCCTTTAATGACCAAAAGCCCTTTAAATAAATACATGAAAAAATTTTAAATAATTTTCTCCTCAATGCAGCTGTGAGGTTCTGTAGGCTAAAAGAATTCAGATGCTCTTAATCATTAAGGAGCTTTCTAAATATCATATGGAGAGTTCAGAGAAATGTACCTGGTTTGTTGGAAGACAAATAAAATCTGTCATAATGTATATAAAACATGTACATTTTTTTCACCCACTGATACAGCTTTGTGACATAACCTGTATTATTATATTATGCTATGCAGAAAATTCATTCTCGCTGCTTCCAGGCATTAATGTGCTGTTTTCATAAAGATATTTATATAGAAAATATAAATGAATCTGAAATGAATGACAATATTAATGGGAATAAAGAATAAAATCCTGCCTGGAGGTACAGAAGATTACCAATAACATCTATTTTTACGTGGTTTTCATGTTTAAATTAACAGAGATCATCTTCCCAGCAGCGAATATATTTACTAAAGTAACAAAAACATAAAGACAAATACAAACAGGAACACCTAGAGGTCTTCCCATTTATCTGAAAAAAAATCAACACCATCACTCTTTTCTGACAGTGGAGGTAAAAAACAAAAAATGTCTTCCATGTAATATTTCTATTTTTTTAGAGCATTTATTAGCACATTTCAATCAAACTGCATGAAAAACCTTTCAATATTGCAGGATCAATGAGCCCAGTTCTGACATTTGTTTATCTCTCCAAATGCTCTTATTCCAACTCGTGTTCAAAAACACATTCATGTCCCCACACTCGCCACACAACGGTGACTTTGTGTGTGTGTTTTTGTGTATCAGGCAGCTGAGAATGAGATGAGTAAACAGAGAACAGTGGTGTGTCTCTGTGGAGCATTTCTAATCAGCCTCCAGCTCACTCATTAGCCCGCATGCTAAATACTGTGCTCATTAGCCTGCATGCTAAACACATCAGTCATTAGTCAGACTGGTAAATTAGCCATTTATTCAGCTGCATACTAAATACCAATGTCAGAGTTAAATGTGTAATTTAGAAGGCTGAACTCTAAAGCACCTCTGTGATTAGGTGCTGTACAGGCCAGTGATTGGACAGAATACTTAAAGCCTAACACATTAGCAAGCATGCCAAACAGCTTCGGTCAATACTAAGTGGCCTGATCTATTAGCTGAAGGATTTGGCAATAGAGTCTGAGCAATTACTTAAATACTGACTGGTCAGAAGGTGTTCAAACCACAAGAAGTCTAGCACTGTCAGCAGCTCAGCGTGAAGCTGGAGAGACAATCCTTACAGAAATGTGCTGATATATAAGACTCAAAGTTTACTGAAACAAAGCTGCTGCAACATACTTCAGTCGTTCCTTTCATGTTAGTCTTTTAATTATTTCTCATTTGACATCAGCATTCTTAAATTTACAGGCTAACTGGTAATCATAACAAATTACTACATCACTCAGGGAGACAAATTTTGTCTTTCTTTTCATCAGCGGACACTCTTCTGAAAAGGATGCAGATTGACAGAGCAAAACACAGCTGAAATAATACACCATATACAGTATATAAAACACGGATTAAGGCTCCTAGTAGTTTTTAAAGAGTAAAAGTGAAGCTTGTTGGGGGGTTCCTACCATCTTGACAGCATCAAATGTGTTGTTGCTCCTGGAAAATACAAAAATAAGCAAAGAGCTGGAGCTCAGAGGGGGGCTGTGAGCGTAGGAGGCAATGATTGATGCCTATCAAACTCCGAGATACCTGTAGCTAAGAGTGAGCTAACTCAAATCTAATGGGACCTAATGGGTAGGCAGTGCTGTGCCAGTTCACACTTAACAAGAACTAGCTCAAAGTTCAGTTCGCACAGATACAAATTAACTAGTTCATGTTCATAGCTAATTTTTTTTAAAAAAGAACTAAGTTCACATGTCTAAAAAAGAACTAGTTCACGTTTGTTTGTTACATTTTGTTAGTACTCAATAAAACCTCTTCTTAACCATCCAGCAAGTCACTGCCACTCCAAAACGAAACAAATAAACCAATAAGGAATCAAGAGACAATTATTACATCCAGGAGAAAAGTAATGTTGAAATAGATAATAGATTTTAATGTGCGATCATAATATTTAGAAAATTCTTTTCTTACGGCTTCTGAGCGAGGCAGATGCTTTTCTTCCCTCCCGTACCTGTGATGCTTTGCACTGTCTGTCTATGTGAATTGTCTAGTAAGAGCGTCTCTCTGCACTTCTTCCTTATAAAATCATGCTGGATCTGATCAGCTGGTCGAACAACGAAATTGACCAAAACTTTTTCACTCGGAGAGCGACAGATGAGCACCCCGCAACCCTCCCGAGGGAGACACCCAGCTGGGTACAGGAGGGATCTGTGGTCGACACGGAGAGCCCTGTGTCTTACGGTGATGTCTCTGGATGATTATCTTATCGGCCTATGACCACTATTTTCTTATCTCTCGGTTATTCACGTTAAGTTTTAGTCTTCTGTGATTACTTTTAGAGGGAAACGACGTCATCGCTTCAACGCGGTAGCATCTGCCCTGCTGGCTTTAGATGAGTCTGAATCGCGGGGGGACCTGTCCAGGGTGCCCGCCTCTCGCCCCAATGCCAGCTGGGATTGACTCCAGCCCCCCCATCCCGCGACCTCGTTCAGGGAATTAGCAGTAGATAATGGATGGATGGGTGAATGAATCGCAAGAACTAGTATTAGCCTAGCAATGCTGGTTGTCATGGTGTTTGCCGTAAACAGTGTCGTAAAACCGGACTTTTCAAATAAGCGTGAACTCCGTACACCGCTCATTCTTGCCAAAGTGATCGTCGCTCTCGTTCATGTTCACTAAATGAAGTCTGAATCATTAAGTTCACCTTTCACCGTAAATATGCACGTGTTCAGTGAACGTCGTTCAGTGAACGCGTTCAGGCACAACACGGGAGGTAGGTGTGCTAAATGTCCTTTAGCTTGCTAAAAACCGTGCTTGTGCTACATTACCTTTTTGCTATGGATATTAGATACTTTTCAATCAAAAGCCCATAATACTGCTAAATTTAAGATCAAATAACATCCAAATGAATGAGTTGTAAAATCAAAACACAAATTAAATGCTTTTGCCAAAAGAGGTAGAAAAACAGCAAATAAATGGACATAAGGGAAAAGTGTTGGTTTTTTTCATTTAGTGGCTATCAGTGCTGCACTTATACTAATCTTCATGCCAGCATTACAATCCAAGGTGACAGCTGCTTTCTTACATTTCACATTAACATACACAGACACACACATTTATATGTTTATTCAGTCACTGCGATACCCGTGGTTTTGTGTTCATATACTTATTGGCGTTCATGTTTGTCAAACTTTTGTTTTTCTGCATGTCCTTCTCATGATTGTCTGCTTTGTTTCATTACAGAGGTTCTTTTATGGATTTTACTTCAGGTTTCCCTAGTGTTGTCATGTTTAGTTTTGTTTTCAGTGTCTTATTTTGTAGCTTTTGCTTTTACCTTGTAGCCCTCTCTCCTTCATTTATTTCCCCTTGACAAGTCAACTTTGCACGTGTAACTTAGGATTAGTCAAAATATAGAGCAATACTCAAGCATTAAGAGAAGCTTTATATCCACAGAAGTGATTATTAGATTGTTCTGATTGTTTAGGTTTTTAATTTTTTTTTTGTATTTTGCCTCATTTTTTGTCTTCAGTTCTTCTTCCTCTCTCCCTCTTAACTTATTTCCCCTTTCATATCCAAAAGAATATTATTATTATTATTATTATTATTATTATTATTATTATTATTATTATTATTATTATTATTATTATTATATATAAAGCTTCCCTGTTCTGTGCAGCACAGCAGCCAGGCCACCATTCTTGTTGACAGGAGGCTGAACAGAACCAGTTATAGTCACTTTAACCTGGTAATGTGGATGCAGTCTTTGTTACGTGAGTTTCCCAGGCTACTGCAGGAAATTGCTTTCTTTGGTTCTACTAGGAGCCGAAATGATAAAACCCACTTTCTGAGCAGAGAGCTCCCCATGACTAATACTTCCACCTGCTGCACACCTTCTTTCATGGGATTCCCTCCGGGGATGGCTTAGACCAGTCCCTGTGAAGGGTCCTCCAAACTCTGTGTCCTCCATCCCTACTCGCTCAATCGCAGCCTGACTCTGATAAAGCAATAACTGCGTGCTGTCACAAAGCCTTGCTGAGGCTTTTCCGTGTGCACTCTGATCTTCTGTCATGCTTTAATCTGCAAACTGTTGTCACAAGTTCAGAATCACAGAGGAATTAAAGATCTTTTCATGAGTGAATCAAATCAATTTGTAGGGAAGCGAGTTATCTCCTCAAAACCTGTATCTCTGCTATCAGGGAGTTAACCGGCAGCTCGGTGAAATATCTAGATTTCACTTTGATCTGTTGCTACTCGATGACGAGCAAGCGAGTCACACTTCAAACAGCTGTTTGTTTAAAAGTCACGTGTGAAGATGTGATTAGTTTTATGTCATCTGCTGTCATCATATGCATCCACATTGTGATAAAGGCGGTAATTGTTTCTTTTTTTGCATATGTGTGTAAGTTCTCACAGACAGTGTCTCCATTCTCACCTGTCTCTGCTTTCACGTAGCTTATTTGTTTAAATTTTTACCAATAAAAATGGATTCCTAACAGCAGAGCATTGCACAATCAGAACATTTTTCCAGACAGACGATAGAGGAACTGTGTCATTTACACAGAATTTTATAAGGGATGAAAGCAGATATATGGAATTTACATCTAGGAATCATCACACCATTTTCCAACTACATCCATCTTGTTCTAGAACATCCCAAAGGGTTTTTATTTTGGGATTCAGATCTGTGACTGGGGACATTACCCAAGTCCTGAAATAAGCTAGCAGATCAGAGATGTCGACTCATTTTGACATCCACATACAGCTCAGTTTGATCTAAAGTGGGTCAAGACACTAAATAACATAAAATGGCAAACTTACCATTTTACAAGTTCATTATTAACATGTTAAATACCCTCTTAAATGTTTTTTTTTCTCCTGTGGGAAAAATGTTGTTAAAAGATTAAAAAAAAAGACTTAAGATTTTATAAATCTAACTTTTCTGCCCAGTTCTTAGGTCAGACGTGAAGCAGTTAAATGCGTATTTATTTGTTTATTATTTAAATTTGGATTTTGTGGGTCAAAAATGACTGAAAGCAGCAAAGCTGTATTTGGAAACACCCCATTTAGTTTAGGTTGTGTCTTTTGGGGTGGAGCTCAACTTTTTGCTACTCTAAGTCAACCCCCCCCCCCCCCCCCTCCAAAATAAAAATGTACTAGTTTAAGTCTTTTTACACAAAAAAAAATATTGTTGCAGTGACATGTTTTACGTTTATGTAGCACTTCACAGTTAAAATCTAAGTGCTTCACAGAAAAAGGCCAAAATCAAAAAATATTACAAACAATAAAATCGGAGACAAAATAGTAAATAAAAAGAAAAGAACTTTGCTCAAGTATGACCATTCTGGATGAATGTGTAAATTGTGAGCTTTGACTTAAAACTGGCTGCCAGCAGGTTTAATGCTGGGGAGGGTTTTCCTGAGTTTGGGAAAGTCAAAGGAAAAGCTTTGTCCCCACCAGTCTTCAAAACGGGTACGAGGGACTGAGAGCAGGTTTAGGTTATCAGACATAAGTGAGCATGTAGTGGTATGGGTGAGATAGGTTTTGGAGTCTGTGTGTGCGACTGTAAGTCACAAGAAGCCAGCGTAGGGGGTGAAGCAGACTGTTTGTCCCGGTGAGTAGCTGAGCAGCAACATTCTGAATGCTCTATGAATGGGAAAGTACAGTTTTGTTAAGTGATGAGAATCCAGTGTTGTAGTTGATACAGGATGAAATGAAGATGTGGGTAATCTTCTGCATCTCAGTGTGGGACACCATGCCTACCAGTTTGCTGATATTATGGAGATGGAAGAAGCAGTTTGACAGGGATTTTATGAGAAGTAAACAGGCAGCAAATTGTCAAATTGAACCCAAAAGTATTTATGTTTGAGCAAACCACAGATGACAAGGACCCATAAATCTGCATTTTAGGAGTAATAGTGTTTAAAAAAAAACACTGGAATTAAACACTGAATTTTATTCTTTACCAGATGACAGACATCAGTTCGATATTGTACCAGCGGCAGCTTCCAGCAAAGCTGTGTGTGTCACCAGAGTTTGCCAGAGCCTAGAGGATTTATTCCCATGTGGCACAACACCACTAACGTTCAGTTACAGTTCAGGACCAAGTTGTTCTTCCATTGTGCAGCACAGAGGATTCAGGAGGATGTGCTGTGGAGTAGGAGCTTTTCAGAACTATCACTTTCCATCTTGCTAGTGGCTTCTGAGCTGTACCCTGACCGCACACTCTCCACTGGCAGATCCCCACCCTTAGTCCTCACACCCCACACTTTCAGATTTTTGCATTAATCATTATTTAGTAGTAGGTTATGCAAAACATATGGGGCGTACCTATATTTAAATCTTTAATGAACTTTTCTTTTCTTTTTTTTATGTGAAAAACAAACCTCTGCCAAGCTTATTATTTGGGCTTATTTTAGGGTGATCCATCTGTCAGAGATCAGTCACACATGATCTTTGTCAGAGTGAAAAACAGCAGACAGAACCGGCCTGTAGGAGGCGTCAGCTGCCATCACGAGTTCCCATCTCACAATGTTAAAGAATCCGTAACATCCTTACTACATCCAGACAATGATCTGAATCACCTCCAAAATTTAATCACTTGTTCATCTTGCTGTTCCCAGCCCCTAGTAGATAAGGGGGTTGACTGCATGTTATGGAGCCCTAGTGGATGAGGGGGGTAGTGCAGGTTATGGGACTTCTGCAAAGGCTTTTTCTCCAACAGAACCTAAATTCCTGAATCAGATGATAATCTGAGGCAAGAGTCCCATCCAGATTATTATTGGGATCCTTGTTGCCGATTCTGATCAATCACATTCAGTTGTGATTGGTCACACGCAAAAGAGGTGTGCTCCACCAGGGCTACATGGACAGCCTGCAGGATTCCGGCCCTCAAGGACCGCCATTACCCACCCCTGCTTTAGATGGTGCAAGATGCAACACAACCAAGTTGGGGATGTAACACGGGCATGATTCAGACTATGCACTTGCATTTACTTGGCAGAACAAGAAAAATGTCTCATTTCAGTCTCATTAAAATGACCACAACTTGATTCCTGTCTATAGATGATTAGGAATAAAGTCATGCATGATTTCAAATCTTTGAGACTTCTTTAGTCTAAAAATCACCTGTACAGGAATATTAAAGTAAGTAGTCACATTTAAAGCCTATTTTAAGAGAAGTTGCCAAACGCAGGTGTTTGCAACCATCGTGTGCCCTTATAATGGTTATAAGAGAATGTTCTTGTCAGCACAGCTGCGGATGTTATCAGGATGTTTAAGGTCAAAGAAGAAAACCAATCCGGTCTTAACAGGAATGCTTACACAGTTTGAAGAGAACCAAAAGCAGCTTCAAACTCTCAGAAGCAGGCCTCAAAGATCAGTTTCTAGTGACTGTAAAAGCACCTGCCGCACCATCCATCACTGTTAGAATCAAAGAGAATAGAAGGATGAAGACACTGCTTTGAAAATGAAATAAATCCCATTCTGGGACAGATCCAATCCAACCAGGATCCGGTTCAACTAAAACCCACAGAACAAAACTATCACATAATAAATCTGTATTGCAACAGTGTTTGGGTCTGGTTTGTGTCTCCTCCTTCTATTTTCAGAATTTCTTAAGAGTAAAATAAGAATATTTTATTTATTTATTCACAATTTGTTTCATTTTCATCCAGGTGCTTTAGGGCTGCAGCAACGTCTGTTTCCAGGGCGCATTGGATAAAAAATATGCTGAAATAATGTAAGACTATACTTTAACCATCAGTCACAGATTTTACAACTGAAATGTTTGATAAGAATCACTTTTGGAAGTGTCTGCTTTTACTTTTGGTTGCGCCTTCAGTGAAGTGAAACATAATTAATTTGCATTTCCTCTTCCAAGGTTAGCATATTACTAAACTACTGGGTCTCTTTTCTTACAGGCCTGTTTAAGTTCCCAAAAAGCCATTTCAAAAACCCGTGGAGATCTAGCATTTCAGGTGTTACCCCTCAGACTCTGGAATGACCTCTTTAAAGAATCAGTTAAAGTACATTTTATTTAGGAAATATTTGGTTGATGATATGGTTGCTATTTTATTTTGTGATTTACTATGATGTTTCATTTGATTCATTTCATATGCAGCGTTTGTGGAAATATTCCAAAGCTGGTTTACAGAAAGGTGCAAACAGATGTTTGTATTTATTCAAATTCAAAATACTTTATTCATCCCTGGAGAGGGAAATTTAGTATTCTAGTACAGCTAATCCGAACAGAATTGAACAGTACTTGGGCACAGCCAGCTGAACCAGCGCTTCATCTATGTGTTATGCATCATGTTGCTGGATGTGAAAAGGGGTCGCTTTCTGCTGAGATGCGGAGCAGCATCTCTTGCATTTCCGTGGCTTTTGTACAAATGTGTTTTCTTTGATATAAACTGGAAGGTTTTGCATACACAGCTGCAGTTCCAAATGTTGCAGCTTAAATATTTAAAAATAGCTTGTATTTTCATTAGTTTTTTGCAAAATAAAAGTAATATTTGTAAAGTTTCAACCAACAATTGCAATTTGCAGGGGTTTTTATTGAACAGTGTTTAGCGCATAAGCAGCAGTTCTCATGAAATCTCTTGCAGCTGAAGATATTTTTTTTAAATATGGCTCTATGTAGCCATGTAGAATTATTTTTGGTTTTCTTCTTGCTGCAGAAAATTTGCCTAACTTTTCAAAGCCCTTCTCTGTAATATCTCTTTCTGATTGATTGTAAAATTCCCCTAAAAGTTTACCTGTTTTTTTTGTTCCGTACCACGCCATCTTAGCCGGTCACATAACCTCCTATGTCACATCTGGGGATGCATAAATGTGGAAAAATTGTTTCCATTACACGTTTGCAGTTAACTTCTATACCAAAACATCTGGAAAACCACCTCATGCGAGTGTAAAACTATATACAAATATTTTTGGGTTTTTTTTTTTTTTTTTTTTTTTTTTTTTTACAAATAATAGGTGTCCATTTCTGGATTTTTATTGCAATATTTAGGTTTTGCGCAGTTTGAGGGGTGATGTAAACAAAGACGGGAATAAAAATTACTTCGGATGAGAGGTACAGATAAGAATAGATGGTGGTCAAAATTCTTTAGATATAAACATTTTGATCTGCAAGTGGATCTAGTGGCCTCTGGTGCGGCAATGACTTCTTTTAAGTTGTTACTTATGCTAAACAGTTCGTTCTAGGTTGTACTGCAGGTTTACAGCTCAGAAGCTTTCACTTCACACAGAGTTGTTTGTCCATTCAGAGACACCGTAGTAAAAATGCTATGTATGTGGACTTACAGCAAGACGACATAAACAGCTAATTCTAAGCGATTAATAACATAAGTTATTTTTAAAGCCTTACATCTGAGAGAATCATCCTAAAGGTAGTACCTAATCTGCTATGGGGAGGATTTCTGCAGACATGATGCTCTAATGCGCGGTGGGCGGTCCTGATAATCTAAACTGCTGGAACTGTCCTGACATCACACATAGGATTAGTTTGCATGATGATTCTGCTTACTGCTCTCTACCTTCTTCTGAAAGTTACACCAGTAAATTTAAAGCAACATATCCAGAATTCCATTCTGCACCAGTACACATTACCCAGTTCAGAGTAATGAGACGTATACTACAGGTACCTAAAATATGTACAGGTGAAACCATCCTCAAGCTTACTTTGCAGTAGTGATGTGCAATACAACAAACTTCTGTCAGATCTGACAGCAATATTTTATGCAAAAATATAACACGATTGGAAAATCAGAAAGAAAAGTAATGCATTACGTATTCTGGCATCACAGCAACCTATCAGCTGTACATTTTCTCTCTTTATACCCGGGTATCTACCTGTAGCACCAACAAACTGTCTCACACTCACCTTATCATAGCTGTACGGTGGTTATGATTGATTCTCAGATGCTTAATAAGATTTGTGGTATTGCTGCAATATGTCACTGTCCTGTTCCTTTTTTCTGGGGGTGAAGTAGCTCCACACATGACCACGTTTGCAAATTGTATGCAACTATGGCAGGAATAAGAGCAAGTAGTTCCTACCAGTATCATTTAGATTAACTGCATATTTACTTCACCTTACTAGAATAGCAGTATTTTCAGATGGTATTTCAATGATATTTCCAAACTCTCCACAAGATCCTGGAGTTCATGGTACGCCATCCCTGATCCTGTGACGACTGAGTGGTTAATTATGTGATATATCAAATGCCTCATCCTGCAGCTATCATCTTAGTATAATGCTAAACTATCAGAATCTTAAACTAGGAGGATAAAGTAGTTCTTGGTGGAGTTTGTGAACAACTCTGACACAGTTCCCATATGCAGAATGTCAGCTTTTCTGACCAAGGCGGCAAAATTTGGGCTTTTAAAATAGAACGCGTAATAATTTTTTTCTAACCACCCAGTGATTTAGAAAAATTAAAATGAATGAATGAAAGGCTCTAAAAATATAAGAAACTTTTTTTAGTAAGAAGGATAAAGTGTCTGTTATGTTGACCGCTGTAACAAAGCTCCTGCATGACCAAAACCAAAATATGTCAAATTTAGATGTTAATATCATGAGTTGTAACTTTGCTCTTAAAGTGTTAAGGTATTAAAAAAATGTTAAGGTGTTAATTCCACAGAATAATCTCTTTAAATTATTTATTTTTAGAAATCTTGACTTTTTCCAAGCACAGACACCACACACAACATCACAACCCTGCATCCATTTATGGCAGACCCCAAGAAGTCCAAAGGTTACAGCAGATTGGCCTCTTATTATTTCTGCTTCTTAT
This sequence comes from Pseudomugil tenellus, assembly GCA_037177515.1. Taxonomy (NCBI): domain Eukaryota; kingdom Metazoa; phylum Chordata; class Actinopteri; order Atheriniformes; family Pseudomugilidae; genus Pseudomugil; species Pseudomugil tenellus. The sequence goes on from JBAMHX010000021.1 coordinate 2,163,011, forward strand.
TTGAAATAACATTACCTAAACATATTAGGTAATCCTCACATCTGAAAAGGTTGCATCTAATGTCTTTGGTCTCCAAATAAAGCTGAGACATAAGATCACGACTGAATATTCAGAGTAGAAATTTCAATGATTACTTCAGAAGAAAACTTCATTAGTAATGTCTGATGAGCAAAAGTAGAAGCTGAACTGAACCCAAGCTGGTTTCCAGCTGTTTAGTACAGGTGTTACACTAGTAAAATGCTCAGAAAGCCATCAACCAATCTTGATAATCAAATCCCCCCAACCTACTGTGTGCATGTAAAGCCACTCATGAATCAGGTAAAGGGGGGATATTTTCCAACAGGAACTGCTTGAAGATTAGGAAGTTGGGTTCTGAACCAAAACTGGACTTGAAAAATTTAAAATGGTTTATAATAGTCTGCTCAGGAGAAGGATGCAGAAGGAGGAAGGACAATTGAGTTTTTTTTCTGTGATCCTGCAGTAGAACGATTTTACTTTGCTTTCGTCAGTGAGATCAAAACCTGCCAAGAGCCGTAGAAACCTGTTATTTTAAGATCACAGAAACCTGAATTTACATGTCTGCTTTGTTCAATAAAGAATAAAAATTGGGTACAATTTACTTGTATTCTCTTTCAGGGAAATTAGCTTCTTTGAGTGGAAGAGCATAATTTGTACATTATAAAAAGACATCTCAGGATCTGCATCAGCTCACAGGATGCTGACATGAATATGAATACTTCCATTTAATAAGAAGGATTTATAAAGCAGAACCTCTTGTCTGCTCTGCACTGTCATCCGCTTTAAATGTCTTTGTTCTGTTGGCGCTTGAGGACAAAGAACCCCGCAAAACTGATGAGCACTGCTGTAAAGTGTGGTTTAATGGGCCGGCAAGCAAACATCACAGACAAACGACATGTTGGTGGAAAAGTGATGGATGTGTGCAGGACAATCAGACATCAAATCTCCATTTATTACCTCAGATGTGTTCAGCAGCTTGTCGCCCGGCCGACTCTATTGGAAGAGTCAGACAGTGATGCATTGACTGTTTTGGTGTTACTGAAAACTTTCCAATAAAAGTTTTAGGCTTAACAAATAATCTTTAAAATTGGCCAATTTAACAGGAAAACAGGGATTTAACCTCCATCCTTTAATGTTCAGAAAGCAGGAAACAGATAAATGAAGGTTCGATATCCGTGCCCATTAAGCCATCTGTCTGATCTGTCTCAGCTTCACTTTAATATCCTCAAATGTCTCCTTTCTCCATCATCTGCGGTCATCCATCTCTCTCTGTCTCAGTCTTTCATGAGCAGAATTAACATGTAGCAAGGCTCTGAAATGACATTAAGGGGGCCGACTAATGTGTTCACATAATTTGTCCCCTGATGCAACTATCAGAAGAAAAAAACTAGGTTTTCAGATTTAAATAAACAAAACCACATCTGCTTATTTCCAATATCATGTTCTCCCTCTTAATAAATTAAATTATTTAAAAATCTCAAGCAGTTAATTAGTTCACGCACCAATCAGTTCATGTTTTCCATGTTTGTTTTTTTTTTGTTTTGTTTTTTTTATTTCAAATAAACATTGAGTAAAGAAGGCTGTAATGTTAAAAATCAAAGAAAGTGAGATAATATGGTGACAAAGCAAAATGTGAGACAAAAGTCAACATCAGACTGACTTTTACTGGCTGTAGATATCTCAGAAAGGAACCAGGACACGGGGCGGAAGCAGATATAGCTGCTGTTAGGGACACTAAAGAGCAAAATTTTTTGAAGTTCAGTTCTGTTGCGTTCAAATGTCTCTGCTCTGATTTAAAACGGTGTCATTTTTGCTCATGTTTTTATTTTGCAATGTATTTCATGCTAAATAAAAACTCAAGTCAATGTATTTGTGAATAAAAACATTCCTTTTGTTCCCCCGTCTTACTCTAAATCCTGAGCGTGATGTATTGCATCATATAACCTTATAGTGAGATTTATCCTGAACCCGATGGGTCGTAAGCAAAATGAGTGACTTCAAAAGGTAAAAGTTTGTTTCTAGTTATGGAATTGACTGCTGATCACCATGGCAACTGATGCTGCACTCTAAAGTTTGTTAAACCGCCTGTCAAAAAAGCAGAAAAGAAGAAAAGAAAATAGGTTTAATTTAATTTTCTTAACACCCGTGACCTTAAGTAAAGAAATGTTCAAGAGTGTATTAATGATGATGATGAAATGAGTTTAACAAAGCTTATGACAAAACAACAGTGTGTGTTCAGGTCCGATGTAGGACTGAAATATACAGAAAATTATTCCGTCCAGCAGACGTCGCCATCAAGAACAAGACAATTTGACTTTTTCTTTTATTATTGTAAAAAAAAAAAAACAAAAACAAATATCACAATTTGAAAATCCCTGTAAAGGGATGAATAAAGTATTTTTCACTTATTTTCATTTTTTCATTAAGAAATGTGATCGACTGAACCACACAGCTGAAAAAAACTTTCTCACATGAGAAAAGGAAAATAAAAATCACAGCATTTGTTATTAACTTCTGTTACGGTTTCTACATAAAATCAAAAAATCGAAAACTGTTTAGTTTCAGGAAACAATTATTTAAAATGTAAAGATCCTGTGTTTTCATTTCTTAGTTTCTGACATGAACCCAGAACAGACCTAAAAGATACTCAACCACTTTCTTCCTCTTTTTATTTGAACCTGATTCATGTAAAAAACTTTATGCAAATAGACATCCGTTAGTCATTTTAAGAAAACTGGAATGCATTTTGATTGAATTTCATGAAGTTAGTCTGTACGCCTTTTGAAAAGTTTCACTCCTCCAGCGATAATGACAGTGCACAGAAAGTCAACGAGCTCTTCAAAGTCAAGAGGAAGCAGTTGGAATGAATTAACGTCCTATAAATATTGCTTGCAGTCATGTTTCTTGTGGAGATTTTTACAGTTTAATGAAAGTATTAGCCTACATGTTTAAAATGTTTCCCATTTTGTTCAATGTTTTAAAACCATATTTTAAAACAGAAGCATAAAAAATGCTAGAAGTTAAGTTTTATTACTTACATTTTTCCACAATTTCTCCCTTTGGCTTGCTGCTGCACTGGAGGTTTCTTCCTCTCACATAAAACTTGTTAAAATGTGTGAATGCAGTCTTGCACCTGCCCAACCGGTACCTGGTCCATCCTGACGTTTCTCCAGAGAACTGATCTATCGGGTTTTTGCTGGCGTTTGGCTCAAGTGATGAATAACTTGCCATCAGGGAGATGTGCAGAATATTAGTTTCTTTCCTTGGTGGTCTCTCAGTGATTCACATTTTTCCTACCGAGCTACCTGAATGAAATATTTGCACTAAGAAAATACAATCAAGGAGGAACATTTGCTGTATGCCATCAGTGCATGAAACTACTTGGGGAAAATAAAGTCTATATTTGGAAACGGAAGATTTTTGTGTAAAAAAGTAAATAAAATATGGCAGAGTAGAGATAAGGAGATTCTTACGGCTCCTAATTGAGACATCAAACAGCAGATTCGGTCTGTGTACAGCAGTTTTAGTGCTGTTGCTGGATTGTACGCAAGGGTGGAACATATTTCCAACACAGGTGGAAGAATCCACAGCTGGGATCAAAATACTACATGGTTGAAAGATAGCGACTGAACTTCTTCACGTTTTGCGCTATTGGCAAATCAAAGAAAGGAATAGTCACTTTTACCAAAAGAAAAAAAAAAAGAGAATCCAAGAATCTCTAGCTTTTTTTAACCTACTTCCCTCCATTTCTGATTTTGGTTCGCAGCACTTTAAACTTTTCCATCTGATTTAAAGAAGTTACCATGGGGACATCTGGATGAAGAGTATTTAGGAAAGAGGAAAGAGCAAGTTAAAGACTAAACCAAACATTACATAAAATTCTGTGTACCAGTAAGATTTGATTTTTCTTTTAATATTTTCTGGTTGAAATTCTTTGTGTGACTAGTTTTAAAGTGTTATGTAGATAAACAGTGTCAGTAGAAAATACGATTAAACTATTAAACTTGAAGTTAATCTGCTTCTGAATACTGACCACAGCTTAGGACATCTTGAATTCTTAATCCCTCTTCCAAATCCAGCCTCAGTGCTGTTTTCACCTGCTCCGCCTGAACACATCCTCAACCTCGGACACACAGAATCCTGAATTATTTCAGCTTCACCTGTTCTTCCTGTCTGGCTTCTATTATGAGTTCTAAGCCGAAAAGCCAACAAATCCTCTTCTGACGTTTTAAATATTCATGCACAAACGAGAAGCTGCAGACAAATAGTGCAGAAAACTCTCCTGTTCATTGTCACATGAAAGAAAATAATATAGCTGGAAACTAAAACTCCAAGAGAACAATTTGTTCCAGATGTATACAAACCCATCAGAAGTGTGATGTAATTAAGACGGCAACAGATGAAACATGTGAAAGCTTCTTTGTAGTTGTATGTATTGTATCCATCTGCACACAGACAGCCGTCTTCAAATCATTTCTGGCCTTTTTAAGATTTGTGACTAAACCCGAAATATAGTCATTTGCATGCACCCTTTGAAAGCATCCCTGTTTAAGTTATGAAAAAATTAATCACTTTTTGATATTTATCAATTAAATTTTGTTTCAACTTTAAATAAGAAAACGGCAAATAAGATGAAAAATAAACCTAAGTTCCATGAAAAAAAGTGTATGAACATGACTGTACATGACCTGAGAATAAAAGAAGTGAAATTACTGACAGTGAAACGATGCAAACATGAGGTATGGGTGAAGCTAAGAGCTTTGCAGCAGTATTATAGTAGTATAGTTTATTTGTTTCAGTCACAAATAATTTCTTTAAACATAATGTAAATAATAAATGAAAGAAGAAAAAGCTTGTATGCCATAAAAATACATTTAGGAACAAATACTATCGTAATTCTTTGTGTAGAATTGGATTTTTTACAATCTCATTACTAAGTTTATTCCATTGTCCACCAAAAAGCACTTTGTTTCACCCTTTTTTAGATTTTGAAACAATAAATGTACAAAAATCTCTTAAATTATGTTTAGTTTACTGAAGTTTGAAATAATTGTTTCCATTGTTTGGAAGAATCTTTTGTTTGGCTTTGAAGATAAATTATCATAAAAATATATCCTCAAATTACATAAGATTTGATTTAATAAATAATGAATGGTTATGATCATATGCAGCATTATTTATCAGATGTATGGAACGTTTCTTTAATGCAATCATTTAAGCAAATGAAAAGTTACAAATATTGTCTCAAAAAATAATGTAAACCTTGAGATATTCCACATGTTGGGATCTTCAGTCCAGATACTATCACTTTTAACTGAAAACATTGTCGACGATTTACTAGATCACATTTAATCCAACAAAGAAAAATATCTCGCATCCCATAGTTTGAGTTTTTTCAATAATTGACTATGAATTGCTTTAAATCGATAGATATGTCTAATGAGAACTATTAATATCCAAAGCAACACTAACATCCTCAAGCATATTCACAATGCCATTTGTTGTGGTGTGATTCTTTCTGAATCTGTATTATTGACAAAATTAAATATTTTCTCCAAAATAGATGTCTAATTTTTTCGAAAGAATTTTCTCCAGAACTCTAGAAAATTGCAAAAGAAAGAATATGGAGCTATAATGTTTCATGATTGTTTTTTTTTACCTCCAACAATGATTACGGCTTCTATTCTAACTGAAGCTGAGACAAAACAAACATTGACAAAGTAGCGGCCTCCTTTAAGCATCCGAGACTACCATTGGAATCAGAGAATCTACACAGACAAAATGTACATTATATAATCTTAAAGTAACATAAGTCTCCAGTTGTTTTGATGGTTCACTTGTATTCATTATGCACATTCCTGGAGATGTCACTGCCCTGCAGTGTCCTGAGGGAAAAAAAAACACTGCACAATTTTGTGTTCCAACTCCAAAGATCATGTGACAGCTGTGCTTTGGTTTATGGCACTAATGCCACCTAATGGATATCAACACATAAGCTGTTGTGAACATTCAACATAGTTCATTCTATGAACAATCTCCAGTGGATGTTATTGGAAGAAACAAGGTCAAGACAGGAAAGGTACAGAGCAAGAGATGAGAAAAAATCCATATTGACCTGACTTTTACTAGCTACAGAGAGCTCAGAGAAGAGACAGGCTGCAGTGTGGACGCTGATTTAAGGCTCATTCATGCTTAATGCAAAAGATGGATAAATAGGCGTTTTTGTCTGTGTCCTGCATCGGTTATGTGCATAATTTGGTGTGTTTTAAGCAGCTTAGTTATCTGTCACAAACGGCAATACCACCGGAAATCACAAGGTCAATATTGAGTTGTATAGCTGACACACAATCAGCTCAATAACAAACATAGATTAGAAACAAGAATAAAAGAATGGAGATGTAAATGTAAAGCACAGGAAGAAGACGGAAAAGGATGTTGAGGAAAAAAACAAACGGCAACATCGATAGTGTTGATATTGGCGGAAGAACTTGTAGAGAGGCTGTGTGTGTGTGTATTTAACTAGTCTGATAAGATGCATGAAGGTATGAGGGATGGTAATGGCTGCATTTACATTGTAGGCCTAGATGAACCTTTAGCTGTTGTTAGTCCCAAGTTATAAAATCACTTTATAAATTCAGTAGTATTGCTTAAAAAAGATTAAAGTGACAACAAATCATCTAGAATTATGCCCAAAAGACACAAAAGCAAAATATCATGGGATAAAAAAATAAATAGCTGTGAATCTAAACAATGGTAACAAATAATGTCTTTATGAGAAGCTGCAAGTAAATATTCCTTAATATCCTTTTTTTTTTTTTGCCAAGTTGCGTGGTATTTGTGGAAACAATGCGGATTAATATCTTTAGTTAGAAACTTTTCCATGCCTCCCTGAATCATGAAGCGATTTTATTTAAACCACAAAAAGCAAATCTCTTTGAAAACGGTCAAAGACTGGACTGAAAATGAAGAAAAAGCAACCATCGTTCAAAAAGAAAGAGAAACGCTTGAAAGTCAAGAGAACTTCTGTTTTGCCCCAGATTACAGTAAAGTCTGTAAGCTTGGAAGAGAGTGATAGGTGGATCAGTATTACAGATAGTTGTGTGTTCTGTACTCGACAGGCTTTTGTTCACATTGGTGAAGGTGTCATATTAATCACAAACAATGTTGTTTATCTACAAACCTGGAATTGGTGTAGTGCCACTGCATCAACAACCCTCATCTTCACCACCAAGATATCAACGTTGGCCATGTTTACATGAGAGTTATAATCCAGAATAAAAGAATTAAACTTCCACTTTAAACAGATTAAAATTAACCATGTAAACACCTAATTCCAAGAGAAATTGACAATTCTGAATAAAACTTCATTCTGAATAAAATGGCTGGTTTAGTCTAATTTTAAAGCCAAATTAAATAATTCCTTTATCGTGTAAACCTTAATCCCGCTCTGAGTTAATTCTGGTCGTTCTGTGCATGCTTACCTTCTCTCCCAGCAATGACGCACATGCGCAGTCTTCTGCCTTTTTTAAAAAGAAAAAAAGTTCACCTCACATCTTTGGCATATTCGGTCTCGTCTATTTTTCTTCTCCTCAGCTGCTCAAAAAAGCAAAGTAGTATACTTTTATTCTATTTCTAGTAGACTCCATTTTTTATCACAATTTAAGCAAAAAACTGTTTTACTAGTTTTCTACGTAGTCAATAAGACTAAAAGCAGGAAGTGGTTTGTGTTATACCTAAGTATGACATGTTGACCATCATGTCAGAATTAAGGGAAGGTGAATAAACTTTCCAACAAAAAATTATTTTAATTCGGAATTAGTTATTTCGACATCATGTAACCATAACCAATGTCTGACCAACAAAGTTACAGAAAAGCATCATTCTTTTGCAAAAACCTGAAGGTTTTGTACACCCATGTTTGAATAATAATAATAATTTTTTTTAAATACATTTCTTGGAATTAGCATCTCAGCAAAGCTCTTTGTGCCTTTTTTCCTTTTGTGTAATATTTTCAGAAATCATTTGGTGGTGCAAACCGACAAATTACAATTATATCCACAATTTTTAAAGTGTTTCATTTCAGCATGTGTGCTGCATTAAAGATGATAAAACCATCTGAAATGGTGAAAATCACCTATAAACATTTCATGTTTGAAAAAAACCCCAACAGCTCAAATCAGGAAGTCTTCGGCATCTCCCTGCGTGTAGTGAAAGTTTCATAACTCTGTTTTTGTGCTGAAACACAAATATTGCTGTAGTGATGTGTTGCACAATAACACCACGGAAAGAGTAGTACATGTGTAAGTATGAAGGAACACGGTTCCTAAACTTTCTCTTAAAGGAAACTTTGGGCTGTTTTTCTCCAATTTGGCTCGACTTTTATTTCCCTCTGGAATTTTAGATAAAATGTTCTAATTGTCTCTCTATTCATTTATCTGGCTGTTTCCAAGATGGCTGCTGAGAGGCATCTGCTGCCTCCATTGTCCTTCATTTAGTAGTTATACACAAAAGAATAAAGTTCTCTTCTGTGGTGTGATTATGTGCATCATCATAGACAAAAGCGACACACCAAGTAATGATGCCCACAGTAAAACTACAGAAACAAGAAGTCCCCATGAAATGCTACAAACACCACGAGGCCATCCATCTAGTCATATTCTACCCGCTAATCCAAAAGAGAGAGAAGGGAGGGAACGGGGGACGCAAGGGGCTGGAGTCTATCCCATCTGCTATCGGGTAAGAGGTGGGGTACGCTCCAGACGAGTCCAGTCCATCACTGTGCCAACATGGAAGCAACAAGACAAACAACCACTCACACTTCACCACGGGTCCGAGACGCACAATTCAAAAGCAGCAGTAAATCATTCAGTTACTGTGACACACAAACGCAACATGCTGCAGAGGCACACACACACTCCAAAGTGCTGCAACACTTGAACGCGCCACTTTGTCTTCTTGAAGCTATTGTGTTTCAAATTGTTTGTGTTTGTGTACGCTGCAACTTTGTCTGGCTTAAATGTGGGTCCTGTGTGAGACGCAGTGGCTGTGTGAGCACTGCTGGCATCACAGAGGGATCCTCAGTGGAACCAAGAACAAAGAGAGAGGCTCCTAATGAGCTCTGCCACTGCTGAGACCCAAACTAGGCCAGCCAACGGGCTGTGTGCATGTGTGTGTGTTTGTACATGTGACTGTGGTGCTGACACAGACAGAACCTGAGTGCAGGACCAGCACTGGGATGTGAACCAGCCGCAGGCATCATCCAGGTGACTGAAAACAGCGTTTGTGCAAAGCCTCGTTTGTTGTGTCCAAGTTTCCACAAACAGCTGATCTTTCAGAGCAAGACAGCAGAGCCAACAGAGTACGATGCCTTCAAACACTTACACGCACACTCTGAACATCACTGCATCGGAATCGATCAGGTTGCATCGGTTTAGTGTGGTTTTGCTGCAAACTTGAGCATTGATATTTAAACTTTATTCCACAACTCAAAGCTAAAATCTCATCAAAGTACTTGAAGCCCATATTGGTTTGAGACTATTTGGGTTTAAATATTATTGATTATTGAAATTAACAAAGAATTAGCTACATTTCTTCTATGTGATCTGGCAGTTCTTTCTATTTTTTGTCTTTAAGCAGATATTTTAACATATTGGAGCCTACAAAGTACACAAACCATCTAAATCTAATGCTAAAGAGTACAATTATAAAACCCACAACCACTTTTTTTTCATTTAACTATAATGAAAGCAGTTATGCCCGAAAGAAATGCAACACCTCTCCATCCCACTTTTACACTCAGACTAAGCATTTTTGCATCATTACCTTACCTCTTTTTTCTGTTATCAATGTTATAAAAGAAAAAAATGGGAAAGTTTCAAATCTGCATTTTCCATTGGAGTTGAAAACCACGCCAGGTAACCTACTCTTTTGTTTTTTTGTTTTGTTTTTATTTTACAGCTCTGTTGAGATATCATATGATTCGATCATGTTAAGTGACCACAGAACCAATAATAATATCTCTCCCAGTATAACGAGTCAGAAAATTATTAATCCATTCATCATCTACCTCTTATTCCCAAACGGGGTTGTGGGGCTGGAGCCAATCCCCGCTGGGGCGAGAGGCGGGGTAGACCTTGGACAAGAAAATTATTAATTTAACTGAAAATATATTTTAAAATTAACTGACTAGTTTGAAGAAACTGTTTACAGTGAGTCGGATGAGAAGGAGGAACCCTTCTTGGTGTCAGGTGTGACTCTCTGTCTGTTCTGTTTCATTTTGATGACAGTTGAAAGAAAAAGGCAGAGACATTGTCCTTGGACATGTGGTCTCACCTGCATGTGGCGTATGCCTTGGGTTTCACTGGAAGGCTCAGATTTGCCACATCTTATCTGACACTAAATCTATTTATAAAAGGAAGAACGACCAAAGACAAAAGGGAAAAAATTATTGCACCAACAAAGAGAATCGAATCAGTCAAGTCTTGGATAATTTGGCTTCATGCTGCAGTTTGAACATGCTCTACACAGTTCCTGGAAACCTACAAGGAAATGGAGAAGTAGAAAAAAATCACTGCAGTTCACCTTAAAAAAAAGAACAAAAAAAAACAAGTTTATGGTTCCTCTCTGCACTTCAGGCAAAATCAAACCAGGCACCCACATATAAATCAATATCGAGCTTCTTTGGCCTTTCCACATGGGAAGTTCTGCAAAAAGTTTCGCCAACCCACAACCCGAAACACAGGGGGAAAAAAACACTCTCACACACAACAGGAGGCTTAATTAGCTCTCCACAGGCTTCAGTGTTAGATGCTTACCCTCAGTCAGGCCCATGTGGATGCTCCAGTAGTTCTGCAGGCACTGCAGCTCCTTCTTCATGCCCCTCTTGCAGCGACAGTCGTACAGCGGCGAATCCTGCAGAACTTCCAGAGCCCCCTGGCACTCCTTTGAGGCCAGCATGGTGCTGCGCTCCTTGTCCCCCCCGGACAGGCACTGGCGCATGATCCGGTAGCGCGAGCTGCACTGGCTGTTCTGGTTGCACAGTTCAGAGGCTCGGACACAGTCCAGAGGTTCCCTCCAGCCGGGGGGGCCCAGCTTTGACTCACAAACGCACACATCTGCAGGAAACAAATACATAAGAGGGTCAGTAGGGGGGTGGGATCTCCTGCTGACAAGTTGGGAAATTGTTGCATGTTCTGTTGTATGATTCAATCTGCGTTGAGCATGTAAATACATTTAACTGCTTTTCTTATAGTTTTGAATTATGCTGCATTCAATATTTTGTTCATCCGGATGCAAATTCAGATTGTTGAAGCTCACAATTCAATACATTTATACACAATTACAGTAAAATAAGTCATTAAAATAAATAAAAACAAGTAAAGCAGTAAATGTGTGACAGATATAAGGATATTTCCCCATTCTACATTATGTGGAACATACTAGAAGCCATTGATCATGAGGACAAAGGATCTCCTGAACCTATAACTGTGTGTGTTTTTTCTGTCATGTCAGGTTGTTGTGCAGGCGGTGCTTATAGTTCAATATAACCTGCAGTTTCCTCCTTATCTGCAGCTCTACCACAGATCTAACAGGCTCCAGCTCCCTACCCAGCACAGAAGTGAACTTGTTTGTTTGTCTAGAGGCCTTCGGTCTTTATCAGTGTGATGACAGTGTGATACAGCTGCAGAATGCTACTGCAGATAGTGAAGGACATGACTCTGCCCCTTTCATATAAGCAGTGTAGCACTCATATAAGCACTTCTGGTCCAGAACCATCCCGAGTACTTGTAGGACTGCACAATCTCTATGTCCTCCCTATCAGTGCAGACTGACTGGCTTGGTGATGTAGATCTGCTCAAATTCTCCCATCAACTGCTTTGTCTTGGTGGTGTTCAGTTGACGACAGCTTTATAAAGGTTTGTGAAGGTTTGCTCACGCATGCCCCAACAACTGTATCACCTGAATGCTCACCTGAAAGAGTTAAAATGATCCACCTTTGCAGCCCCAAGTTTCCATTCGGTGTCCCAGAAACACGTCTCCTCACCCTGACATGTAATGGTCTGGATGTCAGATAGACCATAATCCAGGATGTCAGGGGAGAAGTCTAAGAACGTGATCATCTCAGAGAAACCAGGCACTTCAAGGTAGATGTTTGTCCAGGGCAGCATTGGTTGGTCTAAATCCTTATCCTGCAGTTTCACCAACGGCCAAAGAAGCTCACCAATGTCTTCATTGTGCAAGATGTCAAAGCTACCGCTCTTTAGTCACTCAGTTCCATTGGTTTCCAGTGTGGGCCATTCTTTTGCAAAGATCATCAGTACAAGATCTTGGTGAAAAATGAATCCAACTGGATGGACATAAATCTTGTGACATTGCAGAAGCTTATCGAAACAACCCCACAGCGAATCAAAGCAAACGTTGGTCCCACAAGAATGTAAGTGTGACCTTGTTTTTATTTTCTGGCGACTTATTGCTGTAGCCTGGCAGTGTAGATTCCCCACTTATGGAGGTCAAGCATTTTTCTCCTCTTTGTGTGTTTAACATCAACTTGGAAGTGAAAAACTTTGTCTTCATCCCAACTTCTGCGATATCAATTACAGCAGGAACATGGAAGGATGACGGTGATGATAAAGTACACACTGTGCAGCTACAATATCCGCAGTCTGACTCCCAGCTGACTGGACCTTTACTGCACTGATACTGCAGTTGCATGCAGCGTGTCTGAAAGTGGCCTTTGCCAGCCGGTTAAACAGCTTTCATTACAGCAGAGACAAAAACATGTAGGAGGAATCCAATTAACTGAGCATCACAGGGACAAGATAAGACCATTCTGCTGGCTGTGATATGGACGTTTAGCTGCCGCCCGCTTAGGCAGAACCACGGCCACAGCAAGGTGTGCACAGCATTTATTAAAGGGCAGATATTAGTTTACAAATCCATATTTACAGGCAGATTTTTGTACTTTTAGGGCACAAAGTAAATGCAAAAAATCTGAAACGAATTGTTAGCAAACAAAAACTTTTAATATTTTAAAAGTAAATTCTACCTTTTAGTTGGTTTTAATTCAAGAAAATTTTGCTAAAACTTGATATTTTTAGCTCTGATTTTTTTATGTTGCTATCAAGCTACATGTGCCTTATTGTAAACACCTGATATACAAAACCCAGGGCTAAAAAGCTCACCCCTTAAAATCATCCAATAGCAACTTTTTTTTAATCCACACATTTTTCTACATTCAGGCTTTTCATTTTTGTTTTCACAAAAGCTACCCACACTAGCTGGAAACACACACAAAGATGCAGAATCTGCAAGAATCAAGGGAAAACAGCAGCAACATTTCTCCACCTCATTGTTCCTGTTTGCACTTCAGGCAAAACCCAAACTGGCACCCACACAACAATCGATTGACCTCAGCAGATGTGTATTTATACCAGCAAACAATAGATAAATAAATAAAAAAGAATAGTTTTATTAGTCTTTTTACTGCAACTGCAAATAACTGAGAAATCAACAGGCAGCAAGAGGCTTCATTAGTTCTGAAACTACATCAGTATAAATTCACCTTCAAGATTACCAATGGTGGGGAAAAAATCTCCAATTAAGCTGTCGATTTGACCTTTGGCTCATGACAGAACCCATCGACATGTCAACAGCCAATCCAGAGAATCCAAGAGAACAGAAAACTCAAAAAAGTGAGCTGTTAAAAACTAACAATTATAAGGATGTGACGTAGCAGTCCAGTGATGCTCAGTTATAACTGATTATCTGTTGCTCTGCGGCATTCCGGTGTGTGTTTACACAATGTCAAGGAGTAAAGGCATCAGTAATAAACTTAGAGAAGCAAGGGATCCTGCCAGTCTCAGTAAGTTCAGCCCAAGCTCAGAGAAACTCCCACAAATGCAACAGTTGCATCAGTTGCATCCCAGACTCTCCAGGCCTCAGTTTGCATGTTAAATGGTAAAATTAATGACAGTACAATCAGAAAAAACACACAACATGTAAGGGTTAATTGGAGGGGTCGTGGGAGAAAAGTACTTCTCTTTTAACAGAACATGGCAGCACAACTTAGGTCAATAAAGCTGCATCAGGAAGGTTTATAATACTTCTGGAACAATGTCATTTGGGCCAAACCAGACTAAATCTGAGATGAAATGCACACATGAAAAAAATACAAAGAAGGTATCGCAACAAACACCATCAACATGCCAACTGTCAAGCACAGTAGTGGAATGTTAATGGTTCTTATTTTCTAACCACAGGACAGGGACAGCTTGCACTCACTGAGCCAACCATGGTACCACAGTATTCTAGAGCCGGATGTGAATCCATCTGTCTGATGCGTGAAACTTGTATGAATTTCACTCATGCAACCGGACAATGATCCCAATCATAGCAGCGGATGTACAACAGCAAAACTAAGACAAAAAGGTCACGAATTAAGGTCTTGTAACGATCCAGTCAAAGATAACTACCTCATCAGCATGTAACAATATCATTTTGCCATCTTTACATCTGATAACCATGCATCATTTTCCAGGAATTTTTCTCACATTCATTATCATTTAACAATTAGTAGCCTTTAAGAATGTCACGCCAACAACTCATTACTGTAGAATTAATTGAATTATAAAAGTTTATTTCGCTTTGCTAGTTATAGTAAAAAAAAAACAGCTTTGTGTGACTTCTCTGAAAACACTAAGTAAGCTGCAGGGATACTTACAGAGTTGGTCCTATGTTTACAGTTCTTGCAAGAAAAAGCACATTAAAATCTGGGGTGATTATTTAAATATAGTGTGTAGGATGCCTCATCTATTGGAAGTTTGTTGGGCAGCATGTTTTTATTAATGTGTACAGGCTTGATTTGAGGAACTGGTGATGCTTAAATGGCAAGCATTAATTTAGTTCAGAATTTGATCTTTTACTGCTCCATGATGGATGTTAATACTTATTTAACAGGTCTTCCACTGGTTTCACCTGTGCAGCAACAGCAGCAGGTGATTCTAGCTGCATATAAAGCGAGCAGCTGCTGTTTACAAAGTCAAAGCATCCTAGTTTTTGTTATAACGTTTTTATTTGCAGCACAAAGAGACTCATCAGTGTCTAATTGCCATGATTTGCTGATCATGTATTTCCACATAACTATTGATCAGCTGCTTCCTTTAGGCTGTCTCATATGGCTGTAAGCGCCCTCTGCTGGACGAGATGGTCAACTGCTTTTAATAATTCTGCTTGTTATACATCTGACCTTGTACAAATAAATAAATATAGTAACTATCTAGAGCTATGACAATAATAAAAATGTTAATCCAAGTCGAATAATCTAATTTGTGACATTTTAAAGTAGTTTAATTGCAGTCGATGCGCTTGCTCAACAATTAAGGAGAAAATATTGGACATTTTACTGGATTTGTTTAACAGGCTTATATTATATTTGTGCATCACTGCAGAATACAACAATCCATCAAGATTCTGAATTGGATCCACAAGTGCAACATGAAAGGCTGCTCACAAAACAAGATCAGATAAGATAAACCTTTAATGCAGGAAAGGGGGATTCAGGTGGGCAGATCTGAGCTCAGATTACCAGAGAATTACAAGCAAGAACATCAAAGAGTGGGCATAAAAGCAGAAAGTACACAGGAACAGTTAAAATCTGCACACAGTAACAATCAGCTGCTGGCTCTGAGGAGAAATGCTGGCTTTAACAGCAGTTTGATGCTCTCAAGCTTATTAAATTTGTTATAAAAATACTACATCCTATAATATAACATATAGACATGAAGGTTTAGGGAAGGATTTCTTCAAATTTAGTCAAGTTTGGATTAATTAATTATAAAAAAAAAACGCAACTAATTCTTAAGTATTTGAGTACATCTGCCACAATAGACTCGTCCACAGATGTCCACACGTGCGCAGAAAACAACATTTAATATGATTTATCGGGTGTTAAAAGGAGCGCAAAGCAGCCTGGTTCCGGTCGGGTTGCAGCATCTTCAACCGAACCGCAACATACAACGCATGGGGTCCGACAAATGCACCCAGCAGTCCCCGCGTGGCCAAAAAGCTTTAATGAGGAAAGCAAGAGAACCCTTTGCCCTCACCTGTGTGTGTGTGTGTGTGTGTGCGTGTGTGTGTGTGTGTGTGTGTGTGTGTGTGTGTGTGTGTGTGTGTGTGTGTGTGTGTGTGTGTGTGTGTGTGTGTGTCAGTGTAAATGCGCGCGCGTCTGGTAAATAGCACTCACCCAGCACAAACACTAGAGAGATGATGTTAATCAGGATCATGTCGCGTGCGGCTGTAATCCCACAGGTCATGATAGAAGGATGGTTCAGGGGGTGCAGGTGGGGTGGGGGTCGGTCTCACGCGCTGCCCGGTCTGCTTCACCCTCTCTCTCTCTCTCTGTCGGTCTGCTTCGGTGTCTCTCACTCACTCCCCACCGACATGACAGAGTGAAAGAATGCAGACTGGACCCCCGAACTGGGCCAAGACCCCTGATCAAACCAGCACAGAAGTGGTAGCACAGTCCATCACGGACGACATATTCCACTCAGACGGCGCGAGCAAGAGTATCCACGAGTCATCCTGAAGAGTCGGTCCACAGTGAAACACTTTCCTCCTTATCAGCCAGTGAACATCCAGATTGCTGCCCCGCGCGCAACAACTTCCCAGCCGGTGTTTGGTCGGTGTGTGACCGCAGCTGCACTTCGGACTGCCACCTCTCTCTTCCTCCTCTTGCTTCAGAACAGCAAGAACAGTGACTCTTGAACAAACTCGCTCCGCGCCGGAGCTGCGCGATGCGTAATGGCACGCGCCTCTTTCGGTAATAACCACTCCAGCTGGCTCGTGCGTCCGCCAGTGTCTCCGTCAGCAAACCCGATGCACGCAGTCGCCAGAAATGCCCAAAAAAGTCCCGCTTCTCTCACCTCTTCCTCCCTCCAAGAAGCAAAGATACACGCTGGGCGCGCGTGCAAGAGCAAAAGAAGTCTACGTTATCCCTGAAAGTCTCTCTCTCTCCCTCTCTCTCTCTCTCTCTCTCTCTGCTTTTTCCCTTTCTCCCTCTCTCACCACGGGTCTTCCCGAGAACTTAACCCTACTTCCACACTATCAGGAAGTTTCCTCCACATCAGATTCAAATTTCCTTCGTGAATATGAAAAGAAAGCCAGCAGTCAGCTTTCGGGTGGAATTTCTTCACCTCCTGCTGCAGCAGGATGAGGGAATGATTTCATGAGGCGATCAAAACTGAGCCAATCATCATTTGTGCTGAATGCAGTTTGTAATTTTTACACTGTGATTTTTTTAAACAGGAATTATAATTTAATTTGAACTTTCTATTATAGTGAGGTAACTCGGTCACAGACATTATTCATGGAGTAAAAGATTAATATCACAAAGTGCCACTGAGTTAAACTCACGCATGCGCAGTTTGTGATATTAATCTCGCTCATATGCACTAATGATTCTGTTTTTACCAGGTTCTTCCGACCAGTATAGAAAATGTGACATTAATACAATAATAACTGGCCATTGATGAGGAGGTAACAATACTAAAGTAAGACAACAAGATAATAACAGCCATGCTACTAATGCGTCACATGCTTAATGTCATATTTTTCCTTCTAAACTGTGAACCTTCAGGAGCTGAATAAGCATCTCTTCCCAAAGTGTCCTGTTGTGATATATGACAACAGATATTACGATATCATTGTATTGTATGCTAAATTACGTACGTAATAGCTACGTCCATTTCAAACGTTGTCAATAAGTTACTGTCCTTCATACTTCTATGTGTCATGACCCTTTTGGCTTTCCATAAGTATCAAGCAGTTCTGGAAAGGCTCCAGTTGCCCAACCAGCTCCATGAATGCGCACTGAGTCAGCATGATGACTGAAGGCCCATTGCTGCAAAGTTAAGAGAATGACTAAGAACACATTCAAGACATCATCCATTTTCTATCTTCTAGTCAAACAGGGATGGATCTCTGTCAGGCTGATTGAATCTTTTATTTAACTTTATACATGGGTTTTATTTAAATATTAAGTGATATTTTTCTCGCTTCTAAGTGTTGGAGTTTTGGCCACGGCCTCCTTCTACCGCCTTCTGGAGGGATGCTGAGTTGGCTCCGGGGTGGATGGGGTCCATATCCAGGGCTGACTAGGAATGTAACAATGCTTCGTGAATCAATTCAAGTCTTTTAAACCTCAATAGATGTAGAAAATAAAGGAATGGACGACCAAAGACTTGTAAATAAACTCCCAGATGCACAGTATGCAAACTACGTAAAGTACGTAAAATACATAATCCGGCACGCTTGACCCGGGCGCCATTATTGCGTATTGTATTTGCGAATTGCAGCGTAGCCACTAAAACTAAAAGCATGGCGACATCAAGCAGCTTTGAAATAAAAGATTCCTCTGCTACTTTGAAGTTAGCAGTGTGGCAGCATTTTGGCTTTCCTGTGTTCACAAGGGATAATGGTGATAAAACTGCAGACAAGACAACGACATGCATTGTAAGAGACTGATAACGTATTCAACCAGTATACAGCTAGCCACAGCTAGCTAGCTTAGCCACACACACAAGTGAAGAAAAGTAATGGACAAACTACACAAACAAACTCGGTCCGTCGCTGTTTATATAGAAAAAGACATGAGGACTTTTACACCTGTGTAGAATGAAGACTTTCAAAAAATGTTTGGAACTTTAGAGCTGAAGTACTTCATCCCGTCACGCCCACAATTCAGTCAGATGGAGATGAGGTAAGTTATTTCTTTCATAAAAGTTCTACTTGATAAATAGACATAAATGCAAAATATATAAAGAAAACATCTTTTATTCATAGAAGAATTTATAGTAATCCCCACTTTGTGTATAAATATTACTTTGTTTGGTGTTGTCAGTTAAACAACACAGTTTTACTTTGATACAAGGACAAAAAGCCAGATGTTCAAATAAAAAAATAACTTGGCTGTGAAATATCTGATGTTAATTTTGTTGAGAATAAAATACAAAAATCTCGAAATTGTGAGTTTAGAATCAAGAATCAAATCTAATCGTGACTTGAGTGCATCGTTACATTACTAGTGCTGACTGCTGTTCCCAGGGCCTTCCTGGCCTTCCTCTGACCTTTCGGTAGAGGGGGTCGCCTTAGCCAGATCACTTTTCTGCCAACACCTTTCACCCCGTAAACTGCATAATGACATGGTCACTGAGCTTCCTTTAGGTTTACTAACAAACAGGCATTTCTCCTTATTTTTGTGTGCATTTCAATTTTGATTTATACATTGTTATTCTATTTTATGCATTTATTTCTTTATGTTTTGCTTGTTCATCTCTGGTACTTCTGGCATTTTGTCTTATTGCAAGGGCCATGAGCTATCCTTTATGTTTTCTACAGGTGTGGCTGATGGTAGAAAGTTTGTGTTTAGTTTGCAATGTTTTCCTTTTAGTGTGTTTCTGTCCTCTTTTTAGTTTTGGTTTGTTTTCCCTTTTCATGTGTCTTTCTGTTCTTTTTCTGTCCTCTGCGGCCGGGTCTACCAGTACATGTTAACTCTGTTAAACAAATATTTGTTTAAAATAAATGAATTAAGAATTCAGATTATCAAGAGGATCTTTGTATATACACATATACATAAAGCTCCTCTTGATAAAGTAAATTTGCTCGTCACAACACAGCAACAAGACCATCATTCTGCATGCTTTAATGTTGGACAAAACACTTCAAAAAAAGTATATTTAAATTTTTCTCTTGAAACTTGAAAAATCTGGTATACTAATAATTATTTTATACTTTACATTAATTAGAAATTTTGTTTAATTCAACTTAGTATTTTGCAATCATCCCTTTTTTGTTTTTTTCTGCTTTTCATAAATGTAATTTTTCATGTTAAATAATTATTTATATATATATATATATATATATATATATATATCAGTGGCGGGCCGTGCATATCACACCTAGGCCTTCAGTGTCGTGTCACTTAGCCCAGCCTACATTTATTATACACC
>JBAMHX010000021.1:2192535-2215963 GCA_037177515.1 Pseudomugil tenellus
GAGATCATAGTGATGAGAAAGAGGTCTTGTGGAGGCATTAAATTCAGACCTTGACACAGCTCAACTAATCTATTTTTGAAGGCTTTTTAATCTTTTTCAAATAAGTGGAGTACAGCATGTCTCACACCTTATAACATTACAAAAATTAATATCTTGCTCAAAACAAATGATGTATAGTGTGAATAGTGCAGTTCAAGGAAGATAATATCTTTTTAAAAATATACCAACATATTTAGTTAATTTTGATATTAATTGTTCTATAGGAAATTTAAAATTTAAGGAGGCGTGCGTAAAAAAAATCTCACAAGGTCACATGATCCCATAAGAGTGGGATCCACCCCCGTAAAATGACAATGTCTGGTTTTAGAGGGACTGCATGCTTCAAGTATCGTGTTAAACCCAGAAATTATCCATTATTACAAAAGCTACACGCTTTACCTTTAACACAAAGACAGCGGAGTTAGTAAAGAAGTCATACAAAAAAATGGGAGTTTATCTAGCTTTAGCTTTATTTAGCTTCATTCTGTGAGAGAAGTTGATTTTGGGCTTTTAGATTGGTCACAGTGGTGAACCACTAAAAACACTTTATCCTCTATATTTAAGAAGCTTCTGACAGTTTTCCAACCTTACTTTTAGAGATGGTTACCAGTTAACCCATTTGATATATCCCACAATTAACCACTGAGTTATTAAAAGGCCATTTTTTTGAGATAGTAATTTGCTTGTTAGACAGACAGCAATGTGAGGAGTAAAAAATTAGATACAGCACTTAAGTAAGTTAAATGAACCTGAATCGAGCACTTGGACATGTGTTTTTTTTTTCTTTGAAGTCAGATGTTACTGCTGAATCCACAGGAGGAGCCAGCAGAGAGAAGCCCCAGTCAGAGCCCCCCATACGGGCACCATGAGCCTGAAAGACCCCACAATTGACCACTCTTATTGTGAGGATGTGTATGTACTCTTAAAGTTTGAGAGCCACTTTCATAATAGACCAGAATGATTTCAATATTTACAGAGTGTCATTGAACATGCCAGAAGCCAGAATGATTGGTCTAATTTAGATATTAAGGGGGTGCTTCTGGTTTAGCTTTTCATTGACGTGTGTGGACAGAGGATGTATTGAATGAGTCAATACAGAGACGATATTACAGCTGTTAACAGCTGCTTGCAGGTTTTTTTATATTTTACTGAGTGGTTTTTTCCTGTATCTTCCCATTGAAAATTCTCAACAACACTGGTTCACGCTTTACATATCCTTTTATTATGACTATAATCTCCGAAACTGTGTCCCAGACACAGTGCATAATATATATAGTGGGAGGTCTGTTCTCCGCTCTGTTCACTGCAAAAACTAAAATCTAAGTAAGATTAAAAATCTCAAATCAAGGACACATATTTTTTTTTTTTTTTTTTTTAGGTTATATATTTATTCTTAGTAGGTTTTTTAAGATTTGTTTTTACTTGTTTTAGAAATTCTTAACAGGTTAATGTTCCTTGAAATAAGATAAATTATCTAAATTGAAATTTTTATCTTATTTCAAGGAAATTAATTAAATTTTTTTGTACTTTTTTTTGTTGTTTTTTTTTTAAAGCCAGTTTTTGCTAGTGTTCAGCATGTGCCTCCAGATCAAGCTCTCTTTGCTGAAGTGACATTGTGTCGAACCTTTAATGCTGTTGCAGCGAATGCGGATGTGTGTGGTTTAGATGACCCCCTCTCGCAAACTGTGTGCTCTAAAAGCTTACAGTAGAAATTTATCAAACTTTATCCAGGTGTGTCCAGCTGATATGAAACCCCTAAATGGACTAGAACACACCAGAAAGATTATGTTTCACTTGCACTTGGAAAAAAGCCGAATGACAGATCAAGTAGATGGATGATTCAGAGAAGTGATCCAACACGGATGGATGTGTCACTGAATAACTTTATTAGAGTGACTGAGTATCGCTGACTTTTTTGCAACATATGCATCAAGCAGCTGCCCATAAAGCCACCAGCTGGCAGCACATCCTACGCTCATTAGGATTCTGGGAGGTTTCTGAAGTTTTCTGCACATCCTGCCTGAATCTGCTGGAAATCGGAGCCTGAAGCGTCGACTGATGCCAGATTTCAAACACGAACACTGGAGGAGCTTTTTCAGCCACGGTGGCTTGGCCGCTGCACAATCATCCTTACATCACAAGACACGAGGTGTTTGAGATAACAGCTTACAAAGACATGGCTGTGACTTCGTTTCTAAATAGACCAGAAGGAGATTGAAAAAGAAGTTGCTCTATTTGACAAGAAACTGATCTGTGGCTGAAGTTTATGTAAGCAAGAAACAAAAAGCAATGTTCCTGTTTCTGTAATTAAAGTGGAAACCAGATGCTGTCTTCTGGGAAATCACTTGTACAACAAACTCCTTGGATTAGGCTTCCATGATTTCTCTTTATCTTCCCTTCCACACTCCCTCCACTCATCCACACTCACTTCTTCTGCTCGTTTAAACTTTGCCTCACTGATTATGTTTTTTTGCGTTGCTTCTTTTTCTTTCCTGAACTGAAACTTCCTGCATCGCTGACCTCTTTTACCTTGATCTCCGGGCACTAATTCAATTACAACGACCACTAGAAAGGCGATTATAATTAACACTGATTAATGAGGTGAAGTCAGAGGATACATCAGCGATCGAGTGATTGGACAACATTTGTCTGGGACAATTACGGTAATTCCCACCCACATTTATTGGAGAAGGAATCAGCGTTCGACGTGCAGAAGTTGAGCAACAAAAGGTTTGGTTTCTGGTAAAAACAATTCAAATCAAGACTAAATCATGCTGCTGCTCATCAGAAATAGCAGGTCTTTGTGTGTGTGCGTGTGTGTGAGAGAGAGAGAGAAAGATAGGTTCAAGGTGAATCAGAACCTGAGTTAGCTTCATTTTTATGGCACATTTAGATCATTTAAAAACTGCCACAAAGTGTTTCACCTATCATTTTTAAATTTAATTTATCTTGTATTAATGTAAAAGTAACTCATCAGAAATCTTAGAGGAATGGCTTCTTTATCGGTTAAAGTTCAGCTTTTAACACAATCCTTCCCCATGGTCTCATGAGGAAACTGCTGCACCTACGACTACCTCCTTCCACCTCTACACCCCTCACACTTAGCACCTCTTCCCCTCAGACTGCATTCTGATCCCCCTGCTTTTTACTCTTTACACCTTAGACTGCACCCGCATCCACAACAGCAACACTATGCAGACGACACAGTGGAAGGAGAAGGAAGGAGATCCATTTAAAATGTTTTTATGCATCCCTGCTCTCATACTTCTATGCGTCTTTTACGTTGCCATAGTGCTGATCCACCACAGGACGGTGAACTTTTTCATTTTTGCACGTTGGAAGCGGTAACTTTTTTTTTGTGGTTTTTATTTTGCCATTTCTGCATCATCTTCTTCCTATTCCTCTTCTTCTCTGGTTTGTTCCTTTCGCAGATTGCACATGGGCTCATACAACTCAGTACTACCCCGTGATTTCAGGTGATATCGCTCCATTGTCTGTGTTGAGAGACGTATCCTCGAGGAACATGAACTTCACCAAATTATATGCATAACCAACGCAGAAAACAGACGAAACTGGCTTCCTGTCTTCTGGGTCAAGCATAAAGGGGACTTTACCTGGATGAGGTGCAGCTGAGTGAGTGTGGAGACAACAACCTGCTACTGAACACATCCAAGACAGAGGCACTAAAAGAACAGAGATCTCCGCTTTCTGGGAGTCCACGTTGAGCAAAAACTGACCTGGAACAAGAACACCACATAGTTGGTAAAAAGAGCACAGAAACAGATACCCCTCCCTGGAAGAACATCAGCCCGGCAAACGGGAAAGATGGTGACCAAAATGGGTTCCCTCCATCCACACTATAGGACCTTCATGGCTAGATGGAGAAGGATATGTGGAATCAAACTGGTATGGAGACATGGAAGTGGTCAAAAAGGTAGGGAGGGGTGAGGTTATGGATGGCCTTGTAGGTGAACAGCAGGAGTTTGTAGTGGATGCTGTAGGTGAGCTAGTGGAGCTGCTGCAGGACAGGGGTGATGTGTTGGGTGGATGGGATTCTTGTGATAATCCAGGCTGCTGCATTCTGAACATTTTTATGGGGAAGACCGAACACAAGTTTGCAACAATCAAGACAGGAAGTGACATAACTGTGGGTAAGTAACGGAGTGAAGGGTGAGGGAAGAGCGGAGGCGGTTAATGTTGTGGAGGTGTAAATATGCTGACCAAAACACTGTCGAATCATTTCAAAAGAAGTCAGATTTTCCCAACGCAGGCTGCAGATGGAACTATAAACATGGACATTTGTCTCGGTTCAAAGAACATAATGGTTCTAGTTGGTTTTATGATGCAGATTTTTCTTCTTAGCATAAAGTTATGATGAGCAATCGCTGCTTCAGCCTCAATAAAGTTAAATAAGCACAAATATTTAGGCAAGTAAACGCTGATAACAGATATATATTTCATTACATTGAATTTATATATTGAAAATTTATACATTGAAAATATATAACAACTTATACTAAAACATAATATCTCCAGCTGGATGCATTTAAACATCCTCTGTTTTACAGTCAGCTGACTTGGACCTGCCTGCTTTCATTCTCCATCGTTTCACACCGACCTTCATCACATCCACGACATGAAAAACAAACCTGCTGAACTGCCCAGTCACGTCTGGATCTGAACAGTGGATGTCATTTCCAGTTACACAGAGCTTTGCTCACTTAATGAAGGTGTAATTATATCTGAAGATATAGACTCTACTGGGGAGTCTCTGCTGGTTTAATATCCTTTGTGACCCATCATCACACAGCCTAAATCAAATCTTCTTTAAACTGAATCTAAAATTAAATCAAGCTGAATCAAATTCTGATCCCCTATTTATGTTTCTCCAGAGTAAATGCATTAAACGTAGTTTCACAGTTTGATTCTTAAAAAAAAACACCTTTAGTTTCTTTAAGTTGAGGGTTCCTAATCATATGACTTATAAAACATTGAGGTTGTGAAGAAGCAGAGAGGCAAGCACATCAAAATGATCGGTTCTTTGCAGCTTCAGTTTTATTAAAGAATATAAGCATATTTGGTTCTTAAACACATCCTGCTATCGTAGTGGTGTCAGTGGTGTTGTTCAGGCTTTATTTATGACCCTAATTTAATCCTATTTGACAAAAAAAAAACAGTCCATCTAGACTAATGATCGTGTTAAAGTTTGTTATTCCTTCCAATTTATCCTCTTTAGTTATTTTCTGTTGTGTATTTTTTTCATGTTGAGTCAGTTTGTACCTCAGTAAGGATCACATCCACGTTTTCTGCACACACCGGTCTTCAATACTCCTTTTAAGCAAGTTTGCATCCATCCATCAGTTCATTCCTGCACACGGTGCATGCATCTACTTCGGCTAATTTGACTTCCCAAGTGTCATTGATTAAAAGGGAATTCTCAGATAGCTCAAACACCATGTTCGGCAATATTTTAGTCCCAGTCGCCAGAAATCTACGATCACAATTATTTACTAACTCAGGTAATTATTGGACAAATGTGCATGAAGCACATAATTTGCAATCACTTGAACTTAAATGAAATGTTTACACATCAGCGCACTCCTCCACATAGTATGAAATATTGTATATACGTCATTATCTTTACTGTCCTCTTTTAAATTATTAACATGTAGACAACTAGTGGAGAAATGTGTCACATCTGCTGTTAAGAGTCACTGTGAAGCACCTTGCATGATGCCTCCTCAGCGATTAAAGATCTTTTTAGCTCTACGTATTGAGGATAGGGATGAACATTTTTAGAGATTTTAGTTAGGCCAGGGGGTCTAACGTCCGTCTTGGAGGGTTGCTGACCTGGAGGTTTATGGGGTATCCCTGCTCCAACATACCTTGCTTGCATTAAATAGATCCAACAGCCAATGAAAATCTGTTAAATGACTAAATAATAACACCCTGAGTTAAGGCTCAGATGTGATCATCAAATCAAAAACGACTTCCTCACCAAGCGGAACAATATACATTGTGCTGGCTCTAGTGTAGAGCGGGTAAGTGAGAAAGTGGGTCAGGAGGAAGAACCTTGACTAGCTGCGTGCATTTGGAAGCTGCAAGTGGTGCATTGCAGTTCTTCGTAATTCATCATCACCAGGTAGTTGTGCACAGTTGTGAGTAGTCCAGTAAAAACTATTTAAAAAGTAACCACAGGGCTGTAAGATTCCAGTACTTTATGCTTTTCAAGCCCAAGCTGCAAAATAAATGTGATGCCTGAAGCTTCCACTGCAGCGTTTTGCTGGAAACCTGTCCTTCAGGGCAAAGCATAATTAATTGACATTCACTGTATAATTAATGCAACACCGTGACACAAAAATGGATGTGCACATCAATCCACCAATGAAATGAGTCAAAATAATGACATATTCAAACTGGCTCCATATATGGGTCCTCAATAACTAATCAGGAACACGTCAAGTACATGCTAACCTCTGTATATGTGGATACTCACCATTCTGGTTTATATACCTGATATAAAAATAGTCTCCAGTCTCAGTTAATGCTTTTACATTCAGCTGTGTCCTTTTAGCTGCTGCAGGTTACTAAATGTAATTTTTACACTACATATGAGCTGACAGCTCACATAAACACGAGGGTCTCCAAATCCGATCACCTGGGGATGGTGTCCAGCAGGTATGCAACGTTTCCCTGCTGCAACACACCTGATTCAAATAAAATTGATCTCCACATCTTGTTATCAAATTCTCCACAAGCCTGTTAACGACCCATTTATTTAAATCAAATGTGTTTTTGCAGGGACGACCGAATAAATGCAGGACACGGGTCCTCGCGGAGCGGATCTATAGGACCCCGAGCTACACCATGACCCGTCCTAACATAGCATTATAACCCAATCAGCTTGTAAAGCGCACAGCCCTAATCTTTCACCATCCACTGGAATAAAGAGATGTTTATAATAATAATAATAATGCATTTTAATTCATTTTCAATCATTTTAAAAGATCTCTTTCATCTACATGATTTATTCCTTTTTATTTGCCATTTCCTTTTATTTCTCTCTTAATTTGAGAATCATGCTTGTATTTTTAATGTTTCTGTAAAGCACTTTGAATCACCCTGTGATTCAAAGTGTGACAAATAAATCAGCCTTCCCTTTATTTGGAAAGCACTTTACATTTTTAAGACAAAATCTCAATGTGCTACAAAAGAACCACAGTAAAAACAAAGTAATCAGAAATTATATTAAAATAATTTTCCAGTTAAGATTTCTGAAACTGTGAGTGGTTTGTGGAGCTCTCAGGTGCCCAGGAGGGCATTTCACAGGTAAGGGGAAGCTGAGCAAAAGGCCTGGCCCCCAGTGGTGGGGATTTTAGTCCTGGGGGTAACGATAAGTATTTGTGGAGCAGAGGGAGCATGTTGAAATCCTGCAGGGTGACAAGTTCTTTAAGGCATGTGGAGACATTGCATTCATTCATTCTGGAATGTGCCGCTAGATGGCTGCAAAGTGTAGTAGCTCCGTCCTAACTTTTGTGTTTTTTGTAACATGGGCCTCTTTTTTTTAAGGCATGAGCTGTCAATTTGGGTTCTCCAAGAAAACTTTTCAAACTAGTAAGAAGATCTGCTGCACATGAGATTTTCCGCATATTTTTTCTGCTCTTTTAAGACTTGTTATGGTGAGTCTCCTTGGCAACGAGAGTTATTTACCACAGAGATCAACTGATAATGCTCTCCAAATGCAAGTTTATCAATGAAATAAAACTTCTAATCACAATGGAGTTGAAAGAGAAGAGGATGCAGGGAAGGAGTGATGCATAGAGATAAACGGTGGAGGTTTAAACCAGCAGTTTTTCCAGCTGTTGTGATGGTAACAATAGCTTGCTAGCTAACAAAACAGACGAGCTCCAGGTGCTAACTGGATATATCCTATACGGTAATGCATCTTTACACGGCTTCAAGATGATCCATGCAGACCGCAATAAACAACTCAGCAGAAAACTAAAGGGAGGTGGAGTTGCACTACTGGTTTACCAGCATTGGCGTCATCCTGGATGTGGTACTGTTAAAGAGAAGATATGCTAAAATGAGCCTACATGCTAGCCCCATCAGCCTACAGCTTTCCTGTCACACCTCCACTCTGTCACCCTGCAGCTCAGTCAAGAACCCAAACAACCTCATCTCCCTCCACATCAGGACTTCCTGAAACCCCTTCTGCCTCCACCTCCACTCTGCCTGTCTCCTGTAATCAACTCATGAAACAACTGATGAAACTGAACCAGAACAAGGCTGAAGGTCCAGACCTGCTCAAGACAACTATGTCCGATTCTCCAGCACCAGTTCAACACAGTCTGAGTCAGAAAAGAATTCCACTGATGTGGAAAAAATTCTGTCTTGTTCCAGTGTCTGAAAAAACCACAACGAGCTTAACCAAATGACTACAGAGTTTAAATTTCCCTCTGGGGATTAATAAAGCATTTAATTTCATTCATTTATTTCCACACATGCAGACATCTGCCTGGTGTCTCAAAATCAGGTCAAATCTTTTAACTGAAAATCAAATAAATTTCTAGTTAAATTAAAACCGTCTGCCGCTGATTTTTCTTGTCCTTTGTCGTTTCTCAGTTTTTTTATATGTTTACATGATTTGCTCTTATGATGACATGATGATATACGTTTTTTTTTTGTGTGTGTGACAAGATTAAACTGAAAATGTTTTTCTAGTTAACAAACATTTTTTTGCTGTATTTGTGGCAGCAGTAGTAATAACTCCAATCTTAAAACAAACAAGCTAAATCTGTTTTTCTGTACATAAAGCCCACCTGTATTACTGTGAGACATGTTGGTTGGGTAACAAAGCTCTGAGCTGTACTTGGGGACTTCGCTGCTTCTTCAAACGAGCTGACACTGATTAAATTTCATTTCATTTTAACTCCCCTCCACCGGGACACTCAGATAGCATTAATTAGGTTTTCTCTTTTAACTCTTTTAAAGCATACGCTTGTGTTCCTGCAGCATTTCTGCTAAACCAGCCCACTTGTCTTCTTCTGTGCCAGTTTCATGCTTCGTGTTTTGTCTACTGGTTTGATCGTCTGTCCAACCATGTGTCCGTCGCCTCCTCACATGCACATTTCTTTTTTACCTTTATCTCAACCCGCATGCCTGACAGCAGCTTTTTGCTAACACACAAATATTTTCTGACACATGGAGTCTGGGTGGTAGTTATGGATACAGTCCAGCTTTTAAATCTGCTTCTGAGAGCCCTGTGATGGCTATATAATTACAGTTGACAGGCGGGAGGCAGACAATAAAAGCAATAGCTGCACTGTGGCTCTTATCTGTGAATTCTCAAAATACATCCACTAGATCAGTTGAGTTGTCCATGGCCTGAATGTACAGCAGCTCCGAGTTTTGAAACCCTCATTTTGCAGAGTCAAGATGGTTGTTTGGTTAAATTGCAGCTATTCAGGTGTAAAATCTGTATTTCCACTGTGTCCTGTTATGTTAGGATTAAAAGCAGTGAGTAAGATGTGGAGTCTGTTCAGTTGCAGATAATGAGGTCTTCATCCTCTGAGCTCGTCTCTGGCCGACACAGTAAACACCATTTAACCGTTAATCGTAAAATATTTCAGAAACAAGAGCAGCTCTCTGCTATTAGTTTTTTATTCAGAGGGTGAGTTGCTCTGCTGTCAGGAAAACTTTTTTTTTGACAACTGAGACTAAAACTAGAAGTTAGGTTAAATATTTTCATGCATGATTTATAAAGAAACAGTCACGTGTTTTATTTATTTATTATAAAGGGTTAATGGCTTTTATTGTAATTATATTCAAATTTTAATTGAAATATTTAAAAAATAATTCATAATAATATTTATTTATACTTATTTGTATGTTAATACTTTATAAGAATAATTTTTTCCAGTTTATCATTGTTGCAAATTTAGTTATTATTGTGGTCTAATAATTAATTGTGTACGTAATTAATCTATGTGTAGCCTATATACAGGATTTATTTACTCCAAAGTGAGCGCCAGTTTATTGGATGACTCACTGGTGTCCACTAAAGCAGTGAATATACAAATATAGCATCCCTGCTCCTAAATAAACAACTGTCACATATGTGTTTATGTCCGAAAGGGTTAAAAACCGAAACTGTTGCCTGCTGAACAATATTTTTCCAAAAAGATGCAGAAATGTGAATTTGATTTTACTCAGAAACTATCAGAAATAAATCTTTAAGGCTAAAACAACAACATGAACAGCAGAAAAAAAGTATTCTTCAGAAACAGATTTAAAGATGAAATGTATGTATTTACTGTAAGAAAACCAATTCAATCAGATTAATATCTTAATTCTTCCCATTAAAAAACTGAAAAACTAAAACCTGGAATGATGATGGATATTTATGAATAAAATTCATCATGATGGAAAAAAAGAATTTATAACTAGATTAAAATAAAACTACAGATAACTGTAAATTCTGCTTCATTTGTTTGTTTCAAACTGCAGATGTTTTCATGTGATTTAGATCATGTGAGTGTATGCCACTTTCCTTCCTCCGTGTCAAGCATGTGGTTTTGTTGGACAAAATAAAGTTTTAACTAAACTATGATACCTGTTATGGTAAAAACATGTTTGTGACATTGAGAATAAGACACACATTGTTCCTATTAAAAAATATATATATTATTCATCTTCTATTTAAGCTTTTTTTTACCAGGTTAAAGATTAACAACAGATTTAAAATTCAATGTTGGTCTGGAGAAAAAAGAAAACAGTTGTGGGACGTTGTCGTGGTGTTTCTTCTGTAATGACATCAGTGATCTTATCTGTGATTATGAAATACATCTATGGATTTATTATATCTGCAATCTGCTTGCATCTTGATATATTGAAACGCTTTACCTAATGCAGAACCCAAGGACATTGTACATGCTTATCACTGAGAACAGAGCAAGTATCCTTTTGGCTAACTATGTAGTTTACTCTGACTGCAACAGTCATTTATTAAAGGCTTGAAAATTTGAGATTAAAATAACATTATTTAGGTTCATGGCCTTAAAACTCTATGCTTCTGAATGATTTTGATTGCATTGATATAATCATCATGCACAATCCTTGAGCGGTCATTGGCCGGCAGCATTTTGAGGCTGAGAAACTGCACTGCCTATTTTCTTTTACCCAGGCCTTCAGATGAAGACTGAGTTTGGCTTTACTGCACCATAGCACACTACAACAACTTGATATCAACACAAAGGCAAATTTGACACTGGGAGATTTTTATCTTTTGCATTGCCCAGCATTACTTTTGCAACCCCCCAAAAAAGAAAAACTGTCATCTGTTGGTCATTGACTACACAGCCACAAGAATGTCCAGTCCATCAAAGCCTTTTGGTCAGGTTCTTTAGGTGCTTACATGTCCAGCAGTTGAGATTTGAGAACACAGTAACTGAAAATGTAGTTTACGATAAAAAAAATAGCGTATTAAATCTTTAGGAACAAAGACTTAAAAATTCATTTCCACTGGGTGGAATTCTGCCGGGTTCCAGCTGTGTCCCAGCCTCTTGGGCTAATTGCAGAAGTTTTAATCAATGGTTTGGTTCACAACAGTCGCACCGCAACTCATTTCAGGTCCCTCCCAGAAGGCCTTAATCGCACCTCATGCCAGGTCTATATTTGACGAAGCACGTTTTCAGAACATGTCGAGCTCAGCAGTCCAGACAGAGCCAGACAGAAAATCAGAAAAGCATAGAACATATACAAACATTCTTTTCAATGCATACTCCCCATTGATTTCAGTATGCTGTGTTTGAACCAGTAAGTTGTATACCTATAAAAAAAAACTTGACTAATCTGCATTACTGGATCTAACATTGCACCTGTAGGAACTTCGCATCTCTTCTTCAGCACAACAAAATCAAATGAAGTGCTTTCTAGCAGAGTTCTGCAGAGATGAATGACGTGCACGAGGAACTTCAGCCATTTGATTCACATGTGATGGAAGGGCCGCATCTAAAAGTTGCAGGATGGTAAGTTTTGGAAACTACACTTGAAAACAGCTGCATTAGATCATAAACATGAAGCAATAGGGTTGCAGTGGTGGGATGTTAGCACTGCTGTCACAAGAAGGCCATTGGTTCGAGTTTCAGTTGGGGGCAGGCTCAAACTTTGGGCTTTTTGTGTTGAGTTTTCCTGTTCCCTCGGATGCAGTAGTTCAGTCCAGTTCTCCAATTTTCTTCCACCGTCCAGACATTCTCCAAATTCTACTCAAGTGTGAATGTTAGTGGTTGTTTGTCTCTTTGTTGGCTTTGTGATAGAGTGGAGATCTGCCTCTCGCCTGCTAATTGCTGGGATAGACTCCAGCTTCCCTGCGACACTGAATTGGACTAAGCTGTATAGAAAATGGATGAATAACTTGATGGAATAGTATGCAATAATTACTGACATCTAATCGTCAGCTTGGAGCGAGCAACTGTCTCACAGACCTCCCGCCCAGTATCGACAAAAAAGCTGCTTTCACATAACTAAATTAGCAAGTCTATTTATCTACTTTTTCATCAACTATCATTCTCAAACTGCCTCTTGTTTAATAACCACACTAACTCTTGAGTATTGGGAGAACCTTGCAAGCAGAAACACAACAGGGAAAAGCAGAAGTGACACAAGGTTGTCATGTTGACTTTAATGCAGTTCTGATCCTCATGAGCAGCTTTGATCACCATTGCGTGTATTTGTAGATTCCCACTCTAGAGGCTATGAAGTGGGAAAAAATACAATTTAATTTCATATAAAATAATATGCTGAAAAACAGGATGCGTTTTATTTGGATTTTTCTTTTTAACCTGCAGAGATTTATATTCTGTTTCTGATCTTCCTCAGTTGCGACGAAGCCGAGACGAACAGGAAGATACGATCGCTTACTTTTCTTTGGTGAAACACATTCATAAATGTCAAAGGCTTTACATCTTACACTCTAAACACAGAGAATGAGAAAGATAAATATAGAGTTTTCTTTTTGGAAGAGTGACAACCTCTGTGTTCAACATTCAGCTAGAAAAAAGGTTCAATACTCTCTTTATGTGTCTCACTCAATGCTTCAAGGCCAAAAGACACAAGTGAACAATGTTTCACTATGCAACTGTAAAACATGCTGACAGGTACCAATCTAACAACTCACAAATAAATCTATAAATCTAAGTGTTCTAATCCAAAGCCTGAAAACGCTTTTATCTAACTATGACACAACTGCAGGAACAACATGATGCCTGTTTGGTTTAGTCAATTATACAAATGCAAGTATAAAGATTCCCTTAAACCAACAGGACAGCATCAGCATGAGCAAATGCAGCAGGCAACAGAATAACCAGGGTGTGTTTGTGCATGTTTATCATGTGAGGCAGGTGTCAGCTGCAGGTGAAAACCCCCCCTCCACACACACAAACACAAATGGATTCTTTTCGCTGCGTTTAGCTCCCGTGAGCTTTATTTACACTCACACATTAAATCCCTTCAGCTGGAAGTAAGAGGTTAAATATGAATCAACTCCAAAATGAACTGTGACTAAAGTTACACAGTTTATCAGACTATATCATAACATTTAAGTTCACCAGAAGTCTGAAAAATTCAGCTATAAATGACAGAAAGCATGGATGATGTTCCTTACAAAGCAAAAAGGCAGCGCACAGACGGACTGAAAAGGACAGAATTGTATTTGAATGTTTAATTAATTGATACTCACAACATTTTAAAAGGTTTACTGAAAAGCTGACTAGTTTTAACAGGCTGATACGTAACCATCATGATCATGTATTCCTGAAAGGCTGAAAAGCAACGCAGCTGCTGTCATTTTAGCCAAGAAACAGCCGACTGTAAGCCGATCAATATCACTGCCATTTCATGATTAAAAATAGTGGATTTGTTTTAAATGAGTGTGTTTGATGGTTGTGCTTGAATAGATTAGAAAAAGTAACTCGTATTAATTACGGTAGATGCAAGCAAAGAACAAATATAAAAACTGATTAAAACCAGTCAGTGGATTATTAAATCCATGTCTATCTTTTTTTTACTTAGACTGAGCATTTAACAAAAAGATTTCTAATTAAACATTTAATTAAATAAATGGGAGTATGAGAATGAATTTACAGACATCCACTGGCTGGTTGACGGTAACATAAGTACTCTTTTCTGGTGACAGAAAAGATGCAGCTCAATGCAAAATGTGTCAGAAACAGACTCCTCAATACATTCTTGACCACTTCTTTCACCTTAATGTCTTATATGTTCATATCTGCCAACTAGTAGGTTGGCTTTCCAACATTAGTGGCCTTTGTGCCAACTAGAAAGTTGGGTTTCCAGCATTAGTGGCCTTTGTGCCAACTAGAAAGTTGGGTTTCTAGCATTAGTTGCCTTGGTGCCAACTAGCTGGATGTGCTTCCAGCATCAGTTCCCTCTCTGCAAGCCTTACAATGATTAGATTGCAACTTGCAGTACCTTTTCTACCTGTCCCGTTAATTGCCATCCATCCAGTTTTGAACAAGCTTCCTAGATCCCCAGATTTTACCATGGTGGTTCTGGAAAATATACACAACATAAACCACGTTAAGCAACAAATCACCAACGCATTTACAAGAATAACTGCTCTCCAGCAGCAGAGGA
Source organism: Pseudomugil tenellus (assembly GCA_037177515.1). Classification (NCBI taxonomy): domain Eukaryota; kingdom Metazoa; phylum Chordata; class Actinopteri; order Atheriniformes; family Pseudomugilidae; genus Pseudomugil; species Pseudomugil tenellus. The sequence continues at coordinate 2,207,230 of JBAMHX010000021.1, forward strand.
CACACATTTCTGTTTTAACAGAATAGCAGATGTGTAGAGCATATTATATAAATAAAATTGGTTTTTTTTTTCATATAAAAGTATCTACTTACGTTTATTGTAAGTGTGCTCAATATTTCACGCTCATTCTTTTTCACCATTTCCATGGTTTATCTATTGCTATTGAGTGCAAGTTAAAGCTGACAACATGATTTCTGTGTCCATGACCTTTAGTATTTTGTTGTGCAGATATGCATGTGGTTTTATTCACACAACCTTTTTGGTGAACGGTTGCAACACTTCACATCTACATGGATGTAAACAATATGCATTTATGTTGTTGTAGTGTGAATAGTAGTGATTTTTCTGCAAAGTTTCTCCTTCAGGCAAGCAGTTGTATTGTTCTTCAGCTCCTTTCTCCTAAAGTATATTGATTAAAGATTCAGGATCAAGAATTTTGGTCTCACACCTCTACAATTACCTGACACATGGTTTCAACTTCACTTGCAAATAACAACATTCATTCTGGCTAATGTAATGTAGTCTGAAATAATCCCAAGCAGTATTTCAGTAATTTTTTTTTATGTTTTATTATCTACAGAAAATGTGAAATAGAAAAAAAAATGTACATGTTCCTATGAAATGAGTGTTTCTCCTCCAGAAACTTGAGTCTCCTTTGTATGGAGACCTGCTGTAGCCTGATGTATCATCCAAAAAATATAAACATTTTATAGGATGTAAATTTGTATTTATCTCCAAAATGAGTCAGGAATGGAAACCAAACAACCTAAGATGTCTCCAAGAAAGACTATTTTTGTTTCAGTGTCATCCTGAACACATTGTGCATTTCTGCCTCCTGCTCTTATGCAGGACTTCAAACACTGAGTTGTTTCCACACACACACATGCACATACTCAGCCATTTGCATGATGTGTTGCTGTGTACTTGTGTATACGTACAATGATTTTAATACACACCAGCTGTGACAGTGCGCCTGTGCGGTCAGCGCTCATGAGAGGAAGACTCAGGCGGTGAGATGACAGCATCCACCAGCCCACTGACCAACCCCATGCTGCCCCTGAATACCAAAGAGCATCTCGGACTGAGAGGAAACGCAGGGCAGTGGGGGGTCATGCCGGAGGACGGCATTCAGCATCAGATCCAGAGAGGAGATAATCACAGGCAGGACGGTGAAGTGCAGTAAAGAAACACAGAGGTGCTGAAGGACAGTAGTGAGTGTTCCAACAGCGTCACCGCAGGGCGCCTGCATGTAATGACACCACCAACACCTCCCCACCTGCCTGCATACCTCCACCTGAGCAGGAGGATACTGAAATTTCTGCTCTCTCCAACATTAATGAGAGCATGTCCTGCTCTTGTTTCAAGGTCAGGATCATTTTATTCATTCGCAAAGGCAGTAAAATAGGCATCCTTTATAAGAAAAACAAAACAAAGACATTATGCACATTGTGATTGTATAGACAAAACTGTTCTCACCCATTCAGAGCTGATTTGAAATGGACCAACAAGTAATTTGAATTTTTAACACATAAACGCTAAGTTAGGACACATGCAATAAGCTATTATGTCAAACGTAAAAGATCTTGGACATATAGTGTGCTTTCTCAGAGCAACAAAACAACCTTTAACCTTCTCCATTAAGGAGGTTATGCTTTTGCCAGGGTTTGTTAGTCTGTTCGCAAAAAACTACTGGACAGATTTTAGTTTGTTTATTTTGCTTGTTTGTTTTCCTTAAAATTCTCCGAGTGAACCAGATCAGCATGTGGATCCAAGATCAGTGCAAGATGGGGCCATTTTCAGTATAAATGCATTTAATTCCACAATGAATTATCATGTTTTCCAGTAGAAATATATGACCAGTAAATCAAGAGCTTTGCCTTCTGGCTCAGCTTCTTCTTCATCACGACAGATTGACAGAGTCCGCATAAATGGAGATGTTTCACCAAATCACCCGTCAGTCTCGCGCTCCATCCTTCCCTCACTCATGGAGAAGACCCCAAGATAGTTGAACTCCTCCACTTGCGACAGGACCTCATTCCAAACCTGGAGAGGACACTACACTTGTAAATTAAAACACGTATAGAGGAAAAGGAAATAGTGAAGCTGCGTGTGAAAAAACATGGCACTCCATTGTAGAATTTAGGGATTGAAAAAAACAGGACAGTAAAATTCTTCAACATTTGAAGTGAAACTGTGTCTGAGACGACGCTGGCATGCAAAAATAAACATCTTCAACAGAAGAAATTAGAAGATGTGAGTATCAATAATACAATTATCAAAACAGTAGTCACGCCCCCCATCTGTTGGAACACCCCCCATATCTGATCTGCTGCCTTGCCTGTCTTCAGCAGTCAGAAAGAAGTAGCGGCTGTGGCCTGCTGGATGGAAAAATCATCTCCACATTAACTCCCAGAATCAGAGGAATAACGAGCTGTGTCGACCAACCTCATTTTTGAGGCAGTATTACTACTACTACTACTAAAAAAAAAGTCAATAGTCTCCAGCAAACATTTACAACTGAACCACCAAACTGGACTGTTTTACGAATCTTTGGTTGTTCAAACCCCTTTTTTTTCTATAAAAATATAACTTCAGAGTTCCAATTCTTCGTGGAAAAACCTCACAGCAGTGAAATGTAAGTATTAAAAATATAGTGCATAAGTTCTTATACTGTCACTGGTTCTTTGTATGGAATGGCTAATGCTAATAGCTAATGTTGATGCTATTAGCTAATGCGAGCAGTCTTATTCAGTTACTACTCCTACTCTAAGCAATGAATGCTACTGTTGCATTATTTATTCTTAACTCAGTGTTTTACTTTAGTATGTGCATCAGAAAACCTACATTTGAGAAAGATGCATGTCTGATGATGTTAGCAGCTGTCTGCACAGTTATCAGCTTCTGTTCTCGTTATCAACTTCTTCCTCACATCTCAGATCTGTTTGTGTTAAAACCTGTAAAATCCTTTACTCTTTTGAGTTGACCAACAAAGAATCTTAATGTATTAATTTAACTGTCTCTTACTGATGCAAGAGGAGCATTTATTCATCTGATACTGGAGTACAGTATGGATTCAGACAAATCCCAATGGCGACTGGTCAGAAATTGATTTCTACAGTTCTAATTGTAGCCTGGATCTCAGTTTTCCAGCAATGTAAAACATGTGAAGGGCAGTGATCTATCTGTGTGGAGTTTGCATGTTCTCCCCATGTTAGCGTGGGTTCTCCGGCTTCCTTGCACAGTCCAAAGACATGCATCTTGGGGATAGGGTGGTTGGGGACTCTAAATTGACCTTAGGTGTGAGTATGAGCGTGGATGGTTGTTTGTCTGTGTATGGGGGGTGTTTGTCTGTGATAGACTGGCAATCTGTCCAGGGTGTACCCCGCCTGTTGCCTGATGCTGGAGCTGGGGTTGGCTCCAGCCCCCCCGCGACCGCGTTCGGGATTAAGTGTTTTTTTTATTGATGTTGAGGGTGGGCATTTGTATCCGGAACGGAATACAATGGTTTAAGTCTGTTGCATTTGAACACATCAGGAATTCATGAAACCTCCAACCTGCAAGTGAAATACATAATAAACTCTGTTTAGGGTTTGTTTTATGGTTTAGGGATAGACTTTTACTGCAACTTGCTGTGCACTTTGTTCTATAAATCCATCTTGTTTTAATAACCAGTTTATGTTTATTTCCTGTTTAGTGTTGCTAAAAGAGGCAACGTTACTGCAGCTGTCAGATAAAGTATGGAAAACGATTTCCCTTTGAACTGAAGTATTAAGAAGCTGGAAATATAACCAGCTGAGTGTGGCATCTCCTGTTTAATTTTCTACACCCCCACCTGTAGCAGGTGTTTGCAGCAGGTTAGCACAGGATGAACTCCTCCTCTCTTCTCATCCGTGTGACCGAGACAGAAAAGAGTTAGAGAAAAAGCTGCTGACTCAAATCCAATTAAAACTCACTAGGATGTCACCTCCTTTGTTTCCTGCTTTGATTTCAGCTTAACCCGCCTGTCACGCTGGGGAAATATTCTTCTTTGTTTGGCGAGTGTCACCTGAAGTTATGTTCTCGTGAACTACGACACACCCACCTCCACATCGCCCTGCTTCATCCTTTAACAAGCAGCAGCAGTGAAGAGAGAATGCTTTGAACATTTACACACTCTGTATGAGCATGAACAGGTTGCTTCACAGGCGTGAATTTTCCCCGTTTCTGTCCAATCCAAAACCACTAATCAAACTGTGTTTTACAAGTTTCCATGCAATTTAAATCTTTGTGTGTGTTGAAGAGCTGTAAGGTGAAAGCGATTTCTTATTTCGTTTAAAGAAAGGCTGGATGTGGAAAGGTGAATGTTATGCTAACTGTGTGTCTGTATGTTGCTAATTTGAGTCAGTGGGAAGTGGAAAGATGAAAGGAGAGCTCTGCCTCCAATTTCCTTCTCACGCAGAGATCTCAACGTGACAAAACACAAAAAGGATGGGAGACTTCGGAGAAGATTTGGGTTTCTTTATTTTGGCAGCTGAGGGCCGAACACTTGCGGCGGGGACACAATAAAAAGTGATCAAAGCAGCTCTGGATCAAATGAGCTGGTGAAGACTGCGAGTACGTCATCAGACACACTGAAGAAATTTACTGTAATCCAAGATGAAAATCTTGACTTTGACTTTTAAAAAATATGGTGTATAGACGCTTGTGGTGAAAGGTTGGAAAAGCATACAACGACGCAGTAATCTGTTCTACCTTTTTTGTATGATTTTGTATTTTGAGCTTCATATATTGCCTTTATATTCAAATATCAAATATCTACTCCACAAAGATTAAGAGCTCAGTGAGACATGACAGATTGAAAAATAATCTCAGATTAATACGTCCAACTGAATCCAATTTAGTATCAGGTTGTCTGCTAAGTATGTGCATGAATACAAGAAATCTGTTTTTTACTCTGTCTGTTTTTACACTATCAAGGGACGGGCAGATGTGTAACATATAAGAACATTAAAAAAAGGCCTATACCATTGGAAGGGACGGGTATATATAGGGGTATATTCCCGAACGTTCCCAATCTTTCAATTCCCCAATCCTCCAATAGACACAAAACAACAATACAATGAAGCACATGTTCAGTCTCAAAGCTGTTGAGCACTAAATTTGAGGTCAATTAGACAAATAGTTCCAGATATCTAGCCAAAAATCAGAATAAAGTGCCACCTGGTGAGGAAACCATAAATCATATTACAAATTTGATACAGGTCATCCTCTTGGGGACCTGAAAAGGTATTCTGAGTATCAAAATCGAATTGTAAATATTTCTAGCAAAATATGTAAAAATCAGTTTTTTTTTGTACATAAAACACCACCTAGTGAGGAAACCATAAATCCCAAAATACCGAAATTCAATACAGGTCGTCCCCTTGGGGACCTAAATAGGTACACCGAGTATCAAATTCCAATTGTAAAAACTGTTCAAGTTATCGCGCTCCTACGAAGGATATCCACCGTCGGCTGTGGTGATGAAACCATTACATCTCTGACACTCTGCGTTCGGTGATTTAATAACACAAGTTAAACAAATAAAAAGTACACAGAATACACGTATCTGAAAAGGAGTCTTTTGTGGTTGTTCTGCGTCTTTGGTCTGATGAGGTGCATATGGGATGTGTGGTTGCAAAATCTCACTACCACACTATCTTGTCATTTAGTCCTATTTGCATTTTCATTGTGCATGAATATCTTTTTTCTGTACGCTGTTGTTTAAAATATTTTTTTAAATGTTCTAAGGGAAAAGTTTTGTATTTTTAGAGAAAATATTTTCAGGTGAACAGACCATTAGATATGACCAGTCACCATTTCCCCTCTGGTGGTAGGAAGCCACAGCTGACTTGCAGGAGATTGATAGGAACATGGCAGCCGATCTTCGCCAACAACCTCTTCGACTACAACTAAACAAAAATATACTTGGAGGCGAGGAAGGTGAAGTCTCTCGACCAAGGACACGACAAATTGACGAATAGGCAGGATTTGAACCACCAACCCTCAGGTAACTGGATTAGCATATGAGCCATTTAGGCTGCTTGGTTTACAGCAACGGAACAGCTAGTATGTGGACTGACTAACGTGACTCGGTCACAGCTCAGGATGTTCTTGCATGATTACCAGGAATATCAACATTATGTCTAAAAGTTTATTTTTCATTCAAATTCCCGAACGCAGGGTGTCGAAGATATAATGGTTTCACCTCCACTGCCTACCCAGCCAGATATCCTTCGTCTAAGTGCAATAAGTCAAACAATTTTTACAGTTGGATTTTGATACTAAGTATGCCTGTTTATATCCCCCTGAGGACGACCTGTATCCAATGCCACACTGTTTCCCCACCAGGTGGCATTTTATGCGCCACAAATCATATTTTTGACTATATCTCCAGAACTATTTCTCTCATTGACCTCAAATCAAGTGCAAAAAAAAGGTCATGACCTCAGGATGCATCCTGTCCTGACGTCATAACGGGCTGGTTAAAAGTTTCAACACCATGTGCATCAATATATTATTGTATTATGTCTATTAGAGGATTGAGGAATAGGAGGACAAGGGGCGTCTGAGGATACACACCTGGCAGTCTCTTCCGACGGCATAGATCTTGTTTTTTAAAAGCAATCTGTAACCAGGCATGACTTTACCTTCAGGCTTTACTTAATAAATTATCTTGGCGTAGTAAACGTTCATAAAAGGACATTTAATGAACTTTAATCGAAGCTGATCATCATTTTGGGCTTGACGGTTGACGGTTCTGCCGCATCTGTTCATGGAACTGTGACATCTGTGCATTTCCTCTTGATGACGAGGCACAAATTCCTCTTCAGGAGAAACATGATAAGGTGAAGAGTGGAGAAAACTGAAAGAAAGGCTGAAACAGGTGCAGGAACAGTGCACAGATGTGTGTTGACATCCATCATGGCTGCTAGGTTTTACTGCTTTGTAGGACTAAGATAATTGTCCAGTACGGCTGTATTTAATGACTTTACTAGAGAATGCTGCTTTGATGTATTGCTTCCAGGTCTGCAAAGAAAATAACCTTTCTGGTTTGTGTCAGAAGGATGAAAATCTCCAACAGCCGCCTGCTGTGTTGGGCAGCCAGGGTTTCATATTAGACATGTTAAAGGGAGGAAAATGTGTTCTAGTTTGCCATGTCAACTCGGGGGGTTCGAGCATGAAGGTAGAAGCAAAATGGGATAATCCCCGTTTTACAATAATTATGGCAATGAATTAAACAGTAGAAAGACCTAGCTGAGAGGAATGGAGGAAGAATTTATCTTTTTTTAAGATTTACTACTAAACAGTTCCTTACAGATACTTCATATAGGTCTGGAAATGTATTGTATTACTGCTTTTTGGTCACTGATACTGGCAATGCTTTGATATAGTTTTTACATTACTATCTCTGGAAAACAAGGATTGTTATCTAAAGATATGTGGAGTGAAGTGCAGACGAGAAGAGAGGAATTTGAATGTATAGGCAATTTTTTTTAGAAAAATGGCACCAAAAAAGGAAAGGCAAATTTATTTGTATCATTTCATGAACAGGAGAATTCAAAGTTCTTTATATAAAAACATTAAAGCATTACAGGGAGTGAAGAGACCATTAATAACAAACTAAAATGTTTAAAAGAGAAAAAAAGATTAAATAAAGAGATACACAAATGCTTCCAATAAAAACGACTGGAATTAACAGTTACTTTGATAAAAGACAGCAAATAAAATTTGGATTTTAAACCATTGAAAGTTTCAGTAGGCCTGCAAACAGAAAAAACACCAGATACCTGTTGAAAAAATAACTTGTACAGAAGCAGCAGCTGGAAAATGACTCTTAAGCCAAACGTTTAAAGCTTTTTTCCATCCTCCACATTCATTCCAGGCATGTTTTCAGAGAACTTATTGACCCCCAAATGTAGCAAAAGATGCAGTACTGAGACCATGGGGGCAGTGTTGAGCAGTACAGCTCACCTGCATCAAAGAAGAAGCCGTGCTGCATTTAATGGCCCCGTCCCAATACACCCACTGCACCAATGGCCCTCTATAAAGTGTGCACTTGGTAGAAGTGCAAGCAAGTGTTGTAGGTTACAAGTGTGGGGAAACAAGAGAATTTTTTTCCGCCCAGTGTGGAGACGTCATTTTCTGACCTAAACCAAATGAAGCTAAACGCTATTTTACACATTTTAAATGAATGAATGAATTACTGAACAAATTTATGTAAAGCTGTATGATTTTAGATATGGAGGGATAGATAACTTTTCTTTTATGTTCTAAACTAAATGTATATGATATTAACTTCTTTGACTTTTTTTTAAAATGATTAAATTGTGAGCATAAAATGTTCAGTTTTTTACTGTAGACTCAAATCAGATTACTCACTCACACTCTTTCTTTTTTTGACCTTTTTCTGATGCTGCTGTAAAGCAGGCGTCAACAACAACACCCTTCTACCATTCTGCAGTAAGACTGTGTTGAAAAGATCGATTAATCTATTCTGAATCGAATATCATATCATTTCCTAAAGATCGATCCATAAGTTCAAAGATCGATTTATTTAATACATTTGCCTTATTGAACTTTGATCTTTCATCCATGCATTAGTGTGACAACACACTACATAGACTAAGATATGAATCTCCTCATGTGTACTACAACCCACAGAAGTCATCTTTAACTTCTGACATTTCATTTTTATGTTAATATAATACTAGTA
>JBAMHX010000021.1:2228206-2243486 GCA_037177515.1 Pseudomugil tenellus
AAAAGTTCAGGTTACTGCTTGTGTAATGGTGTGAGGAAGATTTTCTTTGCCCACTTTGGTCCCATTAATACCAACATAGTTTAACCAGCACAGCCTACCTGAGTATTGACCATCGCTTAATGAGAACATTGTAATATCTTCACATGGAAACTTCCTGCAGGATGATGCACCGTGTACCTCACATCATCTCCATGACGATGAGTGAGCAGCTTTGTGGTGAAACGTTCTCATCATGGATCTGCAGCAACTTTGTGATGGTTTCATGTCAATATGAAGCAAAAACTCTGAGGAATGTTTCCAACGTCCTGTTGAATACAAATGTGAAGGCACTTCAGCTGGTATGAGCCGATTCAACCTTGTTCCTTTGATATCATAGCCGGTGAATTTATATACACACTTTTTATATTATAAAATGCCTTTTAGGTCTTTTTTAAAGGAGGTTTGTGTTTAAAATAACACACCCTGCAGGGTTTGACACTCAGGGGAACATAAACGAGTGCAACACTTTTTTTTTTTTCTCAGAGCAGCACTGTCAGTGTTTGCTGGGAAACCGGTGTGAGATCTTCATTTGTTGCTCCGCTGCTGTTTCCTGTTTGGCAGTCAGGGTTTAACAATATGGCTTTGCTTCTGTAAAACATCAGGGTTCATTTTCAGAACGGTAACATGCTGCTTTATCTGAATAAAGCCTTCATTTGTACTGAAATGAAAATGTTGTGTGTTCGCTTCATTCAGGTTTGGGTCCCTACAGCAAGCAGAACGACTGACTTCATGCAGCGTCGCAAACAAGGGAGCAGTGCTGATGCCAGGTAGGAGCAACAAACCACCCTCCAGGTCACACACACACCTGAAACTGTGCACTTTTGTTCATTTTTGAGACATGAAAGCTTAATTTTTAATGCACAACCTGAGAACTCTTTTACTGCTGAGCAAATCTTCTTCCAGCTGGTTTTAAGAGTTTTCCGGATGTATTTCACAAAAATGCACATTGCTTGTGTTTGGTTGCGTGACTTTTACAGGCTCGCACATTTCCAGTAAACCAAGTAGTGGTCAAATAAACTAAAATACTAATGTTGAGCCAGAAAGTTGTGCGATGATGGGTTTATTAAAGAGTTTAAGATGCACCAGATGAAATGAAAAAGCTGACTTATATGAATATTATTACATGTATCCAAGCGGAATGTAAACTAGCCCTTCAGAGGAGCTTTTACTGGGCCAAATTAATGAAAGCATGGAAAATCTAGAAAGCTTATAACTGCTTCGTGTGTGATTGGGTGAAAGCAGTTTGTATTAAAGCACTCTACCACCAGTACAGTGTTGTTTCTGCTCCTGCAAAAACACATTTACATGTTTTTATGGCGTGCTATGTTCAGTGTAAACAAGCCACAACTGGCTGTTTTACTCTTCATCATGATCTAAGTTCTTTGTGGAAACTCAGTCTATGTAATTTTTGGTAGAAAGTTTCCTTATTCTGTTTTAATAATTATTCATGATTCTTCCTTATTCATATATTCATTAATCATATAATCAGTTTCATTAAGTCATTTCAGCAAATAAATTACAAAGTACTCATGTATTCATTATTCACTTTTATTTTTCATCATATTGGGTTTTATTTTACTGATCTTTCCCAGGACGGGATCAGTGTGTTTGATTAATACTGTTGTGTAGACGAAGAACACTTTAATGACAGACAGAATGTTTAGTCTGAGAGAAGGACGCGTCTAATCATCCTCATACGTCATCGATCCAGCTCTTCAGATTCCTCATCAGACTCCCCAACAGTCTGTCACGATGGATGGATGGACGGACAAACGGACAAATGGATGGATACTTAAATTTGGTTCAATAAAAGCCCAAAACCAAGATTACAACACAAAACAGACATACAAGTGATGGGTGAACTGAGGCGGTGCTCCATTGCAGATTTGAGAGAAATACCACATGAGGAAAAGTAAAGCATTGTGTTCGGCATACCGACATGCAGTTACAGACTAGCAGACTTAGGGGCATTGGGGGATATACCCCTAGCCATTGCTTCCAACAGCATAGGCCTTGTTTAAACACAACATTGCAGAAACTAACAGAGAACTACCCCAACCAATGGAAGTAAAGTGGTTTCACAGCCTTCTGCTATAGTCACATTATTCTGTATTATTTTCGTAGTTTATATGAAAACTTATTTTTAAAAAAAGAAAATTACGAAAATAAAGATAAATCTAAGGTTGTATGTTGTTTAGCACTGCAACCTCCCAGCAAGAAGGTTGCTGGTTGGAGCTTTGACCCGGCCTTACCGTGAGGAGTTGGCATGATCATGGATTCTCTTCATGTACTCCGGCTTGCTCTCATCTTCCAAAAACATCCCTGTTAGGTTAATTAATCACACATATTTCTCCCTAGAAATGACTCTGTGTGTGTTGGGCCTGTGATGGACTGGCAACCTGTCCAGGTGTACCCCGCCTCTCACCCAATGATTGGCGGGATAGGTTTCAGCTGCCTGCGGCTCTTCATTGGAATAAGTGGTACATATGGTGGATGGATGAACAAAAATCTACGCAAATTTGGCCGGGTGTGTGCATCAAATCCAAAATGTGTGCTCCAAGTACGCTTGTGTACCAACGGGTCCCACTGCTCCAAATTAAAACCCGAAGATTCCATGACAAACACACTCGTCCAAATCGACCATCCATATCTGTCGTCCCAGAATGCAATCTTCTGTCTGTCCTGAAAAATGAAGGAAAATTCTGGCAGTGGGAGGCTTTCTGCCATAACAATGACTGGCAGCCAACAAGTTATGTGCTTATACTCAAGTCAAGTGACAAACAAAGAGAAATGAACATAAAATATTTGAAGAATTGATCAGGTGCTCAGCTTATAATATGAAGGAAGGATAACGGAGCAGATATGTCAACTCTATGACTGCCATGCATGCAAGGAGACAGCCTAAATTTCCCCAAGGTGTAGAACAAGCCAGGATCACCACTGCGCTTTTACAGCCGTGTAATACAAGAGTCAACATTAGACTGACTTTTACTGGCTGCAGAGCGCTCAGAGAACAGAGCGGATGGAGGGCAAGGTTGCTTTAATCTGTCCCACCATCATGAGGAATTTTAGATCAGTCAACCACGATGAATAGGAATCATTAGATTGTAAGAACATTTCAGGTTTTTCCATAAGTCGACCCACTACCAAGTTATGAAACTGCTGGAGTGGGGGGAGGATAAGGTCTAAGAGTTAGAGTGAGAGCAGGTCAGCAGCCAAAAGCTAGAAGCAAAGCAGCTATGCCTCAGAGTGTTGTGATGGAAGAACCAGGTGGTCCAGAACCGGATCAGTCTGACCTGTTAGCGCTCTTACATAGCCGCCGCAGCAGCTTCAGCTAGCTTGCGGCAGATTGTTGCAACTACTGGAGGTGCAAAAGTGTTTTTAGTCGCACTGGTACCGGCTGCTGCGTTTCAAACTGCTGTGTCACCTGTTGATCAGCATTGCATGTCACCCTGTTTGCAGTCTTTAACACTGCATGTTAAATTATACTCAAGAGAATATGTCGGTGGGGAAAAATCGCCCTGTTTGTCTGGCACTCTGACTTCAGCTTTATATGATGACACGCTAAAAGCCTAAAATGCGGCCTGCTGCTGTGTTTATATGCTTTGTGATTAAAGCATTTCGCAGCCACAGGTCACACTGCGATGACGCTTCACATCAGCGTATCAGTGTTGTGTAAAAATATTTTGGTTTTGAGCAGAAGCAGCTTTAAATATAATTTTTTTTTAAATGAACAAATATAGAGGAAGAGATCGGATATATTTACACTGACTAAAAGGTTACATTACTCTTTGTGGATCACACATGAGTTTTTTTATTTTTCACTTCTAATAAATAGAACAGGAGGATTATTTGTTAGTTTTGGACTGAAGGAATGAGCTTGTTCTGACTGACTGATGCTACATCACAGGTATTACGTCAGAAAGATGAAATTGATGTATTTATCAGGAGTATCTCCTGCTAGATCCAGTTTCCAAATGCTGAGATCCAGTCGGTATAATTGTTGTTGCATCTGCCTGTTTGTAAATATATTTTGAGTTTACCGTGAAAAAAGCAGATGAACCTGTTTCCTAGCAACCGCTTTAATAGCCGTGAAGCTGCCGTTTAGCGTGGACTGCTTTTAGAGACGTAAGTGCTTGAAGAAACATGAAAACAGATCTGCAGTCTGTCAGTCTAACACAAATCCCTCCTAGGTGTGAAAAAGATGCTTCTCAAACATTTACGTTATGTGTGTGATTACTGCAAGCTGTGCAACTGCACAGGGAGTGCAAACCCAAAAGAGTGGGTAAACAGAGGAAAGGAAAGGAGGGAGGGGGAGGAAGACTAGCCAGAAAAAAGAGGATGAAGAACCCAGCAGACTTTGTGTTAAATATACTGATCAAATAATAGATTTATCGATGCACGTTTAAAAAAAAAACAGTGAATAACAGACTAAATGGAAGTGCAGGACGCATCTGATGAAATGTTTATGTCCGACATAGTGAGAGTTTCCTGTTATACACTAAAGTCCTGCATGTGTTACGGGATTTTTGTGAAGTTGCACAAAAACCAAACTCAAAATATTTCAAAATCATTAATCTGAGGAGGCATTTTTCAGCATTAATTTCAGTTTATTTCTTACTTTAAATAACCTGTACACATAAAAGTAAAATAAATCGAGATCTACTGGGCAGAGTGTGTGTGTTAAAGGTTTGGCCCTTCTAAATAAGACATGAACTTTTCCAAAGACAGCTGTGAATCGGATCGAGTCTCCATATAATATTGACAGGTTGCTGTTTTGGCCCAGAAGGTTTCTAATGTGGTTGGTGAGAAAAGAGAAAAAATTTTGTTCTATTTACCTCACTTACCAGCTCAGCTTTTTCATTGACAGGATCTGCTGGTTTCAGCGTTGAAACGCAAAGAGGAACAATCCATACCAGCTGATTTTTTTACCTTGACCTCTAATGTCATACTTCTTATTAACTTCGACAAGGAGGTTATATTATCGCTGGCGTTTATCTGTAAACATCTGTCTGTAAACATCACAACTCAAAAGGTTATGGACGGATTCTCGTGAAATTTTCAGGATAAATCCAGAATGGAAGATAGACAAATAATTAAATTTGGGAGGCAATCCGATCACCATTTGGATCCAGGAATGTTTTGAAGGATTTTTAACATTGCAAGATAGCCACTCGTGTTATTGCAGCTGACGCCTCCTACAGGCCGTTTCTGTCTGCTGTTTTTCACTCTTACAAAGATCATCAAGTCACATAAGTGGAAGCTTGGCGGAGGTTTGCGCTCTCCAAGTGCTTTGCTAGTTTACCTGTACAACTCTGTGACATTAGCATAGCTAATGGTAACATAGCCTTTAGCATGGCGAAGGGTTATTTGTTCTCTGTGAGTATAATGTAATTTGTTATGAGGGCTGCCCAACTTTGGTCCTTGAGAGCTACCGTCCTGCAACGTTTAGATGCAATCCTTGCCCAACGCACCTCAATCCAATGTCTCGCTACTGGATGACATGCAGAAGAAGGAATTCAGCAATTTGATTCAGTTGTGTTGGAGAAGAAATGCAACTAATGCCTTGTTCACATGTAGCTGGGTATCTCACAAAAATAAGATATTTTTCTCTGATTTGGCCTATCATCCACACCAAAAAAATGTCATCAAAAACGATTCTTTTAAAAACTTCCGACCAAAGTGAAGATTTTAAAAACCTCCATTTATACATCTGCATATGGACATATATAAATATGGTTTTCGGTGTGGAAAAGTATATTTCTGGGACGAAAAATACTATGTGCATGTGCACCCTTTGTTTACAACATGTATGTTCTCAAAACTCTTTATACAAAGCTTTATAATTTGTCCAGGCGCTTCGTGTGTGTTTGTTTTTACAAGTACATCTACTACTGCACATAGATGTCCTCCCGGAGGAATGGCTTGACAATATCATGTCCTCACACAGGACAGTCTAATGTTATGCGATCACCGATAAAAGTTTCCTGCATGCTGTAATATTTAGCTGACGAGGGTAGATTACAGAAACAAGGTTTGATGGAGCTCTGAATGTGCTTCACAGGATAGTTATGCTGATAAGTGTGGAGGGATTTGTAAAAACAAAAAAAAGAGGTGGTGTGGATGTGTTTTTTTTTTTTTTTTTGTTTGTTTGTTTGTTTTTTACTAGCCAGACAAACCCTGCTACGTGAGGACACAACATTTAAGCTGCAGAATGATATATCTCAAGGACTGGATTTGGATACTCCTGGTTATAATTTATACTTTAAACCTGTGACTTATAAATAAAAATAAAAGTTCAGTTAGTTTGTAACAAGATAAAGAAAAACAAAGTTATATAAAGCAGCTGATGTCAGCTGAGGATTTTGTTGTCTCCACAAGATGTGCACTACACCTAAAAAGTGTGGGAGAAAATTATTGACATGTTTAAAAGGAACACCAACTGCGAGGAGCAAATTCACTCATACACTGCCATTGTGGTTTACCTTGCACTGCATCCTGGGTAATGGTATTGGAGTTGCTGAGGTCTAGGCCTAATAAAGCATTTTATTGACTCGATGTTTTCTGTCCAGTCTTTTCAATGTGAAACCAAGAACTCTGACAGAGACATCGATGAAAATGCACTTAAAGATGAGGATGATCTGACAGAGCAATGAGACAGTCCATCAAAATATCTGTTTGTGCAGCAGCTGCTTCCCTAAAAAAGGTCATTTTCAGGACCAGTAGTGGTTTAAATGGTAAAAGATAAACATATTAAATCCCA
The DNA here is from genome assembly GCA_037177515.1 of Pseudomugil tenellus. Classification (NCBI taxonomy): domain Eukaryota; kingdom Metazoa; phylum Chordata; class Actinopteri; order Atheriniformes; family Pseudomugilidae; genus Pseudomugil; species Pseudomugil tenellus. Next base: position 2,235,009 of record JBAMHX010000021.1, read on the forward strand.
CAAACAAGTTGCTTACGTTTATCCCCAGCTTTCATGCAAACTAACATCGCATGCGGCAGCTGCTACTGTGAACAGAATCCCTGGTTTTTGTGTAACATTAACGGCTCGCTGTGCCGTTGCATCAACATGCTGTCGTCTGTTTGAGTTGCAGAAAACTGGAAGATCTAATCAAAGCTACGGCTTGTTCAGGGACATCTCTCATGTTTCAGAAAGATTATTTACGTGGCAACAGAAGGACATCAAGTGTCTCCTGTCTCTGAGATTTTGCTTTTCAGTCACCATCCTGAAGCTTTTAGGCGCCTTGTGAGAGAAAATTGTTAGTTTCAGCCTTCATTTATAACCCCCCAACCCCAATCCAGCCCCATTAGTTCCTTTAATAGCTGTGGTCAACAAAATAACTGAAAGGAGGAGTATAAAAAATAAATAAACGTAGGTCGTTAGGATGGTTTTCTCCCATAAAACTCATCTTTTTACAACTCAGTCTTGACTTCTTGCAACCCTGATGCATCATATAGTAATAAACATATACGATTTTAAGTACCGTATTATCCGGACTATAAGTCGCCTTTTTTTAAATAGTTTGACGGTTCCTGCAACTTAAATCCACCCAAAATATGTACTGACAGCAGCGAAACGACATTTCCCAACCAATTATACAAGTAAACACTAGTAGATATTTACACCAAGAAACTTAGTAAATGATGTCTTTTCACAAGTTTTTACTGCAGCGATCATATGCTGAGATGACAAGGAAGTCTATGTCTGTGGTAGCCACTCTGCTACCACAATAAAACAATAACTTTATTTATATTTCACAGTACACATGATAAAATTAATTGACATTTTTACCATCTGTGTTTTACTTTTTGGTCTTTTTCCAAATATCTCCCCATTTTCATCCAGCAGCGATGAAAATAGCTCCAGCGATATTTACACCGTTCACTTCTGGTAGCACTTTTCTTGTGATGGTCTAAAAAAATAAAGGGCATAACTTCCGTTGTGGCTAATTGTGGAGTGTTGTGGCTTAGTATTGCTATGACCCCTCTGGGCCACCGTACTGAAGCATTAATTCAGATTCATAGAAACTTTACAGCGACATATGCTGCCTTCAGGAACTCGAATGTTTGTGTTTTTTTTCCAACAAGACAATGTGAGATGAAGGAGCTACAACTACTGGACCGGTCTGCAGTCATGTCTATTAAACAAAGCGCAACAAGTGATGACATCGTTCTGTTGCTCATATTAAAACCTGTTTACAGGAAAAGGGTGAAAACGACACCAGAGTTTAGCTGCTGAGCTCAACAAAGCGCAGGTCTGTTGTTGCTTTTGCTGTGTTTGACCAACAACACTCATTTAGATTCATTTTACCTGACAACCTGAGCTCTCCTCTTCCCTCTACATCCCCTCTTCCTCTATGGGAAGCACAAAACTAGTCCATTGTGAGTGTCTCAGATGCTGCAGAGATCACACAGAAACACATTTTAATGATCTGACCACCATTTATACCCACACTCCTGGTGAGTCTTCATCTCCTAATAATGCACTTATTAAATAGTTGGATTAAAGTGAGTCTCAGAGGAAATACTTGCTGTTCTGCTGCTTTCCCTGACTCTAAAATCTGAATCAGTCATTTGTTCTTCTATTCAAGCTGTCCTCTGCAGAAAAACTCGCTTTTTTCTGCTCATATCAGAATTTAATGAGACAACGTTTAACCTGGTTCACCACAATAATGAGGTTCTGACAGTTTACAGGTTTGGCCCTTTAGAAACTGACCTGATTTCCAGTCAGCATCAGCAGAGATGCACGGACCCTTCCTCTATCTCTAAAGTGTTATATCTGTCAGTTTAAACATTAAACAAAGTGCAAAAACCTTGAGTCACCCTCGAAAGTGAATGTTTGGTTCTTTCTCATGGAGCTTTCTTTATGATTTCTTTAAGTGGCCTTTAAGAATAGTTGTCCAGACATCTTGAAGGACTTTCCAGCACTCTCCTTTTGGATGCCTTTTGCTCCATGTTCTGTCAGGTTGATCCCACAATGCTTCAGTAATGCTGAGGTCTGAGAAGGATGCATCACTGTGTAAAGATGGTTTGTGTTTTTTTAGGCAGTCTGTTAGATGAACAGTGAGAGTCAGCATCTGAAGTGACCTCCGCTGTCGCTGCAAAGGCCTGAGCACCTCCTCCTCTACTTAATGTGTTTCCTCACTTTGAACTGTCCTCCACAGGTCAGAGGCTCCACCTGTCCATCACACCACCAGACTGCAGGGATTGTGCTTCAGACATCCATGTTCCACATGGGATGATTGTGTTGCCGACCGGAGCTGAGGGTTGTCAGTTTGTGTTTGTGCTTTGTCTCCAGTCTGCAGGAGAGATGTCCACCTGTTGGACTTGTAATGAGGACTCAGCGTGACCCTCAGCTAAGAGCCTGCATAGTTCAGGTTAATGCCTTGCATTGCATTGTTTCCAAGGTTACATGCATCCACATAAATGGTTATTTTCCTCATCAGTGTTATCTTTTTAACAATGCTGGTGTCACATTATTTATATCCTAATCGTATTGTTGCTCAAGTCTTGAGATGTTCTTGCATATTTGGTATGAGTGGAGGGTTGTGCAGTAATCTTATTTATCTATTGGTGCCGTGTACTTGTATTGGGTTATGTTTCCAACCAGCTTAAACACTCGGAAACTCCAGGAGTCAGTTGATTTGTTTCCATGAGGTTTACTGAGAACTTTGTAAAACTGTAACATAGTAGATAAAATATCTGCATTATTAACAAATAAACGCTGCATAAAGGCAAAAACATGGATTAATTAAGAATATCACACAGATATTCTAAATATACTAGATATATTAAATTAACAAGTAGCAGCAAAAAACAAGCTAATTTGTCCTAGTAATGCAACATATTACTCAGGAGTCTGAGCAGATACACACAAGGCTTAGGACTCTGAGTAGCTTAAACCACAAAATAAACATTACTTACAGACATTACTTAAGTAAAATAAGAAAGAGGAGCTCAAACGGAGGAGCTGGCAGCTACATGAGCTGGAGACTGAGTGAGAAATTCACTTCCTGTTTTCCCATCATGCACTGCTTCCAGTTGCCCAGCTAAACTTATCACAATAAACTGAAACAACACCACTTACTTGAGACATAACAGTACTATAAAGTTAAACGGGTTCATGTGGGGGTCATAGTGGCAGCGACATGAGCTGGCAGGTGAAGGTTTCAACCCTGCGTGCCAGAATCCACCAGACTCTATCCTCCAGTACAACACCACTGGTTTGGGAATCAAATTAAGACGTAGATTCATAACCTATAAGATCCGTGGGGGCAATTTCTCTAACTTCCAGGCAGATATATCAAATCCGGGAGCCGTAATGTAGAAGTCCTGCCATGTTTTTGGATCTACATGTACACGTTTTCACTAACATTTAGTCAGATTAACTAAATACAGCTGGTTTGGTGTCTGGTCGGACAGGAATTTAACTTTCCTGATCAGGAATTGCCACCTCTATCTCCAGCTAGCCATTTAACAGAAAAACATCTTAACTGAGAGCTCCATGTTCTGCAACAGAATTAAAGCCCAGCTTCCTCCAGCAGGTCAGTACAGGATGATCAGTACCTCGATCTCTGTTGTGTTTCCATTGGCAACCGTTCCCATACCTGTTAGGCAGCATGATGTTACAGCAGCGCAATGCTTTCCAAGAACCACTTAGAAGTTTTTCACTGATTTGCACAAGTAAAAAGTGTTGTTTGCTGCTGAGACACTTATATTTCCTGCTTCTGCAGAGAAACCGACTTTTCCCTCCAACAATTCCTGTTCTGCTTTCATTTTTATGGAAGCATTCACACAGATATATTCAGTATCACACTGTTTTTCATAATGACCTAAAAGGAGCTAATTGTCTTTTGACAACTTGTTATCATTAGTTTTTCAGTTTCAGCTTTAGCTGCAACACCTGATTGTTTCCTGATTTCTATCATTTAACCTGCACTCCTTTCTTCTCTGCCAGTCAGTAAGTATTGTATTTTTATACATTTTTTTTTTATCTTTTAGGTAATTTTGAAGCATTTAATTACACTTTGAGTTAGGGCTGGGTATTGATTCAGATTTCAAGAATCGATTCAATTTCGATTCTCAATATCTAGAATGAATTTTCATGATTCAATCCGATCTGCTTGCTTTCGTCAAGCTCGTCATTCTGTTGATGCTTTCTGAACCCAAAATGGTTTAATTTTGCAACTTGAAATGTTTTGGCTGTTTTCAAAACCCAGACTTGGCTAACAATGCTACTTTCTGACGCCATGTTGACTGTTTTCATTTCTTCACACGTAGCACTCAATCGTTAATGAAAGGTACACCAAGGGAAATGTATCGATCTTTGGACTTATGGATCAATCTTTAGGAATTTATGAGAATCAATTCAGAATCAATTAATCAATCTTTTCCACACAGCCCTACTTTGAGGGTTTGGTGAGTCAGCAACTTTTAAACCAACCGAAAGTCTTTTATATCTTTCATTACAGACAAATCTTAATGCAGAGAAATCAAACTAAATTTACTGACTTACAAGAGTTAAATCCGAAATTTTTCTCTGTGATTCAACTTTTCTGTGCTAGACTGGTGACCTGTCCAGGGTGTACCTGCCTGTCTCCTGCTAATTACTGGGATAGGCTCCAGCTACCCCGCAACCCTGGATTAGACTAAACCAGCTGTGCCTAAGCCCAGTCCTCGAAGGCTTCTACCCTGCAACTTTCGGCTGCAACCCTTTCATTACACCTGAATCAAATGGGTGAATCTCCTCATGCATGTGTCATTCAGCTCTGCAGAGACCTGCTAAAGAGCCATTCATATGATTCAGGTGTGCTGCAGAAGGGAGGCTACTAAATGTTACAGAACGCTCTCGAACTAAGCAGCTAAGATGAGTCTTTGGTGGAGAACCTATAGGGTCTAAGAGGTACAAAGGGGTCAGTAACAAAACAAACTGGATCAAAGTAAAAGATATTAATAATTTATTTTAAAAAATTCCCCGGTTTGCAAAAAAAAAACAAACAAACAAAAAAAAAAAGTTGTCCAGAAACCAGTAATATCTCTTTCCATACATACAAAACAAACTCAAAGAGAGCTCAGCAAGGCTATACTTATCCACTACAATTAACAATTTGACACTACTATTTACAATTATATATACAAAAAACTCAAACTTCCCTCAAAACCTAAACAAAAGAAATCTAAACAAACAACACCATCAAAATTAATATTAACTTAAATGAGAGAGCTTCTGTCTTCAATGAACTAACAAAAACATAAGCACAAACATGCACAAAACTTGCCAAAAGGGAAAAGCTAACTATTCAAACCACAGGTGTATTCCAAATGTCAAATTAAACCAGTTATCAAATGTCTCCAATTCACCAATCCAGCCAGCGCTATCACCCTCAGGGCTACCTGATCGGAACACACCCAGCTACCCCGATTGTCTGAAGTCTTTTCTTTTTCTTGTCCATGGGTAATGCTGATTGGTTTGGAAGGAGTGGCTGTGATGGCTTGTCTAATGAGGAAAGATGTCCTTAACGGGAACTCATTGGAAACAGGTGAGATGAATGATGACTGATCTGCAGTCCAGTCTTTAACCCACATCCTCAGGCTGTAGGGCTGAATGTAACAATAACAGGTGGGTTTTTTTCAGGTCGGGAGGGGTGGGGGGTAGACAGAACAATACAGTTTTAAAGACCAAGGAGAAGAGTTGTGACGACAGAATTCAGCAATGAGTTGAGTTTGACTTTATGAGGAAGATGGAAGTGAGAAAGCAGAAAAGATAAGTATAGCAGGGTAAAAAGGTCAAAGAGAGACTAAATGAGGGCAGATGTGAGGGGGGGGGAAGCAAAGATCTTACATGTTTTTCATCATCTATTAGCATATTTCTCTTTTTGCCTTCTAGCCTGATAACTCTGTGTGCTAAAGAAAACAGAAAACCTGTGAACAGCCTGGTTTTGTGAAGAAGCACAGTAAAAAGACGTTGCGTATCTTTTTCCTTTAATGCACAACGTAGAACTGCGAAGGAACGTCCATTTAAACCACCACATGTCCTTTTGGTGGCCTGAAAAGTGCATAAAAGATGTGCACAATCTGCACAAAGTGGTGTTTTATTTATATGCAGTCATGAGATGATGACATGTAAACATTAGAAGAGCCTGAACAGACAACATGCATTAAATATGTAAAGGTCAGACATCCTGAAATACATCGCTTTGACACTAGAAGTGACAACAAACCAGAGCCATCCAGAGTTTTTAGAAGTACTTAAACTGGGACCTGCTGATTGGATAAAGTTTGGAAACGTGATGGGCTGCGCAGCAAAAGAAGCAAAGCTTCTCTTCTCTTATCTCTGCAATCGTCTTTGTTTTCTCGCTGAGAGTTCTTGCATGAAAATCTCTGAAAAGGAAACTGAGTAAGATGCATAGAACCATTTAAAAGGATTCCCTGGGGGGGGATAAGATGCTTTGTGAATACCGGCGCTGGTTCTGACATCTGTCAGAGCAACTATAGATTAAAACAAAAGAAGGAAATGGTCCAAACACAAGCATCAGCACAGCTCATTTCTTCCTCCTTTAGAGGTTGCTGCATCTGCCTTCATCCCCACACACCCTCTCTGCTCCCAAGGTTCACATCTGAGGTAAATATGCACACCTTGATGTCAGAAACAGGAATGAAGACGTCCATCAACGCAATGCTTGAACACAGTGCAACAAAGGGATTTAGAGAATTAATCTGCATTCAAGGCTGGGCTGGGAAAATGGACCATTTTAAGCCTTTTGTTTTCATTCGGAGGATTCTGCTGATTTTAATTAGCAGGACTTTTCAAAATGAAACACGGTTCTAACGGGCTGGTTGAGCACGAATTGCATCCAAAGCAGAACAGAGGAACAGCTGAATGAGAAGCGGCTGTTTGAAGCCGCTAAATCCTCCCCTTCGTGTTTGTCTGCCTTTCACCGGGTTCGCTTATCCAGTATTTTGAAGAAGCATTTGGCACCTTTTGACATGTCCTGCAACAAATCAGAGAATGTGTATCTCAGTGTTTGTGCCCAGAGACTGAGAGCAGAAGCTGTTTATGCTGGGGAGCATTTGATTATATTCGATTGAGCAGCATAACAATTTGCAGCTCTGCTGTGGAAGTACCTGTCAGACTCAGATAAGCATTAGAAAAATACTGAAGAAGTGAGGGGGGGGGGGGGGTAGATACCTTGAGAGAAAAAGAGATGAGGAGGAGAAACAATAAAGACAAATGGAGGAAAATGCAGTCTCCACTTAAAGCGAGCGTCGTTTTAGAGATCAATGAAAGTGGATGGATGGAGATGGATGTTTTAATGGAGGTTATTATTTGTAATGAGAGAAGTGTCTGGAAAAGGAGCTGACAACCCAACCAGTGTGGAAATATGTTTCCCTGCATGAGAGGTCCACAACATCAATGTCTGTTTCATCTTTGTGCTAAAAGCAGAGAAGACGAGTAGCAAAAAGCAAAAGGGAGAAATTCCTGCTGATCCATCTCATCTCTCATCTGAACTGCTTCCTCTTCTGTTTCTGATGCGAAAACAGAAGAATATTCTGCAGGTTTTTTTTCTTTAATTTATTTTCATCTGTTAAACAGTTGAACAATTGGACAGAGTGGAGGAAATAAATTACTCTGTGGTTTGTTTGTTTTTTATTAAAGGAAGCAAACATGTGTAGGCTCATAACTTTAAATGCTATAAAGCATAAGCTAAACTATTTGTTTACAGGGCGAGTCGTCCTTTAAAGCAGATTAAAAAGAGCTTCATAAAAGATTCACAAGAGGAAAACAAATACGAGGTTAAAACTGTGTGCTGCTCGCAGAAGGTGAAGGTAAACGTAAAGCAGTTCGCCTGCTCAGAGGAGAATGATTTAAAGCAACCAACTCGGCTTCATCGCACATGTTTCTAAAGAGCATCCTCACATTTCTTGTTGCTGAAACTTTTCTTTTTTCTTTTATTTTTGTAATTTGTCTGTGTGTTTTGTACATGTTTGCAGTGAACACACCTTCACTCTGAGCCTGCATTGACATGAAGATGTGAATGCTGAATCAATTCAGGGTCTGCATACTTGTCGTATAAAATGAGACACCTATACGAGCACGAAAAATGTGCTCCAGACCTCTGTTGCTTAGCAATTTCATAGATTTATCCAATTAATGATCCCAATATTTTAAAAAAAACAAAGATATTAAAAAATGAGCACTCTGAATTCTATGAATTCTATTTATATCTTATTTACATGTGTTTAAATTACAACATCAATGTCAGTGAAAAATAATCCTTGTCAGATGTAATAAAAATTAATTTGTGGTCACCGTACACAGTTCTGCTGCCGTCCCAGTTGTTCTGCTGGGACAAATATGGATAAAAGAACATTCTCTCTCGCACTCAATAAATAATATATATATATATATATATATATATAT
>JBAMHX010000021.1:2286368-2298499 GCA_037177515.1 Pseudomugil tenellus
TTATTATTATTATTATTATTATTATTATTATTATTATTATTATTATTATTATTATTATTATTTTATTTTATTTTTTTATTTATTTTATTTTTTATTGTTATTGTTATATTATTTTATATGTCATTATTTCTTGGTTGTTTCTGCTTTGTTGACTCCGTTTTATTGGCTTATTTTATAGTTAAATGTGATTGGAAATTTATGATATAAATGTGGGTACAACAGAATCTGTTGTGATCAGTTATGTAATGTTTGGATCTCCTGTTTTTGCTGTTATGAAGCTCGTGGCTGATATTGATAAGGAGTATTTCCAGTCGCTGACACTAGGGGCGCTCTTGTCTCTTTCTATACCCATAAGCGGGGGAGTGAGAGGTGCATGAAATGGAGAAAAATGGCGGATCATGTGCAGGTAAGCAGAGGTTTCATGTTTTTGTTACAGACAGTTCGTCCAGGAGCGTGGAGATGAGGCTGAACGCGCATCTGGGTGCGGTGTTGTCGGCGCGGAGCCGGTGTGTAGCCTCTAGCCGCAGCAAGCGGCGGTACGCGGGCTGTCGGCAGTAAAAGAAAGGATGAGACAGCCTGTGTTGACTCGTGGCCTGCTGTCACTGCTCGAGCTGCTTGTTGCTGCGTTAGCTTGTGTTAGCTGCGACAGGGAACACAAACAGATACCGCTAAGCACTGCGGCTTTCAAACTGTGTTATTCCCGTTATCCGTGTCGGTTGGAGGCTCAGCTCCGCTGCCATAAAAGCGTATTTTATATGTGTGTTACTTCATGTAAACAATAAAACAAATGGCTGGCGGCGGACTAGTAGCAGTTAAGCTAACACACAGCTTTACTGTCAGTTGGCGCCAGTGTGAAAAACATGATAAACATTAGTCATATCAGGACACGAGAGTCGGGGTCTAACTGTTATGCTTTGTGTGCCTGGGGGTGTAAATATTTATTAATAGTTGTGTTTCATTGGAGTTAGCATAACATTGTCGCAAGCTAGGCTAGGCTAACGCTAGCCTCAGCCTAGACGTCAACTTCTCCCGCTCGAGCCCGTTTGAAAACATGTCTCGTTGTGTTTAACTGTTTGACGGAGAAATGGGCTGCGTGCCCGTGACTGACGGAAACCGGGGACACTGGGGTGAAAGCACCGTGAGATTTTACACTCGTGTTGTTGATTTACGCAGCTAAGGAGCGGCGTTGAGTTTAGCTAACCTGTCCAAGGCTAGCTTCGCTGCTTCGTGGTCTGATAGGGACACATGTGTGGGAATCGCAGGCAGGACAGGGTTTAACTTTCAGTTTCCCCGGCAAGTCCTCCATAATGTCCTAAGAAAGACCTTGCTGTGCGGGATTCAGGGCATCACGATGCTGCTGCACTGGCAGACTGCGTTTTTGTAGGTTTAAAGGCAAAAACTAGAACAGTCTTGATTAAGTATCTTGTATTAACTTTCACTCCCAAATAAAGCAGTGATTTTTAGCCTAACATGTAAATAGCAGCGAGTTAGCTTCAATGCTACAAGCTGTGCAGCATGGAGGAGCTGCATCACTGCCTTTCTCTGGGATTCAACCCAAGCTTCATTATATTTGTCTGTGAAACTTTTTTCTAAACAGTTTTAGGTTATAAAACCATTTGAAAATGCTACCACCAAGCTGAATTTATTATCTTTAAACTTAGAAATGAAGCAGTTATTACATTTGACATGGTTAAATTTCCATGCTGATAAGTGTCTGCAACTGTTCGTTCATGTATAAATAATCACAAATAAAGAAAATTAAGTATTTATTTAGTCTGTAATGGAAAAGAAACAACAGATTTAGAATATGTGACAACCTAATATTTGATGTTCAATAATATCTTTTGCAGAATAGTAGCATATTTCATTTATACCGGTTGGTCATCTAGATGTTGGAGACGATCAATAAGTCCATTAACACCTGCTACCATCGGGTTTTTGAGAGCCTACATGCTGTAATGTCTCACGTTAAGACCGAAACAAAGTAAATGACTGATTTTTATTTATTGGCTCACTTTCAGTTCTTCTGTGTGGGCTAACAGTCAGGTGAAAATGATAAACTAGTCTGATTTGATATAACTATTTGAACATAGCGGCAGTGTGATGCCACGCTATTTTAGGGTCACGTGTGTTAAACATGCTGTTTCTGCCTGCGGGTTTAATTGACTTGTTTTAGTCAGTGTAACTAAAGTAAAAATAATAAACTACACTTTTGCTGTTTCACATAGGTGTGAATAAGATACAAGTACTGCATTTTAACAAAAAAAACTCCCTTTTGTTTAGTGATTTGATCCATTCGTCAGTTAGTTTAATTGGTCCATTTCTACAATTTATAATTTGCCATAGTTTCTACATTTTTACTGATTAAACAACTAAATAAGATAATTATCATCCTGCCACCATATCTGCTCCAACCTACACATGTCTATTGATTTCTGGGAGTTATTGAGAAATTAGATTTGACCTATCAGATATTTTGTTTTGTTTTTTTTAAACAAATTGCATTATTCTCAAATCCCATTAAGGTGTATCGAGTTTTGTTGTCTAAAAGTTTGCCAAAGCCATGTGGTTTGTGTCAACGTCTCAGCTATTATCCCAACACTAACTTTACTAATCTGTGTGTTTATTTCTTGCACTTGCTTCCGAATTTTCAGCAGCTCCTTTCAAATGATGTGAAAGTCTATTTCTGCCATTAAAGTGAAAATAAAGGGAAAAATCTGAATCGTTTTCAGTAGGTGAAAATGTTAAGAAACCTGTTTAGAAGTCGCTGTACGAGGGGGAGCCTGCGATACAACAATCCTAATCCCAAACTGGTGTAGCAAAACATGAGCTGGATTCATAAATCATGTCCGTATTTTGCTGTTTTCTGATCAGAAGTTTTATTCCAGCTCTTTAAAAACTTCATCTAATGTGTTCTCCCATGAAGAAAGGATTAGTAAAGGTCCTACTGGTTTCCATGGCGACTAAAGGGATTTTATAGTGAAGCTTTTACTCTTCTTATCGTAAACTATCCTTTTGCTTCACTTATTTCTGGATCACATGTTGTTTCTGAGGTGAATCGGATCTATCCCTCCAATCTCCTGACTTCAACCTGAGGTGTTCATTAGTCCGACGGCTTCCTGAGATATTTACCTGCGTAACACTTTTAATAAAAACTTTACAGTCTCTACTTTTGCACAGTTCATTACTTCACTCATTCTGCCCTCTGCTTTTCATTCAAAGTGATAACCAGTAAAAAATTTTAATGGATGGATGTAACCTGAGCAAATCTGAGTAACATGTTATTAATTGATTTAATATCTATCTATTGATGTCGATATGTGGACATATAACCTTAAAGCAATCCCGTCCAGTCCTATGATATGAAACTCGTCACCCTCCTCTAAATATAAAGCTGTTAAAGTGTCAGTATTTTCATAAATTAAGATGTTTTTGTAAGTCGTAGCAAAGCTCCCGTATGCCAAAAATCTGTTTCATCTAATTATAAAAAATAACTATTAAATATTTATGAATAATAATTGAATTGGCACGTGTTGTCGAGATGCATCTAATAACTAGTGAATCGGCCCCTAACAAACAGATTTGCATGGTTCATTGTAAGGTCATTAACGCGTCATTCATGTCGCAAGGTGATTAAATATTTATAGAAACAGGATTTTTAATTATGTCTGATTTATCTGATAAGTGTTTGTGTATAATAAGCTCAGGCACAGTCATCGCTGTGATTCTGTAATGCAAAATGAATTTCTTTGGAATATTTTAGACATTTAAAGGCGTCATACAGGACGGGGAGACCTGTGTTTTATTTAAAGACATTATATAGAAATATTACTAGATCAGCACATAAACCTCTGGTCACGTAGTATTAAAGTTAATGAATTTATGTAACCATGTAGATTAAATACAGCTATATTGGAATTTGCAGCTGTTTGAGACATTTAACTATCAGTATTTTCCACTTTTATTTCACTAAAGTTTCTGTCAAGTCAATTCTGGAAAAAAAAATTAAGTTGTGAAAATCCTCAGTAGACGTTTCCTTTATAACATAATAAATAAAATGATTTGTGCATAAATATGCTACTTAGAATCAAAGTATAAAATGATTTTATGTTTCTAATATTTACAAAAACTTTCTGCATTTTCCAAGATGAAGCCTGTAAAAGGAATTATTTATTAGTGTTTGGTGTTTTTGTGTGACTGAAGTTTCAGCTCTTTATTTGGCAGAAGACACAGTTTCTGCTTTTGGGCTCATCTTATCTAAAAAAATACACTTTAAAGCTTTGATACAGCATTTTAATCACTATTTCACTTTAAATCCTGACATCCTCTGTTAACTGAAGATGTCATCTCATCTTCTGTGGTTGTCAAAGTGACTGATACAAGAAAAGAACACAAATATTTATATTCACCCAAAAGACGACGATACACTTGTGTGATCACATTATTAGTTGGAGCATCTTTGCGCTTTGTTTTTCCTCTGATGCTGACCGGCTCGTTGGATTCCTCTAGAAAAGTAAAGTTGTAGTTTATTATTAAAACCACGTGTCTCTATGCAACTCTTGACGTTTCAATTACGTTTTGTAAATGTTAAAATGTCGTGTTTTTTTTTTTTTTTTTTATAATAATGAAAAGACAGAAATGCAGCTGCAACATGTAGCAGGAAGCAAAAACGATACGGACCGGTCCCCATAAAGCAGGGGTGTCCACCTCCAGTACTCGAGGGCCAAAATGCTGCAGGTTTTAATTTAAACAGAATTTAATTGGTCAGGTACAATGAAACTGGGATAAATTGAAAAACTGCAGGACAGCGGCCCCCGACAGCGGAGCTATCAGGAAGCTAGCTGCTAGCCAAGCCGCTACAGTTACAGGTTGTGACATTTACGATTCAGGTTTTAATGCTTGCGTTTGGAAACAGTTTAGTTTTTATGGACATGAGAAATAACAAGATCTGGGCAAGCCGTTTATAACCTAAATATAACCTGGTCGAACGAGGTTGTCATTCCTAGCTATTGCTAACACATTGTTCCTGTAGAATCAGGGAAAAATAGACAATATAAAAACATGTTTAATGCTTTTTAGCTCTGTTTTATTGTGTCACATAAATAAAAGATAGTGGAGATAAACCTGAATGAAGATTGCACCCCCCACCCCCCTACAGATTTAGCCCACTTTGAATGTGTGTGTATTAAATCCAGCTGTGTATGAATGTCTGCTAACACATGGAAGTAGTAAGCGATGTGTGAGTAAGGCTTTCAGAAATGTTTCGCCGTTGTAATTCAACAATGGGACGAGTTAAGAAGCAGTAAAACCAGCTCACATGACTCAGGTTGCTTCCTATAAATTCAGCCCAGACACCTGTGTTGCAAGTTTATTTCATCTTGATGTCTGTACTGATATTTTAAGTTTGGGCATTAATGAAAAAAATGCTTTTTTTAACAAAGGAAAACATAAACTTTTAGCAAAGATTAGTTCTTTGTTGTGTTGAAAGTTCTGCTTTTACAGTTCGGGAGTAGGGAAGTTTAATAAACTGCAACTTTTTACCCTCTTTGGTCTTTACAATAGTGTCCAGTGAACTACGAGCTTAAATGTTGGTATCAAGCTTGAAAGTTTGCCGTTGCATCCTTGACGCAGTGTTATAGTTAAGATTATCTCTGATGACAAGGCATAGTCATGCTGGACTTGTGCTACTCAAGCATCACCGGGAACAGGTTCAACAAAACCTCAAACCTGCAAGTTTTTGAGGTCTTCGCATGTTTGTCTTGTTTCTGCGCCATTAGCATCTATGCTTGGAAGCGCCACAAACATTTTAGCACAACCTTAAAAGTACTCTGGCTGGAGTTAAACGCCTCCCAGCTGGAGAAAAATTAGTCCCTTCTTGCTTGAGACTCAGCTGTCATCTCTCTTAAAGGAATACATTTGCTCTCAGTTGCTTGTTTATTATATTTTCATTTTACCCATGTTGCTTCACACATAAAGAGGCTATGTTGCACTCATCCGAACATCTAGGAACCTTTTTTATCTTAATCCCTTTTTTATAAAGTTATATCACTCTATTTTTTTATCAATCAATATGTGTACCAGTGGTTACATCTTAATTTTAGCACAATAGAAATAAATTAGATTAGCTGTAGCTAACACAAGTCCAGCTGCTGACGTCAGGATTTAAACATTGTCCTAATAAGAGCTGGATGGGAGCTTATTGTTTCCCGACTGCATCCTGCTTTGTAAACCTGCTGCAGAGCATCAGTGTTAACGTAATTTAGCAAAGTTTCTTGTATTTTACTACACAGAAAAGTGTCAAATGGCTGAAGTTACACAAACGTCACATTTCCTTACCATTTTGAGCCTCAACTGGTATTTTTTTAATCTTGTTTATGTCTGTAGTTGTCTCATGTTACAACTAAAAAAGTAGCAACATCTGTTTATTTCAGAACTAAAATTCACATGTCAGTTGTGGGAAACTAACTAAATGGCCTTGCTGTTTCTCTTTTGAATGGAAAGCTGTTATTTCTCGAGCTAAAACAGTGTGAGCAGATGTAGATCTTGTTATTTAGGCTTTTTCATGTCACACAGGCTGTATAAATGATTGATTAAATCCTCCTCTGCACCATTGATCCTACAGCCGATGTGGAAGTGTCTTAAAGTGCAACTGGCAGTGGTTGGTTTGGGTCCAAGAGTCTAAATAAAGAAATATTAACTTTCCCTTTTGAGGTACCAAATCTGTAGTCACACTAGATGGTGGTTTTGCTTCTTCAGGAAATACTTTTAATATTAAAGTAAACAAACTGTAAGCGATGGACACATTCGTCAAACCAGTTTAGAAACTTTAATGACCGAAGGAGGAATTTGAGGCTTTGAAATGACATAAACGGTCTTCATCTGTACAGGATCTTCAACTTTATTTAGCTTCTCCAAAGTGTCTCCACAAATTCCTTCATAACTGTATGCGTGGTAATCAGAAAGTCATTTTTGGTAAATGGGTCCAGTGATTTATTAAAAACTATTAAAATGCAGAATAAATAGTTTTCTGAGCACCTTCCCCATCTTTTCTACACGTAGTTTTCAGACTTTTTGGAATACTTTCCTAAACTTTTCTCTTTTTTAAGGTTCTCTGACCAGAAAATTTTTGGTTTATGAAGATTTATTTTTATGAAAATTGACCTTTTTTTTGCCTCTAGCACATTTTGGGCCTCCTTACATGATGGTAAAATCAGCGTACTCCTGCTGATTTCTCACAAATCCGCATAAACACATCATGGCAGCTAGCAAAGAGCTTATTCCCAAAAAAGTTTTTTATTATTTGCAACTTTGGTTTTGTGGATTTTTGAGCAATAATTGCTATGTCGCAAAATCTGTTTGAGGGCTGTTGCCAGCAGAGGTGGGAGCACAATAAATATATTTCAGCCTTTTTTAAAAAGAATAATTTTTGTCATTTGTATTTATTTATTTATCTATTTTTAACAGAAGGGGAAAAAATCTATTTAAAATAGGATTTGGGTTGAAAAAATCAGAGATTTTACTTTTAGGTCATATCGCCCTGCCCTATGCCACACTGCTTCACTAATGTTAATTGTCCATAAACTCTGGTTTATGGGATGTATTTATCCCTCCATCAGTCAATTGCTATGGATTTATAGCCCAATTCTTGTGTAATTATCCTTTTCTCACCTTTTTCTTCCTTATCTCATTGGCTGCCGGCTATAGCAGAGAGCTGCACACTGCTGGTGTTTCTTTCAGGTCGCGTAATGTTGTAGCGTCGCTGCGTCTTCGTCTCGCGCATCCGCAGCGTGTTGAATATGCGCCTGGAGAGCGCATTGTAGGAGCGTTTTAATGAATGCACATGGCTGAATCAACCCGCTGTATCCAGATATGTCAGAAGATGTCCCTGGCAGTGAATGAGTTAAGGATGAGCTCTTGACATCCACCTTTTTCAGTTGGGCGACGTCATCGCAATCTACTATTGCGCAACAGAAGCATCGCAGGGAATTCAATAAAGGAAGCAAATGAACTCATCGTTTTCATTCCTCCAAACCTCAAGAGCTGGTATCCGGCAGGTTTTTGACTGTTTTTCTTTCGCTGCGACACACCTGATTAAAATCAAATGGATCCAACAGCCGCTTGTCATCGTATTCATTTATTCCAGTCAGGTGTTTTGGAGCATGGAGACAACAAAACCTGCTGTGTAGCTGCACTCAACATCCAACTTTATTTATAAAGCACTTTTTAAAACGACAAAGTTGAACCAAAGTGATGTAAATTATCACTACTCCAATGCAGGCGGTCGTAAACAAATAGTTCATTCAGGTCCGCACAATACATGCAAACAAGCTGTAAGAATGACTCAAATACAAGATGTTCATGTGTTCGTCTGTTGAAAATTCATATATATATATGTGTGTGTGTGTGTGTGTATATACACTGCTCAAAAAAATAAAGGGAACACAAAGTAAGATGTAGATCTGAATGTATAAAATACTTTTATGAAATACTTTTCTTTCCATAGTTGAATGTTCTGACAACAAAATCACACAAAAATATCAATAAAAATCAAATGTATCAACACATGGAGGTCTGGATTTGGAGTTATACTCAACATGAAGGTAGAAAAACTACAGTTTGATCCGAAGTTTGATAACTTTTAAACAAATCGAAATGAGACTCAGTAGTGTTTGTGGCCTCCGCATGCCTGCATGACCTCCCTACAACATCTGGGCTCCTGATGAGGAGCAGATGTTCTCCTGAGGGATCTCCTCTCAGACCTGGACTAAAGCGTCCACCTGCTCCTGGATAAACTGTGGTGCAACTTGGTGTCTGTGGATGGAGCCAGACATGATGGATTCGGGTCTGGGGAACCGGCGGCCCGGTCCGTAACATCAATGCCTTGGTGTTGCAGGAACTGCTGACACTCCAGTTACATGAGGTCCAGCATTGTGTTGCATTAGGAGGGAACCAGGACCAACCGCACCAGCATCTGGTCTCACAAGGGTTCCGAGGATCTCGTCTCGGTACCTGATGGCAGTCAGGCTATCACTGGCGAGCACATGGAGGGCTGTGTGGCCCTCCGAAGAAATGCCACCCCACACCATTACTGACCCACCGCCGAACTGGTCATGCTGGAGGATGTTGCCGGCAGCAGAACGTTCTCCACGTCGTCACGTCTGTCACATGTGCTCTGTGCGAACCTGCTTTCATCTGTGAGGAGCTCAGGGCACCAGCGGTGAATTTGGCGATCTTGGTTTTCTCTGCAAATGCCAAACGTCCTGCACGGTGTTGGGCTGTAAGCGGACGTCGGGCCCTTATTCCACCATCATGGAGTTAGGAGTTAGTGGTCCTGCTGCTGGGTTGTTGCCCTCCTACCCTCATGCTACCACTAAAGCACCACCAGGATTAAAAAATGACCACAACACCATCCAGAAAGCATCGGAACTGAGAAGTGTTTTGTGGTCACCACCTGCAGAACCATTCCTTCATTTGCTGTGTTTTCCCATTTGCCTATAATTTTCATCTTTTGTCTGTTGCATTTGCACAACATGTGATTGATAATCAATCAGTCTTGCTTCCTAAGTGGACAATTCAATTTCAGTTCAATTGACTTGAACTTACATTGTCTTGTTTAGGTGTTTTTATTTTATTAAGCAGTTTGTACATAATATATATGTTTATGTGTGTGTGTGTGTGTGTGTCTTGTAGGGTTAGACCAAAACTCGCAATGTCTTTTCCCATATCGTACATGTTTCTATGGAGACCATTTCTGATTAGGTTTTAGTTCATGATTGATGGATCAGCTGGATCCGCTGAAGGTCCAGATGCGTCTCTCTGGTTCTGTCTCAGGTCTTCCCTGGATGGGTTTTAGTCTGAATAACGCTGTTTTTATTTCACATAGAAATTCTCATCATAGAAAACATGGCCGGTGTGTCTTTACTGCAAGACTTCCGACTGAATTCAGTCATATATTATTGCTGAGTTGTTCTATCATAATGTTTTATTATTATGCAAATGATCACTGAATCTAAGTCTGTTTGGAGGCCATATAGACTTTATTAATTTTTTTTCATACTTCTTTTTAGATGCTTTTGGAGCTGAATGTTCTTACACCTGCTTTGTATCCAACAACATGGTTTCTCCAAATTAGACGTTTTTAGATCATGAAAAACTCAAACTAATCGGAACATCTTGTCCCATGAGCTCTGGACGAACACACTCCCTGTCACTCCCCTGATACAGATTAATTTCAACTTTATCAGTATAAATTAAATGTGTTTGTGCTCATCTCATGCGGCAGATGTCACATTTGCAGGCAGGGTTTGGTTCTGAGGGCTTATCTAAGCCCTGCAGAGTGACCACATGATGCCCTGCAGTCTCCTCACTCTCAGGTGTGAGCAGTGAATGCACCACCACTCACAAGCAATAAGAAGATCCCCCCCCAATGTTGTTCTCTAACCTGACCGCACCACCATTTTGAATTTATCAGTGATCGGCATCTCACTGCGACTGTGCATGACTCAGCATTTTGCCTGTCTGCCACATTAATGCAGTTTAATATCATTAATGTACAGCAAGCTGCTGTTAAAATAAAAACTAATGTGTTATAAATGAAAAAACAAACTATTTTAAGTTCTTTGGCATGATTATTTTGGGAGTTTTTCTGACTAAAAATCCTGAAAGTGCTGTGCCGTCTGCTGATAAGCCCATGTCTTCCATGTGTCTGTGTTTTTTATCTAGGGCCTTGCCCAGCTGGAGATCCTGTGTAAGCAGCTGTATGAGACTACCGACACCGCCGTCCGACACCAGGCAGAAAAAGCTCTTGTGGAGTTCACCAACAGCCCCGACTGTCTAAGCAAATGTCAGCTGCTGCTGGAGAGAGGCAGCGTGAGTGTTCCTCTCACCTTTTACTCGAGTTAAAGTCATGCAGGTCGAAGGAGCACATCATGATTACAGAAAGATAGAAATATTTCCTGAACCTTGTTGTGATGTTTCCTTCCTGAACAAGCAGAGGTTCATTCTGAGCGCACAGAAATGTTTTCGCAGTTATTTTGAGCAGAATGAATGCTTGTTCAGAAAAAATAGGGACCCTCTCCCTCATTCTTATTCATTAAGTTTGGCATTTACTAGGCTGTGAGATTTCTATAATTCTAGTAAAGAAAAATGACAGTTTATCGCCTTGTTTATAGCATCACAATATATCGCAATTGTATCACTACTTATGTATTGTAATGCACATCATATTGCCAGATTAGTGATGATACACATCCCTAATATCCAAAGTAAGTTTATTTCCTGCATGACTGGCATTTCGGGTTATTGTTCATCTTAATGTTGATGTATTTAGCTTAGCTAATTAGGCTAGCATCAGCAGGAAATGCATTGAATAATTACTGAACGTGGAAGCGCTTCGGAGTGGCTCCACCGAGCGATCTGCCTACTACCCTGTTCCCTCAGGAGCGTTTCAGTCTGTCCACATGAGGATTGCGTCATTGTACCATATTTAGTGTATTTAAATACTTTCTGATAAATAAACCAGCAAATAAATAAACAGGCTCATTTCATGCCTCACACATGTGCATTTTCCACCAGCAAGATAAATGCGTGTTTTCCACGATGTCATTCCATGAAGTGAAACCCAGTTTTAGCTGATGGCTTGGTGCCAGTGCTGCGAGTAACAAGGAAATGTTGTTTCAGAGTAAAATGGGAGCATGTAGTCTTTTACTGGTTTTCATCAGCTCATCTCCTGCCTGTACGATCCGCTCCGCTCTAGATGGACTTGGTTTTAAAGCGTTAGCAATAGAACAGACGTGTATTTTAGGGAAGCGCAGAGTACAGCACATCTGGGACGTTACAGAATCGCACTGTGGCTCCCTGTTGGGACCACTCGCGTTAACTACAAAGACGCACGAGGCATTTCCTCTGTTGAACCGAGGAAACTGCTAGCCTAGCCAGCTAACTGAAATGAAACCAACAATGCAATAAAGCTGTGATTTATGGAATCGGATCGAAATTAGATGCGATTCTAAAGTTCGGACAACAACTCCTCTTAACTCATAAATGATATTTTCCCAGCCGATCAGGAGCCTGCGATTGATTGGAATCACAAGCTTGAAGACGTTGAATTAACTTGTATTTTTACTCAAAAT
>JBAMHX010000021.1:2302934-2321235 GCA_037177515.1 Pseudomugil tenellus
AGAGTCAAAAAGATTATTCCAAGTTAGAAATCATGTTTACCACTCAAACATCACCCCGTCACACAACATGAGTCAGTTACCGCTACTTTCCTCCAGCTGTGATGCAAAGCACTTTGATCGGATCGTGTACCTCCTGTGGTTTTCTCTTCATTAGAAATTTTTCTCTTCCTGCCAACTCGTTTTCTAAAACGGAAAAGTTGGAGGAACTCTGTAGTTACTGTAAGCAAGTAGTGCTATTTAGTACGGGTTTGTATCAGCAAGAACCTGGCGATACGATGTGTATTATAATACAGGGGTAGCGATCTGATTTGTTTAAATGACTTAAACACACTAAGCTGGATAGCCTGAAAATGTGGAAACGGCAGATATCTGCGGACAAACAGGTTATATTCATGTTTTACTGAAGGGGTCACAAGGAGGAAGAAGTGATGCAAATGTATTTTCGCCATCATTTTAAACATGTAAACACAAATTGTTTTAAAGGTCATGACTTCAGCAAAGCTACCCGCTGCTGATTATGTATGAATGTGTCTGGTGTGGCTTTATGACAACCTGCTGCTGTTTACAGGGATTTTAACAGCAGTAAAACTTATGTCTGGTGCTGCTGGGATTTATCCAAACTCAGTCTAATCACGCAGATGTCATCTATAATGGTTTGCAGATCGCAATAAGAATTGGTATTCTGTATGATGAGTTAACAAACCCTCTGGGACAGAGGTTTTAAAGAGGTTTGCCATGCAGAGTATGACTCGGCAAATTTTTGTTTTATAGAAACATTTTTAAAGAGAAAACATTTCTTGAATGATTCGCACAAGATTTCTCTTTATCGTTGCATCTGCCTGAAACTTTCAGCTAAAACACCACAAAACACAAACTTTTCTCCTCCTCAGGCCGACACGACGCATCCGCTGACCAAACATAGGAAGATAGCTTCATCCTTCAGAGATTCATCCCTCTTTGACATCTTCACTCTGTCCTGCAACCTCCTCAAACAGGTTTGTTCCAGAACATACACGCTGTCCTATATAATAGCGTTGTTTCCACTGTTTTAGTTTAATATGTCTAACTTGCATACAGGCTTAACAAAACAGATAGAAATACTTTAAAATCAGCTCTGATGTATAATGTAACATATAATGTACACGTTACAGCAGGGGTGTCAAACTCTGGATACATGTAGTTCTGTAGGTTTTAAATGTCTCCCTGCTCCAACACACCTGACTGAAATCAACGGCTCATTGTGAAGAAAATGACGAAGCTCTTGGATGTTTTTTTATTTTAATCTGGGGTGGAGCAATAAAACCAGTATAACCAGCAGGATAGCAGCTTTGGCATCACTGTGTTACACATAACACGTCGTATGATAAAGTAGTTTAAGCATCATCTGAAGGTGAGGTTGCTCTAAATAGTCTTAAAGTGCAAATATCCCACTATGTGATGATGCTGATAAATCCTACAAAGAGGATTGGATCCGTTTTGAGCCGTAAAATGGTTTAGAAGTGGCTACAGTTGCTATGGATACAAGTTGTTTAGCTGTGTGTTATCACAATGGACATGACCTCCTCGCCGACTGTTTCCATCTTCACCTCCGTAAAAGAGTTTATTAAAACTTTCATAACAGTGTCTGATTGTCAAGTAGCTCACACACACACACACACACACGCCTGTTTGCATGCTCATCAGAAGGGACGCAGAGAAATGCTATGTCATGTTCATTAGAAACATAAACCTGGAATGACTTCTGTTGTGGTGCAAAAAGAACATGAAATAAATTAGCCTGACCTTGTGTCTCGTTGCGGGAGTAACGAAACACAAAAAAACCATCTCGGCAGCAAAGAATGCCATCCCAGTCAGAGTGGAAGAAATTATTCAATACTTGCCAACTAAATGTTTTAATTAGCATTTATTATTTCCTAAAAATGTGCATTACCCAGGAGACTTCTGAATTTATTTCTGTTTTTCATTCATATAAATTCAATAAACTTTATTGATCCCACAAGAGCTTCATTTGCACTCCAAAACACACCAACCCACGATGGATATGATGATGGTTAAAGAATACACGGCGGGTCTAAAACATGATTTAAAGAGAAAAAAATCTGTCGACAAAATGTAGATTCACAAACATGTTTTGCATCAACAGTTAAAATGTTTCCTGAAAAACGTCATGAAAGGGATTCAGAAATCTATCGTGTGAATTTAATCTTTAACATCTGAAATGTTTAACACTTGTTGCTCAAGAAGATGATGAAGAAAAGGTTTTAGTGAAACAATCAGGCTGTTTAAAACAAAGCAAAATGAGAAAATAAATATATACGTTTTGCAGCAGTTACATTTTTTTGTTTTATAAAATCACCGAGCTACTCTGAGCAGCTCGGTAACCTTTGACTCTGCGCTACGCCTTCACAGAAAGCTCGTGAAACCAACAAAACAAAAACAAAAACTCACAGAAATGGCTCAAAATAGGTTTCGCTCTGTCCTTGCTCCACAAAAAGTTCTGTATTTTGACCTCGCCAGGTAGTTTTCTGCCCAAAATCAGTGAAGTCCTTTTAGTCCTTGATATGTTTAGTCCTCAGAATTTATCGTCACAACATCCTTCACACTCCTCCCAGCCTGCTAAGCAAACCTACCATAAGCAGGACACACAAAATAGTTTTTATTCTGTGGGGGTGTTACAGATGGGGTGGTGATGCTAAAACCACCTGAATGCACTCAGGACACGTTCAGAGGCGGTTGAGACATTTTGGTCCTGTTGTCTGGTGAGCTGACGAGGCTCCACAAGCAGCTGCAGCTTCCACCGGCACGTTGTAAACTCAGTAAGCAAAGCGACGCTTCTGTCCGTCATGTTGCGCCTGCTCTCAGTTTTACTGACCTGATCAGAACGTTCTGGTGTTTAGCTCGACCCGCAGCAGCAGAACAACGGGAAAAGTGAAACCGATGTGAGCAGACTAGATGTTTTGTATGTTTAAGACACGCGAATAAAAAAGTTTAAAAGCTTCGGTTCATGTCGAAGCCTGAGCTCTGCAACGTGCCACCATGCAATGGTGACTGCATGATGAAGGCAGATAACCCCACCACTACATAAACAGGAAGAAATAAAAAAATAGAAAGTTAAAAATCCCTGAAAATCACATATTTGTGGAACTACTATTGTATTTACTGCCATTCTTTCATTTTATGCACTGTTGTTGTTGCTTGTTGTATCCGAGTGTTTGATCAGTCCGCTATCGTCATCCGCTCTACAAAAAAAGGACGTTGCATCCCTGCAAAAGAGAGTTCAGGGGCCCAGTGGGGAAACTAGGACTGGCTCAGTGTGAGCATTAGGTGTTCATTCATCA
Organism: Pseudomugil tenellus; assembly: GCA_037177515.1. Classification (NCBI taxonomy): domain Eukaryota; kingdom Metazoa; phylum Chordata; class Actinopteri; order Atheriniformes; family Pseudomugilidae; genus Pseudomugil; species Pseudomugil tenellus. The sequence continues at coordinate 2,306,273 of JBAMHX010000021.1, forward strand.
GCGAGCAGAGGCCAGCACTGAGGTTCGTGTGTGTGTGTGTTTGTTTTCAGGCTTCGGGGAAGAACCTGAATCTGAACGATGAGTCCCAGCATGGCTTGCTGATGCAGCTCCTAAAACTCAGCTACAATTGCCTCAACTTCGACTTCATAGGAACTTCCACAGACGAGTCGTCAGACGACCTCTGCACTGTACAGATCCCCACCTCATGGAGATCAGGTGAAGATCCAACCTGCTTGTATTGTTTTATAAAGTTAGCTTTCAACAGCTGCTACTTTCAGGCCAGCTGGGAGGATTTTTTTTTTCTAAGAAAATGACGTTGCTGTTCACGCATACGCTTGTAGTAACCTTTTGTAAATATACTGAAGGCAGCACTACAGTGCAGCTCCGCGTGCCTGGAACGCTTGTAAAATGAGCAATATGGCAGCACTAATTAGTAGCTGAGGCATCAGCCGATGCTGATTTATTTCTTTTAAAATGTAGAAATTGTATAAATGAAATGCAACAGAAATAGTAACAAACAGACTGAAAGAATTGGGACAGAAAATGTTTGTCTCTATAAAAATGTTTTCATTCAGCCATTTGAACATTTCTACACTTACCAGGTGCACTTGAATGCAGCATGAAGAGATGTTTATCTCACACCATGAAGTGCCGTTTTTTCCATTTAGTTGGAGCTTTTCACAACAACATTCACTCCTAAATGTAGTTTTTTTTAAGTAAAGTGTGTTACGAGCTGCAACAAAACAGGCTGCAACAAAACAGGGAGGCGGGCACGAGGTAATGTTCTAGAAATATACGATCTATTAACTAAAACATGAACAAGTCTGTATGCATAATGTGAGTGGATAAATGAGAACGTGTGTAGTGTAAAAGGCAACAAAAATGCAAAGGAAAGCTCAGGAGATCAGCCTGCAGGCTCATATGTGTAGCTCACGGCACTGATTTGGTCCAAGCAGCTGCTAAATAAACTAAAAAACACATTTTTTATTATTATTTATGTATAAATGTGAATCAAATGGCTGAAAGGAGAACAAGTTGAATCTTGATGGAGAGGTAGAGACAGGAACACTGGTGCTTAAAAGGCCAAACATGACATTCAAATTCTAACATCTGGCCAGTAGTGTGACCACTACTAAGTATTTATCTGAGGCTGATTGGAGCTACTCATCTGCAATCACCACATTCTAATAACCCGCTGCTTTAGATTTGACAAAGTCAACCATCATAAAGCATCCATGATGACTATAACCTCATAAAAACGGGTTGACTAAACTTTGTAAATCGGCCATGTTGACTTCACCCTGATGCTAAAAACACATTTAAGGATGATGATGATGCCATCATTTACGCGTTAAGCTAGCAGCCATTCAAACTGCAGCTGATCTGCAAAATGAGAAGTACTACGGTATTAATCTGTCTGATCCCAGATCAGGAAATGTGTTACGGATTCTGCTCGGTCAGCTCGCTCCCCTCTAAGTCCGATTTTATTTCTCTCCTGCAGCGTTTCTCGATTCCTCCACCCTGCAGCTGTTTTTCAATTTATACCATTCCATTCCTCCATCCCTTTCCCCGTTGGTAAGTAGGCTTTCTGTGTTATGTAGCATTCAGAAGAAGCTGTGAAGCTTCCCGTGTGAGCCTGACGTGTTTGTTTACCTGTGCAGGTGTTGTCGTGTTTAGTTCAGATCGCCTCTGTAAGGAGGTCTCTCTTTAACAACGCGGAGCGAGCAAAGTTCCTCTCGCATCTGGTGGACGGAGTTAAGAGGATATTAGCGAACCCACAGGTAACCGTCACATATGCTGCAACGCAACACCTGCTGTGTGTGTGTGTGTGTGTGTGTGTGTGTTTTATACAAAACGTGTGTTTGTGCTGCAGTGTTTGCCAGATCCCAACAACTACCACGAGTTCTGCCGTCTGCTGGCGAGACTGAAGAGCAACTACCAGCTGGGTGAGCTGGTCAAAGTGGAGAACTACCCGGAGGTGATCCGGCTCATAGCCAACTTCACCGTCACCAGTCTGCAGGTGGGTGTGTGCTCTTTAAATAAACCTCAAGGTCGCACACGAGTGTGTAACCGTCTTCCTTGCGTCTTCCAGCACTGGGAGTTTGCTCCCAACAGCGTCCACTACCTGCTGAGTTTGTGGCAGCGTCTGGCAGCGTCGGTCCCTTACGTGAAAGCGACAGAGCCTCACCTGCTAGAGACCTACACCCCAGAAGTAACTAAGGCCTACATCACATCGCGGCTCGAGTCAGTCCATGTAATCCTCAGGTAGGACCCGCTGGAGCTTCATCTGCTAATGGAAGGAGCTAAATGCTAACTAGCTAAAAGGGGTTTTCACCAACGATCATACTGAAATCAAATGTGCAATGAACAAAATGTGGATTCCCTTCTTGTCAGGTATACTGGGACGAGTGTCTGTTGAACTGTGCGTGAAAACATGGATAAAATGCTCCGTGTCTGTGTTTTACATAAATGGTCCAAAAGCGTCGGCATGCTAGCTGCATTTCTGTTTATTAATGTATTAATTAGGGCCCGACCGATTAACTTTGATTCTATCCGGGAATTCTTTTTTTATTCGTTGCGTCCTATAAGTAGCGTGTTGAGTCGTCGCGGAAATAAAGTCAGTGTACAAAATGTGAGTACAGAATGACTCTTCATCCCGCCACCAGCTGCAGGTTCAGGTGTGTTTTAGGAGAGATGTGAACATAGAGGAGAGGAGTTTTATTCACTGCATCACCGAAAACGTAACATTATTAATATCACAGACTGTCATAAAATACGAACGCGACGCAGGCTGTAACAGCGATCATCAATATTAAAATTAAGGCCATTTGTGACTATTATATATAAATTACAACTCTGTCGAAGATGACATATTTGTACTATTTGGGTAAAGATCTGGATTTTATTATTGTTTACATATTATATATTTCATGATATATTTAATGGCAAAGAAAATATTAGAATAAACAAAATGTAATTTAAATGACATTTAAAGGACACCTACATAAAAAATGTTTCACCAACTTCACTCATGTTGGTTAAATAAGGCAGAAACCCATGTGGGCTAAATGTGAATATAAAAGTTAAGCGGTGCTGATTCATATATGCACCATTGATAAAATTATTACACAACACAAATGTAAAACTAAAATGCTCCACACTGAACATAGTTACTTTAGTTTTATTTTTACTGATGGATATTATGTTTATTTATTTTACAAACTATTGTAAAAGAGAAAAACAAACTGTCTGTAATTCAATTTTTGTTGGTGTAAGCATTAAGGAACCAAAACACAAGTTAGTTTAATTTGCAAACTATATATTAAATAATCGGCTGAGTTATCGGTTATCAGAATTTTCGTCTGCCAAATATCGTCCTGAAATGATCCATATCGGTCGGGTCCTAGTATTATCGAACAGATTGACATGAGGAAAACTTGAAAATGTGTATTAATAAAAAAAAAAAGTGTAAATTCAGTGTCAGAGTTTGAAAATAAAGAATTAGATGGGAGGAAACAAAATGGCTGCGTTCTCCCCACAGAGACGGGTTGGAAGACCCATTGGACGACGCCGGCCTCGTACAGCAGCAGTTAGACCAGCTATCCACCATCGGCAGGTGCGAGTACGAGAAGACGTGCGCTCTGCTCGTCCAGCTGTTCGATCAAGCAGCGCAGACCTACCAGGAGCTGCTACAGTCCACCAACTCAAGCGCTGCCGACATCACTGTGCAGGAAGGTGCGTTTGGATTAAAGCCGTGTCATGTGCTGCTTGGGGAACGATGGGCTCAGTTTTTCTCTGCGCAGGTCGGTTAACATGGCTGGTTTATATAATCGGGGCGGTAATCGGTGGACGCGTGTCGTTTGCGAGTACAGACGAGCAGGACGCCATGGACGGAGAGTTAGTCTGTCGGTAAGAAACTGTCTTCTTAATGTGAATAAAAATGAAGATGCTGTTACTGAAAGGTGTTTGTTTGCATCAGGGTGCTCCAGCTGATGAACCTGACAGACTCTCGGCTCGCTCAGGCCGGCAACGAGAGGCTGGAGCTGGCCATGCTCAGCTTCTTTGAACAGTTTAGAAAGATCTACATCGGTGACCAGGTGCAGAAATCATCAAAGGTTAGTAAAGTTACCCCCACCTGGGTCCAGTTAACGGGGGGAGCAGGTCTTTTGTCTTCAGTTTCTGCTGGTGCTGCAGCTTTTCCAGAACCACAGTGTTGGTGTTGGTGTCATCTGCTTCATGCTCATTTACTTGTTTTTCTTTGTTTGGGCTCGAAGCTGCAAAACGTGATCATCTCAGATAAGTGGAGTGAAGTAGAAACTGTGTTGTTTGGTAGTTTGAATACAGAGAACAACCTGATAACCTGCCAGTCAGTACCAAAATATCCAGTAGGGTCAACACCAGTCCAACAGCACCAATAAGCCCTTTTCAGACATAGAAACCGGGTAATGTCCGGACATTTATCACCTGCACTTTACGCGGACATGCCTATTACCGCCTTCAGACACATGAGGTAAATGTCCGTGTAAGTGTGTCATCCTGGAAAGCGGATATGATGCGTCATTGTGCGACAGTAACAACAAAAAAACATATTAGATCAGAATAAAATGTACCTGTTGAGAACGACTCGTTTACTGTCACGCCAAGACGTCTTTGCATGTCGATGTCTAGTTACACGCTAGCTTCGCCATCTATTATGGTCGCTTATTGCTACTTTATCGTTTTGAGCTTGTAAATCACTTGCTGTTTGGTTTTATTCATCTGGTTTTCCTCCAACTTGGCTTTGATGCGTCTTAAACGGCAGAATCCCGCGCTGTTCCCTGCACACATTATCTTATACTTTCATCATTCTTGCTGCCAGGAGTTCTTTCGCTTCTTGTCTCGCCAGTTTCTTGCTATTTTCTTATCTCTCGGTTACTCGCGTTAAGTTTTAGTCTTCTGTGTTTACTTTTTGTAGGAAGTGACATCATCGCTTTGCGCGGTAGCATGCACCCTCCCATCTCTCCTCCCCCCACATTAATGTCCGCACATTAACCTGCACGTCTGAACAAAGTCTACCCGGTAATTTAGCAGATATTGTACTAGGTCTTTAAGCGGGTAAAGTACCTGCTTAACGTCAGAACCTTTCAGACATGAGGGTCGAAAAGAAAATGTCCGCATGATGTCCAACAGCATGTCTAAAAAGGGCTTTAGTGGCTGTTATATCATTTCTCATCTCATCACGTACAGAACAAAATGAGCTGAAGTGCTAAAACCATCCTCATTGCTTTCATTTGAAGTGAAAGCAAGTGAGCGTCAAGTCAGGATAAAAACATGAGCTCATCCTGTTGACCTTGATCAGAAATTATTCTCAATCTGATTTAAACCTTTTCCTTTCAGATCAGCAAAATAAATAGTTTTTCTTGCTGATAAATCATAAGATGATGCTTGAAGCACGCGCAGGTTCGGTGATACGAGTTTCAGGGAACTGTGGCGGCAAGTTTTTGTGGGACCCTGAAAGGATGAAGGGTGGTGAAAATGTTTAAACATGTACGATTGTATTGCATCATGTAAACGCATAACTGATCAGATCCATTTAATATGATTTCAGTCATATAGACTGAAATGCTCAGAAGTAAAAGTCGGTTTGTGGCTGTTAGTGTGTGAAGCGGTTTCAGCGCGACGCCGTTCCAGTCAGAACAAAACGCAGCATCAGCAGAGCTGTTGGACGTGTTCATGTTGGCTGCTTCCTGTTAACGTGTCCCGCTGTTGTCCTCACTGAAACGTAACTCCGGTAGTTGTGTGTTACTGTACTTCCCTCCGAATCCTACCAGCCCTCCATAAACAGCACTGAACGCTGGGATTTTACTCATTAGACCGTCATGTCCCCGTAGATAAACACCTATGTGGTGTCGGTTTCCTACGTTTCTGGGGATCTTTGTGGGTTTAAATAATTGTAATTAAAATGTTCATCTTTTTTACGTGTTGTTTCATGTTTTTTAGCTTTATCGGCGATTATCTGAAGTTCTGGGTTTGAACGATGAGACGATGGTACTCAGTGTCTTTATAGGGAAAATGTGAGTAATCAGAGTATTTTTGTCTTCATTTCAGGTAAGATTTTAAACATCACCTGTATCTGTTAAAATAACAGATCGGGTAGATATTTATTTACTTCACTGGAAATTATATGTTGTGCTGTGATGGTCACTGTCTCATAAATGTCCTAATTTATTTCGTAAAGATTTGATTCTAGTATTTAAACTGGAAAAGGTAAACGCCTGCAATCATTTTCTGTCAAAAAAGAAAGAAAACAAATCAAATGCAAGAAAATAAAGTTTAGCTTTAAACCATTTAAATTTGTTAAAATAAAAACAGGAAATAAAACTCCTTTGTAGTCATGACACTTTGATGGATATTTGTCTTTATCAACTGATGGAGTTTATTGCCATGGCAACAGCTCAGTCACATGACTAAAGTTTGTTGCCATATCTGGCAAACGTGCCTCACTTGGTGCATATGACGCTACCTGTCTCCATGGTAACGGATCAAACTCCACCCTGCTGATGAAGCTGCAGAAAACTGAGAGGAGCTCGATGTGAGGGCTTCTTGAAAGGAAGACTTTTAGTTTTCAGCATTTCAGGTTAATTTGACTAAAAAATATATTTTAATCGTCTGAAACTCAAACGGTCTCATGTGGATCCCTGATTTATTCATTTTTTCTCTTTTTCAGCATTACAAACTTGAAGTACTGGGGCCAATGTGAACCAATCACCTCTAAGACACTCCAGCTGCTGAATGACCTCTCTCTAGGATATCCTTACTGAGTGTGTGTGTGTGTGTTTGTGTGTGTGTCTTAATACTGTATTTTTACCTTTTTCCAGATGTCGATCTAGTTTAAAACTGAGGCAATCCGCAAAAAGGTTTGAAAAACACACTTTTAATCAGTCGTACGCTAAAAATGGTGAAGAATCTTTAGAAATGTGGATCTTCATCGTCTTTGTCCTCTCATGTTGTTCCTGAAGAAACATAGTTTCCTTTGGACCAGCATCTGCACTTTTAACCCTTAAAAGTTCGCTAGATCTGCAGCAACCTGCACGCTATCGACTATTTCCTTTGAACGTGTAACTGGGGGGTAAATTATGATGATAGTTTATTCTTCAGGTGCAGGTCTGCAGAAGTTTTCCAGGCATTTAAATTCAGTCCAAGATGTTTATAATCCCGCAGAGAAATGCAGTTTATTCAGAAGCAATATAATAAATTCACAGCGATAATTACATTATTACATTTTTATCATAAACATAAAGATTGCTGTTGCTACTATGTTGCTAAGAGACCTAAGTTTAACCCAGAAATGATGCCAACCGATAGCTTTATTAACATTAATATCAACAAGCTAGCAGGTAGTTTTGTGTGTGTGTGTGTTGCGTTGGTTTAGTCAGGATAGCAAGTAAATATCCAGATAAGTAACTAACTAGCTAAAAACTCCTGGAAGAAAAGGTGGAAACTTCTACATAGTTTATGTTGTGTTTTTCTTTTCTCCTGAAAGCTAAAAAGGGTTGACATAAGCGTAATAGAATAACTGTTGCTCGCTGCTGAGTGTGTGTTTGTGTGTTATCTCCTTAACTTCATGTATGTGCACATACAGCAGTGTGAGGAAGCTCGTGAAGCTCAGTGCTGTTCAGTTCATGTTGAACAACCACACAGTGAGTGTTTAAACAACACATCTGAGTTTCAGTTCATCTTTTTGCAGCTCTGCTTTTAATCCTGATCTGAAGCTTTGACACTAATTGTGTTTTTTACTGTAGAAACAGTTTGAGTTTGTCGTGTTTTCTGTGGCAGAGTGAACACTTCTCCTTCCTGGGAGTAAACAACCAGTCCAACCTCAGCGACATGAGGTGTCGGACCACCTTCTACACGGCACTGGGACGCCTGCTGATGGTCGATTTAGGTAAACACACATCAACGAATCAAACAAGTAAAATCAATTTTAAAAAACGTAATAAAGCAACAGCTCTCAGACATCAAGGATTCCTCTACTGATGCAAATAAACAGATCTCTGATCAGCAGAAGGAACTCTAGGTAAACCAAACTGAAGTGAACACAGTGCAGATGTGAAATATCCTGCTCACCTTCCAGCTCTACGTGGTTATTAAATGGTCAAATATAGCAGGGATGCCAAAATCGGGTTCTCCTGATCTGCTAGCATGCATCTTCTAAATGCATCTCGTCTCCAAACACCTGAATCAAGTAGCTAAATGTCCTCTTCTACGTGTTATCCAGCTCTGTGGAGGGCTGCTAACAAGCCGTTCATGCAATTCAGGTGTGCTGGACAGAAGTAGCATCTGAAATCTGCAGGATGGTAGAACTTGAGGACTTGTGCTCCTCTGTGAGATTGTCCTGCAAAGGGTAACGGCACAGCATGTCTGTTAAAAGAATCAGATGTAGGAGAGACTTTTATTTTTTATTGTATCTGTTGCATGGCCCTGTTACTGCAGAAAGCTCCGAACTACAGGACAAAGAACTGGCATCAGTTGTGAAACATGCTTACATGTGGGGGGGATCCATTATCCCCACCGGTTTGTGTCTCCTGATGACCGAGCCAAATGAACGAGATGCAGAAACAACAAAGAGAGATGGGGGGGTCGCTTGGGCCTGGGTTTGGGGATGGTTGCAGGTCTTGGGTACTGGGCTCCCTGCATGTCGGTGGTGGTGGTGGGGGGTGCTCGTGACCCCTTCATCCCCTTCATGGATGGCGAGTGTATGTTGGTGGTATTGATGATTGGAAAGGAAGGGTGGGGAGGTGGGTGTGTGCATATGTGTGAGTAGGTAGGTGGTGAGGTGAGCGCAGAGGAATAAATATGTGTGTGTGTGTGTGTGTGTGTGTATGTGTATTTGTGAGTGTTTGGGGAGGAGGTTAGGTATGCGAGGATGCTTGGATATATGTGTGTTTATGTGTGAGGATATAGGTGGTGGAGTATAGGTGTGGGGAGACAGGTGGTGGGTGTGTGTGTGGAAAGAGTTGGTGGGGGGCATATGGATATTTGGACGTGTGTGAGGGCGCGGATGGGAGTGGCTCCCGGGGGGTGCATCTGGTGTGCTGGGGTGGGGGCTGGCCACCCGTAGTGGTGGTCTGGGGGCTCTGGCCCCTCGGGGGCGCTGGTGGGCTTCTCTGCTTGCGGGGTGGGCGGGGGTTCCCCTTCTGGCGCTCGGGGCCCGGTGCCGGGGCTCTTCCTGCCCTGGGCGCTCGGTCCATGGCGGGGGTCTGCGATTCCCGGCCCGGGCCCGTTCCCCCTGACTGTGGGGGGCTCTAGCTGGAACCTCCCCCTTGCTGCCACAACTACTAATAGACAACTGTGTACATAAAGAGAAAAACAACACAAGTCAGCAGCGGACTCGTATGCAGACTAGTGATCTTTAGTGAAGCTGTCTCGGTTTCTCCTGACCTACTGATTAGTCCAGTCACTGTCCAGTAAAGGTTTCTAGAGCCTCTTTAAAGGATCCTTTTCATTTTAACGCTTAAAACACATGAGGGGCTTGTACCGGTCTGGTGCCACGTTGGCTCTTATCTAGATCAGTGGTTCTCAAACTTTTTACAGTGAGTACCATCTGAGGAAATGGCAAGCTCTTGAAGTACCCCCCCACCATGACCGACCTAAATAAACAGTAGTAAATATATAAAGCTACAACATACAAAGGAAGCATGTTAACTACTATTTACATTATTATTAACTATTATATATAGATATATATGTATAAAAACTGTAAAAATAACCACTCATCTTATTGCACCTGACGCCTCCTACAGGCCGTTTCTATTAACTTTGCCAAAGATGACGTGTGACTGATTTCTCCCACCCCAAAAATGTTTGTAGTCCTTTCTGAGACACAAAGTAGTAAGGAGTGGGACATCTTTCTCCATTTAGATCTTTGATACACCACGTGATAATATAAAGCAGTCCATGTGACAGAGCAAGACGATCTGATAGGACATTTACTTGGCCAATCAGATGACGCTCTTCCATCAGCAAGCAGCTTTGGAATAATGAAATCTCGTCTTTTCCACACAAAAAAGTAATAATTATGTGAATGCTGTCAAGCATTTCTTTTAAACCGCTTTCACCGAACTTTTAAACCATTCCAGAGATGTTGCTGTTTAAAGAACGCTAAGTGGAGGATTTAGCAAGATATGATTTCCCATCGAGTACCACCAGAGGCAGCTCGAGTACCAGCAGTGGTACGCGTACCACAGTTTGAGAACCACTGATCTAGATGAATTAGTGCTGCGTTACTTCCCTACGTTTACATTTATTCTGTAGTAGTTGCTTGTAGTGTCTGCTGCTGATGGTTGGGGGACATTTTACATACCGTACCGTCTTTTTCTGCTTACCCGGGTCGGTTCGCGAAGCCCAGACTTCTGTCTCCCCAGCCACATCTGCCAGCTCATCCAGAGGGATCCCAGCCGGGAGATGTCCTGGGCTCCCCGGGTCTCCTCATTTCTGCATCGCTCTTCATAAATATTTATGTTGAATTCTTCTTCATCTCAGTGCAGTTTAAGTAGAAAGTTCTGGAAGTTTTACCGTCCAGTGCAGATGTGATGCAGGTATTTCTGTTGGTTTATGTTGTTACACCTGTGGGTGTAATCGACTTCACTTTCTGCTCCACGTCGTCCAGTTGATTTTCAAAAACGAATCCAAAAAATCATTTACACGAAAAGAAGTCCATTTTCAGTCTCAGTTTTAACATGTTTGATCCGTTTTTAACACAAAATGTGTCATCCAGTCTCCTTTATGTGCTTAGACTTCCCTGTTTTTTGGAGGTTTCGCTGTAATCACGTTGTTGGAAAAGAGCGTCATGTGGTAACTTTGTACATTAAAAACACACGTGTGTGTGTGTGTGTGTGTGTGTGTGTGTGTGTGTTTAGGTGAGGATGAGGACCAGTTTGAACAGTTCATGTTGCCTCTGACGGCTGCGTTTGAAGCTGTGGCTCAGATGCTGAGTACAAACACGTTCAACGAGCAGGAAGCAAAGGTGAGACACACACACATTAGCAAGCACAGACACACACTTGTGCTCACACACCACTGAGTTGCATCGTCTCCTCCTCCTACAGAGGACTTTGGTGGGTTTGGTCCGAGACCTGCGAGGAATCGCGTTTGCCTTTAACGCCAAGACGAGCTTCATGATGCTGTTCGACTGGATGTATCCTTCTTCCTTTAATCTGTCATTAAATACAAATAAAATGTTTTATCTGTAATATTCAATATAAAGAGGAACCCTTAACCCCCTCTGTAGCTATCCCGCATATATGCCCATCCTGCAGCGAGCCATCGAGCTTTGGTACCATGACCCGGCCTGCACCACGCCTGTCCTCAAACTCATGGCTGAGCTGGTTCATAACAGGTAAACGTGCAGCTGTGTGCAGTTCCAGCAGAGGGCGCTGTTGGAAATTATTTCACACTAATGCAACTGGAGTGCAGCTCCTGATTAAAAGGCCTGACATCATGACTCTGATTTCTGTACAACCAGAACCAGAACGTTTGCACATGATGTAATGTGTCCCATTAACCCCTTAATGCCTGAAATAAGAACAACCGCTAAGAAAACAATTTTTAAATTCTGCTTGTGGCGATTTAAATAAGTCTGGAAAGAAAAATTACTTTTATTTTGGCATTTATCACCATGTGATTGGTGGAAATATTATAAGTTATTACGGCTGGGTATTGATTCAGATTTCAATAATCGATTTAATTCCAATTCTCAAGATTTAGAATCGAGTTTCACGATTCACTTCGATCTGTTATAAGATATCCATTTTGTTCAGTGTTATTAAAATCTTTTTTTGTTAAATTATATGTATATATAGTTTATGAAACATATTAATATTATTATATTGACATTCAACAAAAAAAATACAATAGCCCTAAATCTGAGCACAAAGTATTACAACTAAATAAAAATAATGAAAAGAAGAAAACATGCTGGTGTTTTACCGCCTTAGATCTGTAGCCATGGAGATAGCCACCAATTTTATGGATTTGTGGATCCATCTTTAGGAATTGATATGAGAATGGATTCATCAATCTCAACACAGCACTATAAGGTCTTGTCCTCTGCTGTGGTGTTCAGCAGGGCGCAGGAGACCAGTATCATATGATGTGCAACTGGGTTTTGAATAAAGTTTATACCATAAATTGATGCAAAATGTGTGAGAAAGGGTTTGTATCAGATATGCAACATTAGGCTTTAAGAGGTTTAAAAATAATATGTTTGCCGTTTCACACAAGATACGTCTGGCAATATGTGTTAACGGAGTAACAAGCCGTTCATGGCACAGCGTTATGGACCGCTCTGATACCGTTTGCATCATCTTCCTCCCTTTCTGTTCGGGCAGATCCCAGAGGCTCCAGTTTGATGTGTCGTCACCAAACGGCATCCTGCTGTTCAGAGAAACCAGCAAGATGATCACGACCTATGGTACTGTACCTGGACCCGTTAAACGCAGCTCTCGCCTCTGCGGCTTTGGAAAGTTGAAGTGAAATGTTCTGGTGTGGTTTTGTATTTCCAGGCAATCGCATCCTGACTCTGGGGGAGGTGCCGAAGGACCAGGTGTACGGCGTGAAGCTGAAAGGCGTGAGCGTGTGCTTCGCCATGCTGAAGGCGGTGCTCAGCGGGAACTACGTCAACTTCGGGGTCTTCCGTCTGTACGGCGATGACGCTCTGGACAACGCCTTGCAGACCTTCATCAAACTACTGCTGTCCATCCCTCACAGTGACTTGCTTGTACGTCGTTCCACACTGATGGATATTTAGAAGCTGCTTCAGACTGAATCATGTAGTGATTGATGGATTTATTAGTATTTACCTTTTTAAAAAAAAACAGCTCTGTTCTGATTGGTCAGCTCCAGTGGCTCCGCCGACAAATTAAATAATTTATTTGATGCATTCATGTAACCATGGTTACAATTTCAAATTGAGTAAAAAAGGTAAAACACAAAAAGTTTAAATATAATTTTTTATAATACCAGTAATTTTTAATCAACTTTATGCATAACATTATTATTTAATTAATTATTAGATTTTTTATTCATTTAATTTTGTACAAAATATGTCAGCATAATAATATAATTTTACTTTTGTTCTTTTTTATTAAATGAACATAAATAGACATAAGATTGTAAATGTGAAAATTTGCATCCGTCATCTCTTTGCAATGCATATAAAACAACAAAGTGCAGATACAAGAAGTAAACTACAAAGTAGCTGTAAATATTGTAAAAAGTTTGTTTCAAAGTGTAAAAGTTTTAAGAATAGAAGATAAGATGCAAATACATTAACGCAAAAAACAATTAGTGACTATTCAGTCACACAGGATGAGAATATAAAGTTTGTAAACCTGCATGTTCCAATAAAACAAACACAAACAAGGCGGATGTGGAGCCGTCAGCCGCATGCTGACCACCATGTATGAAGGGGTTAAAAAAACAAGCTGATAAATGAATGTTAAGAAAAATGCTGAAGTCTGACAGGAAGCTGCATTGATGTGTTTTTAACACGCTTGTGACTCTGTAGGACTATCCGAAGCTCAGCCAGTCCTTCTACTCCCTGCTGGAGGTGCTGACTCAGGACCACATGAACTTCATCGCCAGTCTGGAGCCGCACGTGGTCATGTACATCCTGTCGTCGATATCGGAAGGCCTCACGGCGCTCGGTAAAGCGGGCAGCGCTCGGTTTGGCGTGTCTGTGTGTGTGTGTGTGGTGTCATGATTTCTACATCTGTGTGTTTCAGACACAATGGTGTGTACTGGCTGCTGTTCCAGTCTGGACCACATAGTCACCTACCTGTTCAAGCAGCTGTCGCGCTCCACCAAGAAGCGTCCCGCTCCCATGGCGACGGACGACCGCTTCCTGCACATCATGCAGCAGCACCCGGAGATGATCCAGCAGGTTGGATGTTCTGCTCCCGCCTGAGACGTGTTTGCGCTCCGTCTCCCACCCAACACTTTGTGTGTGTGTGTGTGTGTGTCGTGCAGATGCTGTCCACCGTGTTGAACATCATCATCTTCGAGGACTGCAGGAACCAGTGGTCCATGTCGCGGCCGCTGCTGGGCCTCATTCTGCTCAACGAGAAGGTAAACCTGCACGTAGGGCTCAGAAGCGAAACTCCACTACAACACTTTGAACCTGTGTGTGTGTGTTTTGCAGTACTTTGCTGACCTGAGGAACAGCATCGTTAACAGCCAGCCTCCCGAGAAGCAGCAAGCCATGCACTTATGTTTCGAGAACTTGATGGAGGGAATAGAAAGAAATCTGCTAACAAAAAATCGGGACAGGTGGGTTTTTATGCTGATGTCGGAGCTGCAGTGGCTCATTTTAGATTCGCCATCCTTTAGTTCAGGTCTTCAGTCCTGGTCCTTGAGGGTTACTGCAGGTTTTATGTGTCTGCTGAAGCAAATCAATGTGTGTTGAACAAACGAAAAGTCCAAGTCTGGGGGGCTCCAGCAGGGACACTTGGAAAACGTGCAGGACACCGGCCCTCCAGGACCAGAAATGAAGACCCCTGGTTTAGTTAAACCTTATATTGCTGTTTTTTTGTTTTTTTACTTTTCCTGTTAATATTTCTGTTTAGCTGCAAGTAATTACATCTGAACAAAATACAATGATTACTAAGAATACTCGCTAGTCTCACAAGTTGTTTTGGTTGTTTTACTGCCTGAATTCTGTTTAAGTGTCTGAACAGTCTGGTGACAAAACGTAATTGTATTAGATAGATAGATAGATAGATAGAGAGATAGAGAGATAGATAGAAAGAGAGATAGAGGGATATAGAAATAGAAAGAGAGATGGGGGGATATAGAGATATAGAAAGACAGATGGAGGGATATAGAGATATAGAAAGAGAGATGGAGGGGTATAGAGATATAGAAAGAGAGATGGAGGGGTATAGAGATATAGAAAGAGAGATGGAGGGATATAGAGATATAGAAAG
>JBAMHX010000021.1:2328125-2342313 GCA_037177515.1 Pseudomugil tenellus
TGTAATTACATATACATTTATGTAATTACGTATTCATGTGTGTAATTACATGTGCATCTATGTAATTACGTATTCATGTGTGTAATTACATTCGCATCTATGTAATTACGTATTCATGTATGTAATTACATATACATTTATGTAATTACATATTCATGTGTGTAATTACATGTGCATCTATGTAATTACGTATTCATGTGCGTAATTACATGCGCATCTATGTAATTACGTATTCATGTATGTAATTACATGTGCATCTATGTAATTACGTATTCATGTGTGTAATTACATGCGCATCTATGTAATTACGTATTCATGTATGTAATTACATATACATTTATGTAATTACATATTCATGTGTGTAATTACATGCGCATCTATGTAATTACGTATTCATGTGCGTAATTACATATACATTTATGTAATTACGTATTCATGTGTGTAATTACATGTGCATCTATGTAATTACGTATTCATGTGTGTAATTACATTCGCATCTATGTAATTACGTATTCATGTATGTAATTACATATACATTTATGTAATTACATATTCATGTGTGTAATTACATGTGCATCTATGTAATTACGTATTCATGTGCGTAATTACATGTGCATCTATGTAATTACGTATTCATGTGTGTAATTACATTCGCATCTATGTAATTACGTATTCATGTATGTAATTACATATACATTTATGTAATTACGTATTCATGTGTGTAATTACATGTGCATCTATGTAATTACGTATTCATGTATGTAATTACATATACATTTATGTAATTACATTTTGTGTGACTGAGCTTCATCTATCGGTTCTTTTATCGTGTTTGGATATTTTTCACTTTAAAAAATATGGCTTGCTGTGCTGTTAATTGCACTAACAGACCGTCCAAGAAGCATCTGGTCCAGTTTTTTTGGTGAGTAAAATTAATTTCATATATTTTAATAAGCCTCTGTTTTCTGATTAATTTGCTTGTAGCTACGCGTACTGTCTCTTTTATATTCAGCCTCTGCATCTACGTAGAGCCTTCATAAATGGGGAATACACATACGAAGCACAGTGACCTGGACAGAAAATCCTTATGGATTTTGTGTCTGCATGATTTTGTGTCCCCATATACTCTCTTAAAAATCATATGACAAAGGAATGCTTCATTTAAGGTGTTTCATAGTCCGTACTGATTTTAAAAGTCAGTGTTCTTACCTATCTCTTAGTGTCTGCTTGAAAGGGATCTAAGAAGATATTACAAGACAAAATGCATCTTATGCAACCCTCTCAACATTTATGTAGATATTTCTTGACATCGTTCAGTGTTTATATAAATTCTTATAACTTTTATAACTGGAAAATAGTTCAGACCCTTGACGGTTTAGTCGTTTTTGGGTACAGGTTCTCATGTTGAACCCAAATTTGATTTAATACAAAATTTAATTGTTTCAGTTCTAATTGTTTTTTTTATTCCTGTTCGCTTTCGAGCTTTCCACATTAAGAATCACTTCAAAGAATATTTATTTAGGTTCATTTTTAAGGGATACTTTGTAAAACATCTTTATCAAGAAGAGCTTTATACCCACAAATCTTTTTTATTTTATTAGCTGGTGTTTCTCTTTTCTCAGCAGGTTTCTCAGACTGGCAGTGACAGTATTTATTTGATCTATTTTACTCTCTTCACCCCAAACAGTCGTGGCTTCCTGTCCTTCAGTCGGGTTGTGCAGGTTTTCTTCCCGTTGAACGGTGATGTTGGTTCCTTCACACTGCTGCTTGCTTAGAATAGTAGATTGCAGACAAGATTCAATCGGGTCTGTTGGATTTCTTATGAGGGCTATTTATGACAAGATGTACAAATAAAGTTGAACTGAAATTATTAACTTGTGTTTTACTATTTAAATAATCAGTCATTATTGAGAAAAATACATTTATTTTGGCTTTGTGTTGAACTTTTCTTTCATGAATTTAATTTTAAAATAAAAGTACAAAAAAGTCTAATTGTTTTTTTTATACAATTTTTTTTAGATGTATAACAGTTTTTTTTATAAAATTCATATGCGTATAATTACATATTTTATATATAAAAGACCCAAAGATCTGCAGAAACCAGTGGAAGGAATAACTGAGTTGTCAACAGTGTTATGGCTACAGATTTAAAACTGTTTACATCAACTACACATCAGCCATAACAGTCAGGACTACATTTATAATTATTAAATTAGGGGTGCACAATTCTGTGTAGAATGAGAATCACAATTTTTTTTGGCAAGAATTGAGATCACGATTCTCTTACGATTTTTTTCCCAATGTACGTATTTATTGCACAAAACACCGGCACATCAACTTCGCAACAGCTGATATGAAAACAATAATTTTCTGCTGTTCATTTGTTGAGAGAAAAAGGCAGCGCTTGTTTTATGCAGATTATGTTCCTGATCAAAATGCGGAACAATCATGGTCTTTTTTTCTTTCTTTAAAAAATCCTTTTCATTTGGAAATGAGATGCATAAAAGTGTGAAGTGAAATCACGATTTTTTTAACAATTAATTGTGCAGCCTTATATTAAATGATAAAAAAATCTTAAAGGCCACATACAGAAGCAGTGTCTTTCACTGCTTTTGGCGGTCTATAAGGAAAGCAGCAATGGTTGTTAAAAATAACCCTATTGGTGAAATGAACTTGGTCAGATAAGAATAGTCCTGCGCTGTCAATCTAATGTTGGGATGCACAAGAAAAGCACCATTTATATTAACAATAAATGTAGCCATACTGTGTTGACAAACCTCCTGGCCTTGTCAAGTTTAGCTGGCTTTACACCAGCTCGCCATCTTCGCCTCGGTGTGATGGAGGACAACATGATCTTCATTCTGGGATGGTCATGGTGAAGCTGCTGTGAGTCCTGCTTCATCATGTTGACCAGCTTCACGCTGCTGACCACCCCCATGTCGTTGCCTCCACAAATGGTCAGAAGGATATCGGGAGCTTATGAAGGCCAAGGTTTCTGGTGGTGAAGCCAGCTGAAAAGAGGATCATTTTTAATTACTATTACTGTTAATCATAAAAAGCAACAGCTAAATAAAAATACATAAAAGATTAATTTCCGTGCTGAAGAATGAGGCTGAGGTGATCAACACAGGTACTTACTGTTTCTGTTCAAGGTGGCCGATGTGCTGGAACTGGAGGCAGCCATTTTACGGATCTGTTTAAATTAATAAAACTTGAAATAATGGGAAAATATTCCTTATCTAACAATGATCAAGAAATTTGGTAAATTTGCAAATGGTTTGCAGGATTAAATCAGTTGAAATAATTTTTATAGGCTGTTTCTAATCTGATTTTTTTGTTCAACATTGGTGTAATTGATATAAATACTATCTTCTCTTAGCTAACTTGACTTATTAAACAGTCATAACTAAGTAGAAGTACTTACTTAAAAATTGCATTAAGCATGTATTTTTTAAGTTGTTTATTAACTTACCGATAAAATCTTCTGAGCTGAGGAGAAAACGCTAGCTAACTTTTTGCTAGCTAACAGCGCGCCTTAGCTTGTCTTCCTCCATTAGCCGGTTAGCCACAATTAGCTCTGCGTTAGCTTGATGAGGAGTTAGCCACATTAGCCAAGGCCAGCTCTAGCATGACGGAGCCCTCTTAGCTCCACCTCTTTACCCATTTTTGGATTTTCCTGTAATGACGACACACCAAGATGGCGACAGTAGGACCCGCTTCAGAAACCTATGGGTCACGTGACTGTTGTTTCGTCCATCTATATTCTGTCAATTGCATTTGTGCAAGTATGAATGTATGTATGTATCTCGTATGTATGCAGGTAATTACATATGTAAGTATACATTTATGTAATTACGTATGTATGCATATATGTAATTATGCATGTACGTTTGTCTGTAGTTGCATATGTAAATACACATGTGTGTGTGATTATGCATGTATCAATGTATGTAATTATACAATTGTGCAAGTATTTATTACATTTGGAAGAACATATGTATGTATGCATGTAATTAAACATGTATGCTTGAATTTAATTACATTCTCTTAGACGGCATGTCGTCACGATGACGTATTTGCCATGGCAACCAAAGGCGCCATCTTTGTCTAGGGGTAAACAACACGTTGGTCTAATTCAGTTATATGTGTTTGGCTCACTGTAGGTTGGTTTAAATTCCCTAAATGTGGATTTATTTATTCCACATGAGTTTTTCATATGAATATCATGTACCAGCAAATGAAATCACACGATATAAGGACGTTACGGAAGCGTTTGGCCGTCAAAACCATTAAAAAATACTGGAACAGTTTCTCATTTTAATGAAAAACATATCTCATTATAATGTTACAGTTTCTTGATATAACAAGATATTA
This sequence comes from Pseudomugil tenellus, assembly GCA_037177515.1. Taxonomy (NCBI): domain Eukaryota; kingdom Metazoa; phylum Chordata; class Actinopteri; order Atheriniformes; family Pseudomugilidae; genus Pseudomugil; species Pseudomugil tenellus. The sequence continues at coordinate 2,332,500 of JBAMHX010000021.1, forward strand.
ATATATATATATATGTGTGTATGTCTTTATATAATGCTTGTGTACATATATGTATGTAATTACACGTAATTACATATGTACTTACGCATGTATGTCCATGTAATTGTGCAAGTATGTATCTAATTACGTATCTAATTACGCATGCATGTACTGACTGTATTTGTTACTATATGTATAAAATAGGTAAATATATATATATATATGTATGTGTGTGTAAGAATCTACTGTATATGTATGAATGAATGTATGTACATAAACATTTTCATTACATACATACATATAATAAAGTTTATTAAAAAATATCATTACATACGTAAATAAATGTGTTATTACATGTTTATGTGTTTTTACACATAAACAGGTGTAATTACCTATGTATTTACGCACGCACATGTCTAAGTACGTGTACTTACATGCGTATGTAATAAAATGTAGAATTTCATACATAATGCACAATTATACATATGTTATTACATACTTTCTTGCATGCATTATTACATCAATACATGTATCATTACGTATATATTTATGCATAATTACACGCATACATACATGCATTGTTATCCACATGTATACAATTATGCATTATTACATGCATACATGTGTTATTACCAGGTTATTACAATTATATATACATATTTATATATATACATGTAATGGTCCTGAGAAGGTAATTTAGTATTCATACATTTTATCACAATTATTCCTCACTGTATACACAAATACATTATTTATTACATACATGTGTAAATAATTCATAAATACATACATGTTCCCCGCCTCTTGACCAATGTTATTAATACTTTATAATATACTATATATTCCTACATCTCTAAATACTTCCAATCATACATTTATTACATTTATACATACAATGATACATAAATTCATGTACATGAATGCAAAATGCAAAAGTTTAAACACTTTCCCATTAAATCCAACGGGAAAGTGTGTCCAAAGTTTTGACTGGTAGTGTTATATATGTACACACACACACACACACTCGTAAAAGGTAGATTTATGATAACCTCTAGTCCTCTTCAGTGGCCTTTCATTTAGATTTAAACTATTTTAATGCCAGATGCAGTTTTGTCTTGGCAGCAGCTGGAATAGATCCACTAGGTGTGTCGATAAAACCCAAAGAATAATAACCCTTAATGACTCCAGCCAGCAGAAAATTGCTTCTTTTACCCGGTAAGTTGAAAAACTGTTCCGTTTCTATAAAGTGTTACAGCAGAGAAAAAAAAGCAGCAACAAGGAGAAAGTTAAGCTCAGCTCAACTTTAATTCTTTCACACAATAAAAACACAAAACGATTAAAGAAGACTTTATTTTTTCTCTTAAAACAAATAAATGCAACTTAAAATACACAAGCATTGAAAACAGGCACAAGGAGAATTTACAGTAAATACAAAAAAAAGCATGTGTGTGTACAGTTCAGTGCCTTTTTTTTCCTCCGATGCTGATTTATGACACACGAACCCTTCAGGACTGGCAGAATCGGACTCTTTGGGATCCTGACTGGTACAGCTAGATGGGTCTTTCCTAGTTTATCTGAAGGTTAGCTCTTTGATTGTTTAGACTTGAAGACGGCATCGTTGTAGCCTTCTCTGTTGCGAGCGATCTCGATAGCAAAGAATTGGACCCTGGTGGCTGAAAACGACAATAAAAATGAGCGCTTACCAACAAAGTAAACCTCCACTCCGAAGGTCAGACTCACCAAATATGGTGTTTTCCTCGCTGTAGTCCTTCCCGCAGTCCAGACGCAGCAGGGTGCCGTAGTTAAAATCTTCCACCAGTCCCTCGAACTGGTTACAGAACGGACGCCACCGCTAGACGCACACAAGCAGGCGCTTTTATTTCTGCATCACAACGTTGGTGTAAATCAGGAACAAACTGACCTCTTTGGCCTCGTCGGACTTCAGGTCGTCTTCTTTCAGCTGCTTCACGTCCAGCTCTTTAAACGTTTCCCTGAAGCTCGAGTAGATTTTATCGTCCAGCTTGGTCAGTTTCAGGAACTTCGGATCGACGGATGAAATGAGCTGAAAGCAGAACAGATTATTACTGAGTTTACAGTCAAATATGATGCAGCAAATCAGGAAACGATGGCTGTAAACATGTTTATTTCTGCTGTGAAGGTGTTTTTTTGGAAATATTGACGGATCCCTTTGTTTGGCTAACGTGTTAGCAATAGTACCTAATGTTAGCAGCCAGACGACATCAAAACGCTTTTATTTAGTGTTTAACATGCATTTATGTAAAACTTAATCTCTGTGTAGAAGTTACAAAGTGTTTCATTTAACTAATTTATGTACAATTAAACACGTACATTTAGGCATAAATGTGTTTTCTCTTGGTGACATTCAATCTTGTTTTGTTGGGCAGCCATCTTTACTAGTAAACTCAGAGTAGAGGGGTCTGCTCCCACTTTCCCAGTTTCTGGCTTCAGACGGCGTTCACATTGAATTTCCAACTGGGAACTCGGAAAATACGACGTCTGAGTACAAAGTGAACACAACATTTACCAAACCCCCTTTTTTTTTTTTTTTAGTTTTGCTGCTAGACTAGACAAATGGTTCAGTTAGGACGCCGTGAATCCATGTAGTACGTATTCGTCCAATCACTCTTTTTTTGGCTCAACATAATTAAAAAAGGAAGAGATTAAAATAACGAAAGAGCAATTACACGACGCACCATCAATAACAATGCAGCGTGATCATCTGCACCCAATGATGGCCAAGTGGGCGTGTCAGCACGTATTATATGAGTTGGGTGTGTGTTTTAACCTCCGTCGGACCACTGGAGTTCAATTGAAACCAGTTTAAGAACTGGTTTCAATTGAAACCAGTTTAAGAACCACCACCATAGTAGAAAAAAGGGAAACTAAATTTTTTTGCCTAATTTTTTTAACCGTTTTAAATTTTTGCATACCTGTCATATTAGCATACGTCATGCTAAAAACATGTGTATGTAGTAAAACTAAGGCTACATTTAGACGGAAACAGAAACAAAAAGGCAAAAGTAGCGTTTTGTTCTCACTTTAATTCCACGTTTACACCATTGTTTTCGTTGGGGAAATCTGCGCACACAGAGATGCAAAAGTGCACAAACCTTCCAATTTCCCGTTGTAGTTTATGTAGGTGGCGGCACGTTATGTTTGTTTTTAAATTAAACGCTTTATTAAAAAAAGATCCTAAACTGGGACACAGCTAATGTCATGAATGAGGGATGTGACTGACAAAAGATGGCCGCCGAGTGAGCCCGTTCGACTCCGTAGACAAACAGCGTGAGTGAGGCATCTCATAGTTTTTATATACATATTAGGGCTGCACAATGATGGGTAAAATGAGAATTATGATTTTTTTTTTGCCAAGAATTGAGTTCACGATTTTTTTCCTGTATAAATATTTATTGCACAAATCCCGGGCACGTCAACTTCGCAACAGCTGACACTAAACGTCACTTTTGTCTTCTTTTACCTAAACAAGCTTTGAATAATTTTCAGCTGTTCATTTGTTGAGAGAAATCTGCAGCGCTTGTTTTTATGCTCTGATCAAAATGCCGTAGAATCGAATTTTTTTTTATTTTCTTAAAAAATTGTCGTCATTTGGAAATGAGATTGCATAAAAGTGTGAGATCACGATTTTTTAACGATTAATTGTGCAGCCCTAATACACATCTATGAGCGCGACAAATCAAAACAACATGGCGAAGCGCTGCAGCCAGAATGACTACCGCATCACATCTACTGCTGCTAGCGTAACGTGAAGCTCGGAGCATGTTGTGTTATTGATTTCTTGAACCGGCTCGTGATTATGACATCATCTTTATGTGACCGCGGCGCACTTTTGCGTTGTGAACCGTTAAGACGGCAACAACACGGTGTAGCGCTGTCAGGATTTCCTCTCTGGAAGGCGTTTTGCGATTTCTACTGTCCAAAAGTCCGCTGCCGTCTAAACGACATGGACATGTGGTCAAATGTTTTGCGTTTTCCCCCGTTGTCGTGTAAACAAATGACGGTATGCTAACACTACAGCTTTCTATTACGTCGTTTGTGGAGTTAAGCTTAAGGAAACAACTTGGGTTGCGTTTAGTTAATATGCTGTTTTAATAAAGTTTAACTTGCGGCGTGAGTGATGAGGCTAATCCACTAAAACCTGCAGACATGGACTTGTGTGATGTGTTTAGACGACAAACTGGTACATTACATTGAAGTAAACCTCTGCGTGGTTATAGGCCTTCATCGCCCACATAACTTCAAGCCGGGGCTGAAAGCAAACACAAAGGTTCAGATTCACCAACACAACTCGAAACAAATGAATTAAATGTCCGTTAAACCTTTCAGATCATCAGAAGATGCATCAAATGCACCGATAAAGATTAAACGCTGATCATGTGCACCTACATCATTTCCATAAGCTTCTGCTGGCAGAGACAAAGCATGTGCAGCTGCCGAGGCTCCCTCCACTCCCTGTGAACACAAACATGTTTACACTTTTACTGCATATAAAAGACAAGGGGTCCGTTTCACAACATCTGTTCAGCGTTTTATTAACACACAGTTAGTTCACCGCGAGTTAACCGTGAGCGCCGAGACTTTAAAAAGCATCATCACTGGAACCCAGAAACAATGAGTCACCATGGCAACCGATGGAAAAAAGTTTTTTTTTTCTTTTCTTTCGACGTTTTAATGCAGACGTACGGTGATTAAACGACAGAGTTTTAGGTTCACACTGAAAATAAAACATTTGTGGAGGATAATTTCATTTTCGCCCTCCTTCTCTGTGAGAATAAAATGTCAAGAATAAAGTCGAATTAAAGTTTATTCAAAGTACGAATACTTATTTATTATAATGTTGTGTTTATGTGCTAAAAGGAAAATATTTTCCTTGTTGCTGAAGCCTCTAAAGTAAAAGGTTACTCATCCACACCAAACATTGTGTTTTAGAGTAAATCTGGTTCACATTAATCTCCAAGTTAATGTCAACTTATTTTTACGTCATTCTCAAAACTTTGACTTTATCCTCGTGATTTCGACTTTATTCTTGACATTTCAAGTTTATTCTCAAAAGTGAGGAAGAGAGAAAATAATCAATCCTCCACATTTTTTTCACTACGTCCCTAACACTCCATCGTAGTGATTATGAGCACATTTTCAGGAAAAAGGTCAAGCACGTTTTGTTTTATTCGATGATAACATGAATATACTTTAGAGACTGCAGTGAAAGCCGGTAACGCTCCAATAGATACGTTTCTGGGAAGGAAAAAAACATCTAATCGGTGTCTGATCATCGTCTCACAGCGAATACCACAAAACCCAGAACCTGCTCCCGAACCAGTTTGTTTCAGTCACACTGTTACCATAGCAACTGACTCAGAGTTAAACTTAACTTTCTTTGTGAAATAAGCCAGGGTTTGTCCTAAACTCTGGTTTACTTAACCCCTCTTCCTGAAACCAGAAACCCTAAATGAACCTCATTTCTGGTTTAACTAAATCAGTTTTCAATAAACCTGCTTTGTGAAAAGGACCCCAGCAGAGTTTCGGCATTCTTCAACACTTAAAATGTTCATGTTATGTTGATTATATATATATATATATATATATATATATATATATACACATATTTTTAAATAAATAAAATAAGAGGGACACAGAACAGACCTGAGAACAGCTAACAGCATCGATAGTTTAAACAGAAAAACTGGATGAACAATCGGGATTTTAAAAAGCACAACGTCTTGACATAATTTAACAGGGAATGACAGTAAAGACACGCGAGTTCTCAGCTGTTTATCCGTCTCAGCATACACACGTGTTTTCCTTTCAGCTAGCTACGGTTAGCTGTATATGCTAACTATAGCGATGCTGCATTCGTAAAATGTTGACATTTGTGTATTTTCTTTTGTCTGACTCGTTTCTGACACTGAATTGGAAACTTTCATGGACAGAAACATGAGTAAATGAAAACACAATTGTGTTAGAACAAGTTCGAAATCCTACCAGAGCGGCCAGTCCGTTGTCCGACGCCATGTTTGTAAAATAAAGATCGTTTATAATGCAGATGTAATACTGCTTCACTTAAATATGTACTCCACACATGCGCTTTGTCGACCCGCCAATGTACTCAAATAATCGATCCTAAATTAATGTGTACGTAAAAGAAAAGGAAAATAAAACGTGTTTTGGGACGAGTAACGGTTCAAACGGCTTTGGTGTGTGTATTCAACTCAAATTTATTGTAATAATGAAAGACTCCCAGTAACAAATACTTTTCATGAGTGAGCCCTCTTCACGTTTTAGAAAGGATCTCTCCTTTAAACTTTGACACCAAGTGACGTAATACGCATTAAAGGATGAATGCAACTATTTTAATCGCGCAAGATAATTTTTTTGACATTTTTTTCAGAGAATTAAGCCTTTATATCAAATAATGCACTTGTAATTGCCACTAAAATATCCGCTACTTATTCATTTTCATTCATCCTTTCATTTAAATTCTATAATGTATTTAAAATGAACTCCTGGACTTTTACTATATAGTTTGTTTGTATTTTTATATGTGACTTTTTATCTTTCTTGATCCTGGTTTTAATAATTACAAATAGTAATTGTGTTTTTGTCATTAAAATTGACAACTTAAAAGGAAAAACTGATATAGGTTAATTAAATATGAAAAAAACAGAAAAAATGCTAAAAGAATAATGTAAAAAAACGATAGTTGTTCTGTCGGATTATTTAGGACATTTAATAACTGATAAATGCTGAAAAGTCTAATTTAATTTGTAATTTAAATAAATTAGTTCTGTATTTATTTAATTTATTATGTATTTATTTATTTAATAAAACCGATCAAACTGAAAGTATTATTATTATTATTATTATTATTATTATTATTATTATTATTATTATTATTATTACTAGCAGTTATAAATGGTGGTTTATTGCGTCACCTTTTGGTCGCAGGACATATGACATCCTTAAAATAATTCTACTTTCTAATAAAAACGTGTTTTCTTGAGGAAAAAAGTAACAAATACCTTGAAATACCTGAAATCAGCCAATACTAATAAAACTATTTTACTTCTCTTTGTGGCACCTTGTTATAATTCTCATATTTGTCAGGATGAGAGTTGTTGAAGGTTCATGATGAATTAACTCAGCTGTTATCTCCCGTTTGATATTTTTTATTCCTGTTGTATTTATTTACCAGGATTTTTTTTGACCACGTGCTATAAAGTTATTTTTTTCCACTCGGACATCGATACCATCATTTTTACATAGTTGCTCGTTTAAATATTTGAATAAAAATGTATCTAATGGTTTTGTTTATCAGGAAAGAGGATAATTAGTGCATAAACATCTGGATTTGACCTTTTTATTTGTCATTGGACATGTTTGTAATTCCTGCTGTTAGAAATGAGTCTGAACTCAACACAACTCCTCAGACACTAAAAATCTCCTTCCTTCTGTCTGTTTGGCGTGTTTATCTGCGTGTCTGTGACTGAAACACGGAGTCCTCCAATCATAGTCTCGCGCGCAAGCTGCAGGAGGATAGGGCGCGTGCTCGTTGCGTCATAATAACGGCGCTTATTGTTCGCTCCCCTCTCCTTACATCAGAGTGGACCGACCCGCTGGAGCAACAGGAAAACAGCTTCCTCTCCTCCTCCTCCTCTTCCTCCTGGGGTCACAGCAGCTCGGGCTTTAAAAGCAGCCTTCACCTCCTCTTCCTCCTCCGCCCAGCATCCTCCCCCCACCTTCATCTCCTCCTCCTCCTCCTCCTCCTACCTTGGAGCGTCTCTTTTCTCTCCTGCGCTGCTTGGAGGTAAGCTCATCCTCATCTTCCTCATTTATCACGCGGGGTTTTCTGCTGTTTTCATCGCGTCGCTGCACACGCACTTGTCTCCTCATCCTCCTCTTCTTCAGCGTCGGATCCTGTAGGCCACATGTCCCACAGCAGCGGCGTACTGTCGTCTTCCTCCAGCTGATTTGTGGGAGTTTGGGGGGGTTCGGCTGCAGGCCTGTTCGGCTGATGAAGCTGCTCTTCACGTGCATTAAGATGAAATTACTGAAGCTTTAAAACATCAGAGATGAAGAGGGGGAGGCTTGATAGACTAAACAAAACCAGAATACTTCCAGTATCCTGTTTAATTGACTCCAGGAACCAGTATGCTACCTGATGGTTTGTAAGGATGAATAATTAAAGCCTTAAAATGCCTTAACAATAATGCAACCCCCCCCCCCCCCCCCATTAGAATTAGACGTTTTGATTAATTAACACTCTATAAAACAAATAATCATTTTTACTGGCACAGCTGAGTAAAACCAGTTTGTATGCTGAAGTTTTTTTTTTTTTTTAAACTAACTGGCTTTTTAAATGTACTAATATTGTTATTTATCTCACAAATATTTTCAATAATTGAAGTTAGAAAATAAATAAATGCAACAGAAGCCCTTCAGGGTGTAAATATTTACAGTTTATCACATAACTGGCTGGTAGAACTTTCAGATTTTTAGCATTTTTAGTTCATTTGGGAAAAAATATACGATTATTAGATAAATGATCAGAAAACGAGTTAAAAAGCTGCAGATAAGATTTTCTATTTATCAGCCATTTAAAAACTTAGATTAAACTATATTCTTTGTTGACAGAAAATGATATTATTTTGTTTAACAAAAGCGTCAAACGCTGATGCTGAAAAGAGGAAACGTCATATCCTGGAGACGCTTTATTGATCCATTTTATCAGTGTTAAGGATACATCCCCAGAGGCATCTGAAAACGTCTTATTTTATCTGAATCAGAGCCCAAAACACCGCAAAAAAATCAGTTTAATGCACAAAACGAGTCGCATTAGCAAATATTACCTTCTGAGATGCTAAAATCCAGAAATTTTAACAATTTCTGCTATCAAGGATTTATTGATCGGTGATCAGAAATCACTAAGGCTGTTGTTGCTTCCTCTCAGAGATTAGTTTTAAAATAAAAACATTTCCTGTCAGAACTTCAAATAACTTGTTTAGTCATATTTAATTAAAAAAAACTCTTTTTTACTGCTTGTAGATTCTGTGAAGTGAAAATTTGATCCTTTTTTTTGTCTGTGATCATAAACTAAACACGTAACGGTGCCACCTGTGAGCTTTTCTGGAGCATCAGTTAATTTATAAATGTGACATATAGTCATATAGCCATTAATGAACGTAATCAGTAAGCAAAGCTAAAAATCAATTAACTTTATTAGCTTCCTGCTCAGAAACCGACACTGAGACATTGAGGGGTCCCGTCGGATTTTCTACATTCAACCCATCACTTCCAAACCATGTGTGTGTGTGTTTGTGTGTCTGCGTGGTCCATTAGTCAGCCACACACACTGTTCTCTGGCAGCTAAAAGCTCTCAGTGATAAGGATAACACACACACACACACACACACACAGAGAGAGCAGAGTAACTAAGTACAGCTTCTTCTACTCCCTCCTGCATATGTTCAATTAACAGAAACATGTTTCTGTTACTTCACTAACTATGATAAGTGAAAACCAACTGAAAGTCAATCAATACCCTTATCGATCATTTAAACTGGTGTCTGCCGGCTCACTGACAGCATGGGGGGGTCTTAAGAGACGGGGCGGCCCCTAAGCTTCCCCTTGGAGATGTCACAGAAATCTGATAGTAAAGAGATAAAAAGCAGCTGCACTCAGGGCCAAAACGACCACATAAAGGTGCAACGTGGCAAAAAAATGATGAGAATAACCCCAAACACATGCAAAGGGGGGGGGGGGGGGGGGGGGGGGGGGGGGGGGGGGGGGGGGGGGGGGG
>JBAMHX010000021.1:2366586-2376808 GCA_037177515.1 Pseudomugil tenellus
CACACACACACACACACACACACACACACACACACACACACACACACACACACACACACACACACACACACAGGTGTGCGAAACACAAGCTGCTCCTCAACACGACATCTCTTCATGTTACAAGTTTCACGCCTCAGCGTTTCCGTGGCGACACTCCAGTCGTGCTGCATTCAGACGCCCCCGCTGCTGGAGTTTTCATCATCGTTGACCTTCGTCGACAGGTAAGCGTGTGGAGAGTCGGCGTTGCTAAGCGGCATGAGAGCATCGGCTCCCACGCTGGCTTGTGATTGGCTGCCCGGCAGCATCCTTGAAAGCAGCAGCAGCATTCAAACAGGCTGACAAGAGATGTACTTTTCTGTTTTTTATTTGAATGGAGTGAAACGTCTACAGAAATGAGAGGCCTCGCAGTACATGAACTCCACAAAAAGTTTTAGATGAAGCTGTAAAGAAAATCTGGTTCTGTACATTCTGTAAGATATGTTCTGAGAGGTGAGGCCCAGCACTCTCCACACCCCCCCTTCAAAAAAACAAAACAAAGCAAGACATGATTAAATGAACCCCGTTCTGGTCCTCATCACACAGGAAACACACCTGAAGCACGCTCACACATCCCCAACTCCGCTTCATATTCACGATGCAGTCGAGGTTTATTCCACTTTATTAAAACATTTGCGTTTTTTTTTCTTTTTTCTTAAGAAATAAAGTTTGGGGTGTTCAGGCAGATCCGGGTCACTGCGATGCGGCGAGGACTAATGACATCAGAGCAGTAATAAAGAAAATTATATATTTTTATCATATTATGAGCCTTTTTTCTACAAATTTTCACATTTTATATTTTTCACTTAGATTTTATTTTAAATATTTTATTCATTTTTAGAATTTTTTTTCCCTCTAATCATTTAACTTAATTTTCAGCATGAGTTTTTTTTCAGATATAAGAAAAAAAAAATTTATTTCCAAAATTTTCATGTCACTGAAATATTAGGTTGATCAATATGGGATATAATACATTATTTATTCATTCATTTTTCAGACCCTTTATTATACTTTGTCATCTTAAAGATAATCTAAACTTTTCTAAATATTTAAATTTCTTTCTGAAAATACTTTTTTGGATTAAGAAATGTAAATATGTTAGGCATTTCTTGATTTTCTGGATCTGAACTAAAAAAAACTAATTTTATTCAAACATATTTGAGAATTTCTGAGATTTGTTTATTTTCAGATGCTTTAAGCTTTTTTTTTTAAATGTATAAACATCCCCCGTCAGAGATAGTTAATTCCATCTTTTCATAGTCTCTCAGCTTATTTTCAGGTTTCTTGAAATGAATTTCATCTTTAATTTAATTTAATCAACTCATCATTTTCTAAAGATAACTGAAGCCAAATTTATGATCCAGGGTGAAAAGAAAACTGATTTGCTTTCACTGAATCAATTTTATTTATTGTTTTTAACATTTGCAGAGTAAAAAACATCCAGCAAAAATCCCAAAATTAAGCCATTTTTTTTGCTCTTAAAAGTTGAAACATTTTCTCTAGTAAACAGCTTTTTTTTTCACTTCCTGATGTTCTGCAAGTTTTTCCTCCGTTCCCCGTTTCTCTCGATCTGCTTGTGCGTTTAGTCCTTTTGCAGCGACTCGCCAGAATCTGCAGATGTCCTGCAGATTCGGTTTGAGCTGAAGCTCCACGTCTCCCTGCTGGTCTAACCCGCACCGTTGTAACAAAGCGGAATAACCCTTTAGTCTCGCCTCCCTCCCCCAGATAATGAAGTCTGTGTTGTAAAAAAAACCAAAACAAAACAAAAAAGAAAAACATCACATTGAAAAGAGGGAACAATTAAAATATACATATATTTATATATATATATATATAGTATAAATGTCAATACTTGCTCTGCAGAGCTCAGTCACACTATCGTTGGCATAAGAAAGGATGGATGTATCTGTGTGTGTGTGTGTATTTATGTGTGTGTGGGCACAAACACAGCGTTTGAATGAGCGTCACTTCCTCCCAATCAAAGAAAAAAAGAAAGAAAGAAAAAAAAAAGCGTACAGAAGGCCGGCACACAGGTGTGGAGTGAAGTACCAGCAGCCCGAGTCTCTTCAGTCTGAAACCATGATGTTTACTCGGTGATTAAATAAATAAGCGCTCGGGCTGAACCGCCTCCTCTCCTCGGCTCTCAGAGGGAGACGGAGGGGAAGGAAGGGAGGAAGGTGAGGAGAAGGGGAGGAGGATGAGGAGGATTAAGCCTGAGCATTGGTGCCATTCTTGTCTGGGGGTCCGGTGCTGGTTGGCAGGTTGTTGAGCGAGGGCGGACCCTCGTTCTGCTTGCTGTCGCGGCGGGGGGGCATCCGCTCGTTGATCCGGTCCAGACCGCGGGCCTCTTCGAAGCTCTGGATCTTGTGCTGCGGTTTGAAGCCTTGGATGGCTGCGAGGACACGGGAGTGTTGTTAGACAGGCAGGTCAGTGAGACCAGAACCAGAACCAGAACCAGAACCAGAACCAGGAGAGTCAGAAAGTCTGAGCTGCTTTACAGAGGAAACCTCCTTCAGTTGGGTTTGACAGATTTTGGAACACTTTGTTAATACGTGATCAATTTTCCGTATTGGGGGGCGCTAGAGCCCATCCCATCAACTAGCAGGTGATTGGCAGGTACAACATGGACTGGAGCACCACACAAGCTTAATTATTTTAAATAAAATTAATACGTAAATAATCTGAAGTACAAACATTTTTAGTAATCAAAGAAATGTTCATTTTTTAAATATATAAATCATAAATAATAATTAAATATTAAAAAATATATATTAATTTTTTGCAACATTGAATTGACAGTAACTTCAAAAATTTCATTTTTGTAAATAAATAAAATTGATTGACTGTGTTAAGTATTTTTCTTAATTTCCATCCTTCCATTTTCTTAACCGCTTGATCCATTTCAGTGGAGCTGGAACCTATCCCAGCACTCATCTGTCACATAGCTTTAATTTCTTTTTCTGAATTCACATAGTTTTGGTATATAGATTTATAGATTTGTGTATTTTGTTTGTCTATTCTCAAAAACGATAAGTTAAAAAACATTTAAAAAATATAAATATTGAAAAGGATCAAATTAGAAATTTGTTAATTTTTATTTTTGTTATTTTTAATTTTAAAAAATGTAAAATTTTGTTACTTATTAGGTTTTTGTATTCTGGTGCATAGCTTTAATTTGTTTTTCTGAACTCAAATAGTTTTGGTACGATTTATAGTTTTAGTATGTTGTGCTTGGCTATTTTCAAAAAGATAAGTAAAAAATATTTTGAAAATATAAATATTGAAAAACATCCCATTTGAAATTTGTTATTTTTAATTTTAAAAATTGTAAAATTTTGTCCTTTTTTGTTATTTGTATTCTGAAAATATGCAAATATACAGAAAATATAATTAATTTCTGACTCTCCTGTTTACATCATCGTCATTATTATTATTATGATAAAAGTTAAGTTAACAGAATACTGCACAATTCTAAAACTAAACGAAAAGGAAAAAAAAAACTTACTTCAGAACAGGAAAAAGACGGCATGAAGACAAAGAAAACACGTTCATTAAAGGAACATTTCACTATAAATACCTACTACATCTAAAACACTGTTTCTTCTCTACATCTGAGGAACAAACTGGAATGCTGTGACAGGAGAAAATTCAAGGTTGTAACAGCACATTTGGTTTTGTGGGAGTCTTTGTGCTCCTTGGAACATTCTGGCATATCTGAGCTGCTGAATGATGGCGGTGTGTCATATTTACGTATCTGTGTCGTATTTACCTCAATTTCTGAACAAATACGGACTTTTTTTTCTAGTTTGCTAAACCTTAGATCTGAAATCTCTTTTTAAAAACACATTTCTCTGCATTTTGATAATTCTTGAAGATATTTTTTCTTTTATATTCACAGCCTTAAAAGAAGATCTCTACTGGAAAAGCCTCCAATCTGTCTATTCTCACACACTTCAACAGTAAATGTCGTATTTAAGCTCCCTGACACAACTGAATACAGACAGACACACAGATGGAGACAGACGGACAGAAAAGGTTGCATACCTCGTGCCTCTTCTGCCTCTACGGTGGCTGTGTAAGCGTGAGTAGAAGTGCCATGCCCCAAACCAATGGAGAGAGAGTGGGAACGTTAAATATCAATGCATTCAGTCAGTCACGTTATCACTGCAATCAGTCAGTCCTGTTAACATGGAGTCAATCACCGTACAACCCCCCCCTCACCCCACCACCTCCACCCTGACCACAGAGGTTCGAGCTGCATGATTCACAGAGGAGGTGGAACAACAATCATCATTATCATCATCAACATCATCATCATCACGATTGGGGTTAAAGAGGGGATGTGTCGACACCATGCTGCCCTAAAAAGTCCGCTGAGCTCGAGTCAGGGCTTTAAAACCTTTCAATGCCACACAGAAAACTGTGAAAAGATAAAAGGAAATTTGGATTTTTACTCATTTTATTAAAATTTACACCCAGAGACATGAAAGAGGCTTGTTGCTTTAAGTTACTTCTGCTTTTTTTTATTACTTTTACTTTGCTTCCAACCAAAATGTGCCCACAGAGATGCTGCAGTTTTCGGATTTGGAGAGAAATCTATGACGTATTACCAAGTAAATAAGTTTGTTATAAAAAGCATCTCAAAATGGAACAGTCAGTGGTTAATTTAGTGTCATTAAAGACGCAGTGTGTAACAAAATCAAACAACAGTGACAGAAAAATGTAAGGCATAAATAAAACTGTATGTATTGGTGAATGATTGATTTACATGTCTATTTTCCTACGATTAATTTATTTGTTGTGAGTCTACATTCATGCAGGCTTCTATATTTGTGAAAGCGTTTTTACTACGGTGCCTCTGAATGGACAAACAACTGAGCTTACAAACTGCAGAAAACATCTTTATATCTGGAAGAATTTTGAAGCCATTTTTATAGTAAACATCAGAAAATCTTACACACTGTACAGGAGATAACTACCTTTAAAACATAGGTTGTATCAAACCGTAGAAAAAGTCTTTTATCTGAGAACAGATGGTGATTATCTCCAATCATCGCTTCCGATCCCACTCACTGGAGCGTCTCTTCAAACCTGGATGTTAACGGCTAATTGTCATGTCGATTCAGAGTTAAAATGATTTGTTTGCTGTTGCTGAATTCAGTTTCGCACTACGTCATGCCGCTCAAATCACATGTGTGTGATGATGCTGTCGAAGTGACATCCTTCTATCATTAATACCTTATTTTGTGTCTTTTATCATTTTGGAACATTAATAGAGAATTATCAAGTTTATTTTCTCAAAAATGCTAAAATCCAAAATATTTACATCCATCTTTTTTATCTTAAAAGGTCCCATATTTCATATTTTCCCCCCAATAGTGTTTTAAAAGTGTTTTATCCCATTTTTAGCTTAATTTCAGCCATTAGAAAATTCTCTCTAGTAAACAGGCTGTTTCTGGATATGAACCTTTAAACATCCACGTCTGTTCCCGGGGAGAGGTTCTGTCTTTTACCGACATCTGCTCTGATTTCGGAGGAGAGGTTCAGCTAACCTGGGGATGGGTCAGTGGTTGTATTCACTAGCAGGTTATTTCCCTTTGTGTGAGATGCAAACTCACCTGTTAGACCAGACATTGGCTAAAAGCGGAGAAAGCAAGCGAGTACGATTGTTCAGAAAACCTTTTGAAAGTGAGTTTTGCATAATATGGGACCTTTAAATGTTAATGTAACAGTATTGGCAAGGAGAAAATGATCAAATCCAGATGTGACTTCTATCTTTCCAGCTGTTTTCTGGTCCAGGCTTCGCTGTGGGTCTCTGCAGGACAGCATGGTGGAGATCTCTGAACACCACAACATCTGACATTTCTGTGTGTGTGTGTGTGTGTGCTGCAGTGTTGATGAGGAAAGGCTGGGGGCAGTTTGTCAGCGGTTAGTCTTGGGGTGTGAGTGCAGGCAAGGGGCAGTTAGTGTTAGCTGGACTGGTTAGTGTTTTGTGGGACGCTGCTCGGCTGCTCACACTCACCGCTTTGAAGGGTTTGTCGACCTCCGGATAAAACCCCCAGAGGCAGCGTTCCTGTTGGGGTCAGCCCCTTCAGCTGCAGCACACTCTCATTCTCCTCTCTGAAAACACGGAAACCACAAACTTCAGCTGATCGTTTTGTTGTTTAGGTTATTAAATGTTCAGTGACAACACTGATAATTAAAACAGAAAAAACATGTGAATCAACCAAAACGTTCTGCTTCCATGAATCTAAACAATCTTCTAAATCATACTCTACACATGCCGACATCATCAGACCAAGAATACTTTTAACACAGGACACGTTAACATTTTACACCGACGTATACACACCACTGTTATGAGCTGTTGTGTCAACGTTTTTTTATTTGATGGAGCTGCCATCGCATGATAAAGTGCACAAAATACACAAAAAACGATAAAATGCAGTAAATGAATAAGAAAAAAATAGAGTGACAATACTAACAGTATATTAATATAGCAGCATAGTATTGATAATAAAAAATACTATTTCTTGTTATGTCAATACAGCATAAACTTTACATTTTCTGTAAATTTTACTTGAAAATCGAATATTCGCAACGTTTTGTGAGTAGTGGATACTATGTTGGGTCTTCACTCCTTTCTGGATCTTCATTGTGTTTCTCAGGCGATAAAGAGGTGTCTATCATCAACATCTACTGATGGCTTCCTGAGATATTTACCTGCGTAACATCTTTTTTAAAACTTCTCAGAAACTTCTTAGGTTTACTTCTTTACCTTTTTTTTCACACTTCTTTTTCAAACATTACTAATTTCCATATGAAATGTGCTGCCATCTTCTGGTTTTCACAGAAAGTAACGTGGGTTTCTATCAGGAGGTAATGACCATTTACATTTTCAGCTGTGTTGCAGATAAACGTACTCTGACACAGTAAGACTTATGTTACATTTGACTCTTTTGTATTATATGCACATGTCTCCACTTTCTTTTGAGACCAGAATACGAACACCCCTTATATTTGGTAAGGCAGACACATCAAGACAAATCAAGACAGATCTACTATTTTGCAACTTTTATGTGCAACCCACAGCCAACAGACCTGAACAAATGACACACATTTCATCCAGCGCTCCTGGTAATGAGTCATTTATTTAATTCAGGTGTGTGGGAGAAGGGTTGCACCTAAAAGTTGCAAAATAGTCAATCTCGAGGAGTGAACCTGGACATCCCTGGTTTAGACCATTCTTTCTGTGGCTTTTCCTGCAGTGATTCTGGTGTTTATGTTGGATAAAGTCATCGGCACAACAGTATTGACTAATTTTAAAATGAAAAATCTGTCTGGTATTCCTCAAGGCTCAATTACTGGACCACATGTTTTAATTAACTAAACATAAAGAAACTACGACTCTATGCAGATGACAATAAACTATACATCTGTCATCTATTTAAGTTACAGTGAAGAGAAAATGCTGCTTCTGGTGGAGACTTCCCTCTGACAGCTGCGACAACATGAAAGCACTGAATGCTTGAAGCTGCCTCAGAGGAACTGGAAATGTGTTTTCTCAGATTTATGATTAGATACTATACCTATGTTTGTGTCTGCGGTTTTTATCTGTGATCCTGGATGTGGGGTTGTCGCTGCTGTCGAGTGTGTGGGTGGTGCGTGCTTTCTTTGCCCTCTGTTTCACATGACTGTTATGCAGTGATGTTTAATGACTTTAAAAGAAGTAATTGGTTTATAAAGCAAGATTGAGAGAGGCACTATTAAGCGACTATCAGATAAAAGCAGACAGCTGTTGTCACACTGCGATAATGATCATTTCAACTGCAATGTGCTTGTACTGCTTTTCTGGCCTCTGAATTAACCAGAACAGGAACAATCATAATTTCAGGACAAATTATTCTGACACACTTCTGCAGGACTAAAGCAGGACACATGTAAATCAAGAAAAAAGGAAGTCATTAGCCTTTCACTAAAGTGGAACAGAGCTGGAAAAAGGAAAGCACTCTGTGCTGGCTGAAACTGTATTTTCTGTCGAATACCCTCATTTTATAAACCTTTTGATAAAAGCATCTTTGACACTGATTCCCATAAAGCCTAAAGTCATCTTTGACAGCAACTGGACAGCTAACACAGTCACTGTGTTACAATTTATTATGCAAATTGTATGTAAGTGTGTCAAAATTTCTTTTTTGTGGTTTTTCATAAACTCATGGATGGTTTTGCGTCTCAGGGCTCTAAAAACTATCTCACACATCTGTAATAATTAGTTTACCAGGTGAGCTTATTAAATGTTTGGCTGTTTGCTTTTCTCTGTGTCTTATGTGTACAGATGTTTTATGATTTCATAATTGTTCATATTTTATTAATTTTTGCTCTTCTATCATTTGTACTTTTCGAATTGTTACGACGGATTGCCATTAACCTGCCAGTGGGACTGCAGATGAAAATTAGCCTAATGGCTAACTCTGACACATTTACATGCTGGACTGATGAACACATGTTGATTAATGTGTGCTGTTCCATATTAAATAATAAACAAACAAACAATAAATAAAAAACTACTTAGGAATGACGTTCCGTATTAAGCAGAGCATTTTCAAGCAACATGGGAAAGAAAAAAGACCTTTCTGTGGCTGCAAAGTGTGAAATAGATAAGTTTTCCAGAAATATCTGAAGGTTTTCATATCTTAAGTGTGATCATTGTAGCATTAAGAGATTTGTGGCTGATTCAGCCAGCTGCTAAACCGCCGTTACAAAGCATCAAACAGATATCTGAATCTGCTGGTGCCTCTAAAGTCCCATAAACAACAAGGTGCAACATTCTCCAGAGGTTTGCAGTGATACATAAAGCCTCGGTTCGGCCTTCCTAAACAATGCTCGCAAGCTGAAAAGGCTGCAGGGGCTCAGAAATACATGAAGATGACTTTTTAAGCTGCCTTGTTCACTGATGATTCAGTGCAGCTCTTGATTGTCTAGATGAATGGCTGGAGGACGGCCACCATGTGCCTACAAGGCTGCAATGAGGTGGTGGAGTCATGGTTTGGGCTGGAATCACTGAGACAGAGCTGGTTGGCCTCTTTAGGGGCCATAAAGGTGTAAAAACTACTTCTGAAATAAATATGGAGTTTCTGAATGACCAGATGCATTCTTTCTGTAACAAAACCACCTTCAAGGACGATGATACAGCATCTGCAAGGAGAACCTCTGCATCACTGCTGGGCATAAAAAGAGAAACTCAATGTCTCTCTGCCCCCCCATCCTCCACCTGACCTTAACCTTTCGGAGCTTCTTTAAGCAAAATATCCATGAGGGTGAGAGGCAGTTCACATCCAAACAGCAACTTTTCATTTCAATAAATATAAAGTCACAATTCTGCAAATTCAACAAATAAGTATTTCAGTTCTTACAGACGTAAAATGTTCAGAAACTCTGTAGTGTGTAGTAATGTGAAACAGTTCTTTTTAAGGTTTTTATTTTTGAGAAAACTACTTATATCATCGAGAGGTTTGTTAAATCTATCAGTCGAGGGTTTGAAAATTATTTACATCAACTATTAAGGGAAATCAGAGGGAAACATTATCTGCATAATAATTTGAAACATTGTGTAGCTAATAAGTGGCAGCAGTTTATGGCTTAAGAGTTTATTTTTAAGTAAAGAACACAAACCTGAGCACAGAGAAGACGCGAGCCATCTTTCCGATTGCCCGGATCTTATTTCGGATCACCTCCTTCCTGACAGCTGGAGCGCCACCTGAAAAGCAACATAAGAGGAGAGAAAATAAAACTGAGGAGATAAAAAGATAAAAATCAGCAGTTTCACATTAAAATCACAGCCAAATAATAACAGTATCTTATCTGCACATATAAACACCTCACATACAATCAGAATAATGCAAATTATTAACATAAAAAGCAAATACATCAATTATAGTTAAGAACAAACTACAACAAAATGAGTCACGTTATAGACAACAGAATATTACCTGCAAGTAAAAACTAGTTCTTTATACATAAATATAATATAAATCAGAAATAAATCATTCTAAATAAGCAACAAATGTAAATATAAATGTAAAGATGCCCAAAATTATAAAAAAAATATGCATGAAAATATTTAATTAAAAATAATGCAAAAAATAGTAACAATGCAACATAAGTGGCTGAAATTTGTGGGAGTATA
>JBAMHX010000021.1:2505363-2517936 GCA_037177515.1 Pseudomugil tenellus
CTATCTATCTATCTATCTATCTATCTATCTATCTATCTATCTATCTATCTATCTATCTATCTATATATATATATATACATACATACACACATACAAGAGGAATTATTTACTTCCGCTTTAAAATGAGAATAAACCAGCAACTTTATTTTAATAATTTTTTTGTCAATTTTACATGGCTAATTTCATCTGTTTAAAGTGGAATAAACTTTCATTTGGAATTAAAGAGGAATTCTAAGAAGTCTCATGTAAACATGTCCAATGTGCCCCTGCAGCAATTCTCCAATGTTATCTCGTTCACTTCAACTCTGGGCCCCCAAAGGTCAACAACTTATGCAAGTTTTTGTGTCTTGTCTGGTGATGAGATGCAGGACAAGAAATAATTCTGTTATTGCCTCTGATAAGTTACTAACATGCAATACCAAGCCACTGCTAATCGCTAATGCTATAGTGAAATAGTTTTTTGTGAACTGCAGACTTAACCGGTAGGATAAAGCAGTTGCTGGACTTCCTGTCCTGTTTCTAACAGAACACATAAACTTCACTGTTAGACTGAATTAGGTAACCGGTCTGGCAGAAAGCTGCAGCCTCCACATCAGTTTTAAAATCCATCTTCATGACGTGTCTCCATCTGGTGAACGTAACACTGAGAGGGATTCACTCGGTTATTATGTTTTTCCCATTCGTTGGATGGTTTTCCTCTGTCTCCTGGGGCACAGAATATGAACGATGCTCCATTCCAATGGCAGTAAGGTAAACATCTATAATCATCTTTGCTTGTTTACCATTTCAGCTAGATGTTGTAGCAACATGGCAGCCTTTGGTTGTGTGCGCCGCCACCGCTGTATTTATAAACAACTCATTATAACCCACCAGAACGTCTTCGTTTGAATGCCGTGATTACACTTCAGTAAAATACATATGCATGAAAGCGGTACTTGATTTTTGCTAATAAAAAGCTAAAAAAGTTATACGCTGTACCTTTGTGTATGGTCCCTTTAGGTGTAGGTACCTGTAACGCTGGTAAGAAGCTGTGCTATACTGGAGTTTTTTTGTTTTTTTTTCCATATTTTTTCTGCTCTTTTAAGACTTGTTATGGGGAATTTCCATCAACTCATAATGCTCTCCAAATTCAAGATTATCAGTGAAATAACTTCTAATCTCAATGGGCTTGAAAAGAAAGAGAAGAGGACGCAGTGGAGGAGTGAGGCGGAGGGAAAACAATGAATATTCCAGTTGTTATGATGGGTAACGTTAGCTCGCTAGCTCACAAAACTGACAAGTTCCAGGTGCTAACAGAACATATCCCAGACTGTAATACATCTGTACATGGCTTCAAGACAACTCAGTAGAAAACTAAAGGGAGGTAGAGTTGCAGTACTGGTTAACCAGCTTTGGTGTCATCCTGGACATGTTACTGTTGAAGAGAAGATCTGCAGGAGAGACATCAAACTGCTAGCTGAAATGAGCTACATGCTAGCCCCATGAGCCTACAGCTTTTCTGTCACACCTCCACTCCTGCAGCTCAGTAAAGGACTTGAACACAACCTCATCTCCCTCCACATCTCCTGGTGTCAGTCCGATTCTCCAGCACCAGTTCAACACCAGTCTGAGTCAGAAAAGAATACCAGTGATGTGGAAGACATCCTGCTTTGTCGCAGTGCCTGAAAAACTCTAACCAGCTGAACCAAATGACTTCAGAATTTTTATTTCCCTCTGGGATTAATAAAGTATTTTTCATTTTTCATTCATTTAAAATGATGCATACGTGTATAATTTGTTATCCATTTTCTGCTTTTGACATTTTTAAATATAATTATGAAGGAAATATTATTTCCTCTTGCAGGAATTGGAGAGTTGCATTCATGCCTCTTGAACCAAACCATCCCGTACCAACCTGAACCTGAAGCTTCACTGTGACGACTTACACATGAATCACAGTTGATGTTGCCTCCTCGGGGCCCTGCAGCTCTGCCTCCTCTCTCACCAAGGAATTGATCAGTGCTGAGCTCTTAGATGGTCATTTGCCAGCGACATAGGCTCAGCCAGTGTGAATGTGGTGTCCTTGCAGATTTAGTGGTCACTTCTCTAAACTTTGCCCATTAACCTGAGTGCAGCAAGCAGTTTGCCCCCCCGCTCTTCTCTGCGCTCCTGGGGAACATTTATTACTCCGGGACACTCTAATGGATCCCAGTTAAGGTGTGTTAACAATTTTTCTATTGATTAATTGGAAGAGAATCATAGCCAGACTAACTTAGCCCAGAAGATTTAGTGGCTTTTAAGGTAGTAGCGATGAATATAATGCTTTAGAAAGAGCTTCTGTACATTATATATATGACACCTGCTACATTAAGCTACATTAAGCTTTAATACGTCTTCATTACTGGCACTTTGCCCAATCCCTTCAAGGTTGAAATAGAGATCCACCTTTCATTATACCAGCCATCATCGCTCTATGGAGAGATATCAAATAATAATGGAACTGTTAAAACAGTTTTGCCTCAGTTGTTAATGTTAATCGATGTATTAAATATTAAAGATTCCCATAACAGGACTTTGAATTGCCGCCACACGTCTCTCATCAGGACCATTCAAACTGCTGCAGCGGCTAAATGTTCGTCTCCATGGTAATTAGGCAAAGTAGAGGATGATGGTGATGACCTCGTTACCTCTGACCTGCTGATGCCTGCTCTGCTGCTGGAAGAAGGGGAGCTGAAAGACATGTCCCAGCGGGTCATAGTGAAGCCAGCGTCAGCCAAAGATGCATCGCTGAGATGGTATTTCATTAGAACAGAAAAAATAAATAAAAATCATAGAGGAAAGAAACTTTTTTCCAGGACTCTGTGTTCATCCATCCATTATCAGTAGCGATTATCCTGGACAGGTCGCCAGTTCTCTGTGTTCATCAAACTCAGACACCTCTGGCGTTAAAATAAACATTAAGGTGTATTTCAGACAAAACCAAAGCATGTATTTCATTTTTCTCCGTTACTTACCTTTAAATCATGGATGTTAAACCTCTAACTCTGCAGAGTTTAGATGAGGGGAGCCCAAAAATTTTGCCTCCAAGGACCAAACGGAAAATTCAAACACTGCAGCTTTTGTTACGAGGCAGGGAAGGTGTGGACCCAAATGCAGGCAAGGAGGACAAGCAGGATGCAGACTTGATTTATTTTGGACTAAACTTAAATACACAGTAGACAACACCACTGACACTAACCACAAATGAACTAATGTTCCAACACTGAACAGAAAACACAAGGGACCTCAATATATCAGATAAATTAGGGGCAGGTGAACACAATTGCTAAAACACAGGCGAAACCAATGAACAGAACATAAAGTTGAACAGAAATACCAAACAAACAGGACACAAGGAAGTCTACAAAATAAATTAGGAAACTAAATTAACCAACCCATAAACCCGAACAGCTTTAAGGATGAAACACAAGTCAATTTCAAATATTTATTTTGATGAAGACTATAAATGACATTAACATTAGGTAAGATAGTGTACTTTTGCATCAGGGCAACTAAAATGTCACATTAAAAAATATATAAAAATTTGCTGCATAAATGTGAAATATAGCATGGGTTCATTTTTAAGCAGTTTTTCATTATTAATGTTGATATGAACAGAAACATCATCAATGAGCTGTTTATATCCATACAGTAAATTACTAGAGACTTAATGGACATAAGAAATATTGCAATTATCATCCATCATGAAGCTCTGAAATGTCTTTTCATCAAGATCTGTAGGGTTCTTAATATAAACATTGACCAGTGGGCCAGGAGCAAGTGCTGGCGGGCCAATTTTGGCCCGCGGGACCCACTTTGGGCACCCTTGGTTTAGATGTTTAACCACATCAGCACACCTGACTCAAGCATAAGTGGTCATTGTGCAGAATTTAACAAGACCATTTAATTCACAGCAGTTGTGTAGGAGTACAGAAACATCTAACATCTGCTGGACTTTGGTCGCAGAATCGGAGTCTGAAACAGAAAATCTTTTTGTTTTACTTTTTACCCATCTTTATAACCTCATAACTCCACTCGACTCGTTCCAGACTCGTTTCATGGCACCGTGGAATCAGTTATGTGCATTTCTGCTACACACAAAGAAACCAAACTATACAACATCTTCTCTTAATAGACGCCATGTGATGTTGCAGCCATGTTTCGCTTAATGCACCTGATCCCAGGCTAGCAAATGGACGTCAACATACCGCAAGATGGAAGCTGAATTAGTCGTTGATCTGCAAATCGTTCCCTTTGTGCGTCTTTAACAGGAGTCTGCACTTCCAGAAGGGCAGAAGATCATGAGCTCGTTCCCATTCAGCTTTTACTGGTTTACTGGTTGAAAAAAAACAACTAATAAAAGACATTATGTGGAGACAAACTGTCTCCCTGCCCTGTGGTCTCCACAGAACTCAGATTACACCAAAGGGAGGTTGAAACCACAGAAAACTACTGCTGGGACAGATGCCATCGCTTGGTGGTGGAAAAACAAACTGGCATCAGATTCCAGTTAATGGAAAGGTTTCCCAGTCTGATGAAGTCTTCATCCTCTCTGCCAACCTGGTACCTAAAAACAACGTTTAGTAAAGCACCTGAGAACATGAGTGTCTTCCTCACAGCCTGCTGCTTGATGAAGCTTCCTGATGTTTCTTCATGTTTCTGTAACTTTGTTACGGTGTTTTTGTAAATGTGATGCTCATCGTCCTCCTCAGACAAACACCCGGAAACCGTCCGTCCCCCATTCTCCATCTCCAGACCACAGCTCAGGACGAGCAACGCTCTGGATGAAAGACATTCAGGCTGCCGCACACGATGCAGCAAAAATAAACGTCTCGCAGCGAGCCAACGTCACACTGGCGAGGAGAGGAGGCGTGCTCGATGCCCGGTGTGTGGAGAGAAAACAGCTTCCTCCGCAGGACGTCCCACCGCCCACACACTCAACCTCAAACCTCTGTTTCTTTTTCCTTCCAAGCATCCAGAGTCTTACTTCTGTTTGATTTGCACATTTTTTAGATGACAGTGAGTCCTACTGTTGTCCAGAATCAGCATCTAATTCTCTTCTGATGACTTCTTCTGGTGGTCTATTTAAATCTTACGAAGTTCCCTTTGTTTACTTTTTACTATTAGAAATCTCACTATTTGTTCACATTTATACAATCACCTGACATATGAAGCACAATTGCACATTTCCTGGAATATTAAACCCAAAACAGAACCCGATAGGTGCTTTATTTCTGACTCTTTCACATACAGACCACATTAATTTTGCTCTTTGCAGTTTTTGGTTAAAATCTGCTGTATTTTTAGCCCCGCCAAGGAGGTGGTGTTTTAGGGAGAGTTTGTCTGTTTGTGAACAACATAACTTCTAAAGTAATGGGTGGATTTTCATGGAATTTTCAGGATATATCCAGAATGTGCATTGCAAAAACTAAAATCTAAATAAGATTAAACATCTCAAATCAAGGACACATAAGGACACTAGTACTTATTTTTTTAAACGTAAGATAATTATTCTTACTTAGGAGTAGGTTTTTTTAAAGACTTTTTTTACTTGTTTCAGGAATTCTTGACAAGTTAATGTTCCTCGAAATAAGATAAATTAATCTGCCAAAAGAACAAGAAATTTTCTTATTTCAAGGAAAATTAACTTTGTAGGTTGTCTCCTGTTTTTTAAAGCCAGTTTTTGTAGTGTGAAGATGAAGAAGTGATTAGATTCTGGTGGTGATACAGATCACCGTCTGGATCTAGGAATATTTCAAAGGGTTCTTTATCAATGCGAGATTGGGCCATTTTCAACATGTTTATAACTCATTGACATATACCCAGATTGCTTGGCTGAGGTTTGTGCTCGTCGAGGGCTTTTCTAGTTTATATCTGCTTTTCTTTTTTTCTGTAGAAACTTATTTTAATTTGAAATTGAATGACTACTTGCTGCCTTATCCATAAATTTCCCTAAATAGTTGTTTGTTAGTGCTGCAGCCTCAAAGAGAGGAGGCTGCTGGTTTGAACCTCAACTCGGACGGTGGCCTTCCTGTGTGAAGTTTGCATGTTCTCCCCGTGTTAGCGTGGGTTCTCTCCGGGTTCTCTGGCTTCCCCCACCATCCATAACGAGTCTTTTAGGTTGATTAGTCATTTTAAATTGTTGGAGTGAACGTGTGTATCTGTGTATTACGCCTCTCGCCCTGATTGCTTCACTGGAATAAGCAGAACACATGATGGATGGACATCAATATTAGAAGGTAAATATATCTAACAATAGATATGGCAGCAACACAAGAGTTAAATGATGATAAATGAAAAGATTTTACACACGAAAGTTTAATAAAAAGTTACATACATTTAATAATACTGATGTTTAATTAAATAGACTGAACTGAAATGTGTGATTGTCCTTGTGGCAGATGTTAGACAAAGAACAGCAAGAGGTGTCAGAAAAATGCTGCTATGCTAACAGTTCACATCCTGTGGCTTCACATAAACCGTGCAGACCTGAGTGACCTCAGAATGAAGGAATGAGAATGACTGCACGTCCCAAAATGTTGATGACAGGGCTTACTTTTAATAAAACGCGTTGTGTGAATTAAAGTGCCTCCTGTGAGGTTTTCCGCAGCAGAACCAGTGTGCAATTTGTAGTTTATAGGTATAAACAAAGCAGGACAGTGCAGCTGCCAGCTCTGACGGCTCGAAGAAACGACTGAAGGAAGAGCGTGTTGTCCATTTATTGTCTAATGCCACATTAGCAATCTGCAGCGTGGTGGAGTCGCTGCCAGCGGCGGGAGCTTCGGACAGATGGGCCGCTCTGTAAGACAGATCCACTGCCACATAAATTCCCCTCTGCAGGCGGAAGCCGAAGGAGAAGCAGCACTAACGGCGCGTTATGGTGGGTACAAAGCTGCTGCCAAAAGCAACAGTTCATGCTTCCTCCCAATTCAGACATTGGGGGGATAGGCTCAGATGTTACCTCTCATTAGTATTACTGGACAGCAGAAACTCAGGGAGCAACTTTTATATAATTACACTGCAGATGTGCTGAGTTTCTCTTTCTTTGTCCTCGACAATCAAAGATTTAATGGCTTTAACGAGTCGGCTGTGAGCTGGACAGATAAAAGTGCTGCTGGCTGCAGTTTGAGCTGCTGTCTCTGCTGCAGACACATAAAGAGTCACATACAGTCTGCTGACCTGCTACACTTTCCTTTCTGTTCACCCAACCAACATGGAGACGTTGGAGAAAACACCTGTTCTGTTTAGCAGAGG
Organism: Pseudomugil tenellus; assembly: GCA_037177515.1. Classification (NCBI taxonomy): domain Eukaryota; kingdom Metazoa; phylum Chordata; class Actinopteri; order Atheriniformes; family Pseudomugilidae; genus Pseudomugil; species Pseudomugil tenellus. The sequence continues at coordinate 2,512,636 of JBAMHX010000021.1, forward strand.
GCTTTAAATGCTATTTGTATCAGAGCAGCAGCTGCCAGGCTTGATTTACTGTCGAATAAACTTTGATTGAACCCAGTTTTACCTGCATTAAAGCACCTGCATGACTTTGGTGCAAACAGTGATCAGGCCTTAAAAAAGGCTCCTCAGGATTACTTGCTGAACATGATGCAGCTACACTGCAAAAACTAAAAACTAAGTAAGATTAAACATCTTATATCAAGGACACATATGCTTATTTTTTTAAAAAGTAAGATAATTATTCTCAGTAGGTGTTTTATTAAAGGTTTTTTTTAACTTGTTTTAGGAATTTTTGACAAGGTTAATGAAACCTGAAATAAGATAAATTATCTGCCAACAAAACAGGAAAATTGATCTTAATTCAAGGAAAATTAACCTAATTTTTGTAGTTTTTTTTCTTATTTTTTAAAGCCAGCTTTTGAAGCGTAGCAATAAAAAAAATGGGTAAAGTATTTTTTTTTGTATTTTTGTATCATGTAGTTTACAGTAAACAAATATTAACAAGTGAAAGTTTATAATCCATAATTCTACTACAACTACGACTTCATTCCTCTCATCCTCTCACTTTATGATTTTTTGTTATTTATATTTCTTTGTAAAACACTTTTTGATTTTTATCTGGATAGATGCTATGAAAAGACTTACATTACTTACTGGTGAACACTGAATTAACTTAACCCAATAAAGCCAAACGCATCATATTTTACACATATGGTTTAAGACAATTTACAGCACTTTACGGTCAAAACTTTACAAAACCCTCTTGTTCACATTATGATACCAGTCTCCTGCTTTAAATTACTATTATGTAAAAAAATAATTGTTAATTTATTTTTAGATTTTGAATTTAGAGTGAATTAAAGATTTCAGATTAAAAAAATCTGACTTTTCTGTGCAGTTGTTCTTAGGTTGTACTTTAAAGGGTTAATGGATAATTTTTGTTATGTTAATATTTGAAGACGTTATTTGAAGTTAAAATTTGTTGTCCATGAGGAGCATTTTTTATGAATGCAAGCAGAAGGTCGTCACAAATAAACATCACCGCATGAAGCACAAAAACAAAACATTCTCCAATACAAGTAAATAAAATATTGTTGCTCCTTAAAACTAAAATAATAAAATAAACTTTATTTAATCATTTTGACTCAACTACAATTTAATAAAAACTGTGATGTTACAAATCTTGTTTGTATCATCTTTTCTCATCCAGCATGCATCAGTAGATTTGCTTGAGACACTCAGTTCAACGTGATAGTCTTTGTTTATTTTAACCGTCGTGATTATTACATCAGCACTTTCACCAAGTACATATGTTCCATCCATAAACTACATTTTAAGCTATTATCTGGAAACATTAGAGCCCAGCAGGCAGCAGAACAACTGTATCTGTGTCCTGCAGACGTTTGTCGAAGCTGCAGTTTCATTCTGTTGTGTCCGCCGCCACAATTGACTTGTCATGTCTTTTCCAGCTAATTAGCCCTTTTAAATCAGAGGTGATGTAAGGCTGGCATTGATAAGACCACAGCGGTAAATTGACCGTGTGATGTGCCATTCATCCAGGGACAATGACCCCCTGTAGCAATAATCGGGATTAATTACAGACTCCTGGGGGGAGGGGACCATGCTGAGTATATAGCGGTGTTTTCAGGTTACCATGCAGCGATTGGTGTGATGTCAGTGTGTGGGGTTTACAAGCAGGGATGGAGGAGACACAGCCCATAAGGAATTGGTTTCTATTCATTTTATTTATAAATAGAAAGAAAATGTGGAACACTTTTGTTCTTTGAGTGAAGGGGTCCTTAATCCCGGTCAGATCCTGCAGGTTTTAGATGTTTTGCTGCTTCAACACACTTGTCTTGAATTGCTGGATAAGAAGAAGAATGTTGCACTACTACACAGTTATGTATATGGTGGTCGGGAACAACAAATTTACATCTAGTGAAACACTTTTACATTTTACATAAAGTACAAGTCAAAAGTTTGGACTTGTTAACCCATGTTAAGATTAACGGAAGAAGAGAGGAAAGAAAGAAGACAAGAGTTTTCATTGGACTGACTTTTACTTGACATAGAGAGCTCAGAGTGCAGGTAGGTATGGATGCCAAAATTCAATAGTACACGTTTAAGTCCTGCTCACATAGATTAGAAGAAAATTATTTTCATATCCCTAAAGTCTTTTAACTATTAGAGAGGATGGAACTTCATTAAAATTTACATGTCTTAGGCCAAATATCTTTGCTTCATACGTCTGCAATCACTTCAGTGATCTGAATAGATGTTTTTATCAGTAATATTTTAAGGCTTGTTGTTTATGTGACCTGAAAGCTGCATTTCATGTGAGTTCCACTCTGTCTTTACTCGGAGGACTTGCTGCTAAACAGCTGCTTCTCTATATTCACCAGGCTTCATCTTCTCTTTATATACATGACTCTCCTGCTCAGGCTTGAGTTCTTGGGGTCCACCACTGTGCCCCCCTCTGTCAGCCCCTGTCCATTATTCTGTGTGTTTTGAGCAGTCCCTAAGCAGCGCTGCATGATTACTGCTGCCTCTGCTGGTTCTCAGGCATTAAAATGCATCCTCACTAACCGAGAGCAGCTCCTCTGCAGCTGCTGACAACTATCAGAAAGGAAGCTGGGCCCTCTCCAGGGAGCTCTGCTGTCCTGTGAGCCCAGAAAGGACTTGTCTCTTAATTGTGGCTGTGGTGGGTGTGAGACAGAGGGAGATTGGGTTCTGCTTTGCTGCAGCTTCCACTCTCCTCACACTGTCTATACAGGCTGGCGGCTTAATTCACTGACCATTAGCCAGGAGATTTGTTATTGCTCACTTTTAAAGGCACTGACAGAAGGCATTTCAGCTGCTGGACGGCTCCTCCGCTGGGAATTACAATGAAGGATTTGTCTCATGCTGCTCTCTTCCCGAATCCTTGTCGTTTGGCTGGAGTGTGGGAAGCCACTGCAGCCGCTCACACACCTCATCCTTTAAAACATCATCCTTCATTTACTTCCATTGCTTGTTGCGTGTCCCATCTGCAGGGATCAGAAAGCCTGGAAATTGGCCGAGGGCTTTCCCAGTCATGAAGCTCCTGATTTGTCAGTCACTTTTCAATTAGCAAATGAGCTCCTCCAGCCAGGTAGCTCCTGGTCAAAATGAGTTCAATCGCAGCCTGGAAGAGCTGACGTAGGACAGAGGAGAGCTGAGCCAGCAAGAATTATCCACCTCTTCACACACAGCAATGAAGTTAACTGAATATAATATAATTACCATTATGCAATTGAGCAAATGCTCTTGTTTTTAAAGCTCCTCAGAAGGACAGTAAATGACTTTATCCTGAAAGGGAGGGGGAACACCTGCATTCAGGCAAGTTTTAAACACTATGCACAATAATAGAAAACTACAATAAGATACCTAATTTGCAGAAAAGCCTATGAGAACGTAAAGATCCAACCTGGTTAAAACATATTCAGTCAGTTTCAGTTAAGGAATAATAAATAAGAATAATATAACCCTTTGGTAGCTCTTAGGGAGCAAAAGGGCAAATGATGAAATGGACAAATTAATGTTATGTTTTATTATAATTTATTTTTTCTGGGAGACAGAGATGAGTCCGGAGCTTTTCAGATCCATGTTCTGTTACATTTTATAGTTTAAAGCAAAACCTGCTAACGGAAAGTCCCGGACAGGTATAAGATGTTTTACCTGTGATGAGAAAAGACAAATAATATGTTGCTTTCAAAAAGTTTGCCTTTGTGATTTGAGAAAGAAAATTAATCACGTTGACCAAGATTATATGGAATAAGATTCCTTTCAAAATTTTCAAGCAATCTTAAAAGCAAAAATGATCAATCATCATTAAAACTAGTAGGCTTTTATTTTGTTAAATTTAGTACTATTGTTTGCTTCATCTTTCTCTCTCTTTGGTGGCACTTCATGCTTTTTGGTTTTGATGCTCAATTGTTTGAATTAGAAAGTTTTGCTCTAACTTTTTTTTTTTGCTTGAGTTTTAGAAAGTTTTGCTTGGAAATTCTGAAACAAACCTGATTCCATATATTTACTGCCAGAAGAAATATTAAAAATAGATAAATGCACCAGAAGTCTGCGAACCATCAGCATCTTCCAAAACCTAAAGTAGCAAAAAAAAAAAAAAAAAAAATAAAAACCTCTAACTATCAAAACAGCAGCATTTGATGTACTTCCTGTAGTAGCAATAGCAATTTAAGCTGGCTGAGGTTGGTGCAACTTCTACACCTCCATCGTTGGAGTCATCCTCACCAACTCCATCCCCATCTGGTACTCTGCTGCCAAAAAAAAAAAAAAGACAAAGCAAGACCAAGTGGACTCAGAGTGATAGGCCACAGTCTTCCTCTTTATTTGACTTTTAGTCATCCGGGACTTTCAGGCAGGCAGGAGAGGTCATGGCTGATCCTTCCCACCTCGATGCTCTTCATGTGCAGGAAGCTGCACACCAGGAGGACCAAAACATCACTGTGGAAACAATTTCTTCTCATCTGATGCTAAATTAATCAGTGACACCATAATAAAATAAGAAAGGACGTAAATGACACGTTACACCATCATACGCTGCTCTTTAAGTTTAGATTCTTATCCTGTTGTGTGTTTATTTAACAGTATTTCCTTTTACTGGTGTCAATTCCTGGTCCAGACAGTAAAAATCATTTCCTGCAGCTGTTCTGACCAGTTACCAAACCAGTTGAAATTAGTTCAGGTAAACAACCCTGTTAGTAAAAACACCTGTTCTATATGTACAGGTAGATCTAAAAACATGGCAGGACTTCTACTTTATGGCACCTGGATTGAACAGCTCTGTTTTTGACAATAAATCTCATTCTGATTTATCATATTTCTCTTATTTTAAGTAATGCACCAATATCTGTATTATATCTGTACCAGTTTAAGGTATTGGCCCGAAACCATGTGGGTGTACTTTTCATGTGTTACATATAAACGCGTGAAAAATATCAGTATTTGATACTATTTAGGAGAAGCATGTAGGTGAACTGAATCCATTAAAACACTTTTTTTCCCCTTATTAACAAAGTTTCAGACAGTTTTCTAGTCTTACATTGAGCGAAACTCTGCGGGATGACCTGAATATTTCACAAAAATACCCATTAGTCACTGCATCTGACATTCTGGTCCATACATATGGAGAGAAATTTGTTTCTTTATTATCCAATCAAATAGAATATATATATATATATATATATATATACACTCACCGGCCACTTTATTAGGTACAGCTGCCCAACTGCTCATTAACACTTA
>JBAMHX010000021.1:2539788-2558453 GCA_037177515.1 Pseudomugil tenellus
CTGGAAAATATTACAATTTTGTAGCATTCTGAGGTCCAACTTTGAAAATGAAGGGGTGGCATCTATGTAGCATTAGAACGTATTTTAGAGCATAACAAAGTGAGGACCAGCCAAAATGTCCTCACTTTGTAAAAAAGTCCTCACTATGTTGGTTAAAAACCGTCATCGGTACTCACAACATAGTAAGTACAAGAACACACACACACACCTACACACACACACCTACACACACACCTACACACACACCTACACACACACCTACACACACACACACACACACCTACACACACACACACACACACACACACACACACACACACACGGTAACAGATTTAACAACCTCTGTGTAGAAATGAACTCATCTACAGGCAAAGAAGAATTTACATTAAGATGCATTTTGGTGTGTATAGGTGTGTGTAGGAAGGAAGATGCACCGTTAATTTGATGCACAAACTGTTGCATGGCACAATCATTTGGAAGAGAATTACACTAGGCAGCAGGAGACAATAAGGGGGTTTGGTTATATGCTGAAATTTCCAATAAAAGTCCAGAAATTCTTTAAATTCACATGTGTTTCTGCAATTCTGTCTTGTACAAAAGGAGGAGTCCGGAGCTCCCCAACAGCTGAGGAACACTATAAGAGAAGCATGTTGGTTGACAGACTACTGGGACAGTAAGCTGAAGAAGTGGTGCAGTCGGTAGCAGGCACGTATGGAGGTTAATGATGAGGTTAATGACGAGGAGACAGGGTGACACAGCTAACTAATCAGAACCACCAGCCCACTGCAGTAGAGGCCCACAGCGTGCCTGAAGGAAAAAATAAGACCAACCCAAAAAGAAACACCTCAGGCCTTAAACTGCATCACTTTGTTTTCAGGTTGTCCCAACAAGTCCTCAGATTCCCTCCAGCTGGTTCCAAATGCTGCTGCAGGGGTATTATGTCATTAATGGCCCTCACAGTGAGCTCAAACTGCCTTATTGCCCCCCCTGAACTCTTTACTTCCAACATGTAGATCTTTTTGTGCTTCCGGTCTCTAGAATCTCTCTGTTGGTTTTAAATTGTAAAGTGTTTTATGTTTATATTTCACCTTAAATACAATTTAAATACAATTTTATACAATTTTATTTGAATTTATTTAAATATTAGACACTATAAAGCATGCATCAAGTATAAAATGTTGGAAAGTATTTAGTAACAGTAAATCATGAGAATTAGATTTATGTTTTCAATAACAATTGTGGAAATATTTCATGAAAAAAAAAAAAAAAACATTTTGAGATAAAACATCTTGAAATGAGAAACAAATTGATTTTTTGTTGTTGTTTTATGGTATTTTTTCATAATATAAGTATTTCTGATATACATGATTAATTATAAAGCATAACTTTGCTAAGGTTCTATTCACTTCAGATAATTATTTGCATTTTGCAGGAATTTAAGTCTCAGCTGTTTTGTTAATTTTGCAAGCAAAATTAAATTAATCGTTATATAAAAAATAAAAAAAAAACAAAGCAAATTCCAAAATAAAACACTGGGTGCAGCCATGTTTCACAGCTGTTTATAGCAGCCAGAAGTTGATCAGATATTAAATATGATGATATGATGTTGATTATTAAGTCTGATTTATCATAAAGCATGTAAGTTTGGACATAAACCAGTTTTTAAATGATTGTCAGGATATACAGAAGCTGTGAAGAGAGCTCACACTACCACACACCAACCAGAAAACACAAAGTTTAAACACATCCGCACGTAAAGAGCAGAGAGTCCTGGATCACATATCAGCATATGGATCTCATTTTCATCTAAACTCTTCTTTGTTTAGTTTTTGCTTAAAGAAATTTAGATGTTCTCCGATTGTTTTATTAAAGACTCTGCTGTTGCCATGTTATTATTGATGCTTAATTCCACACAGACGTCTTTAGGATTTGAAAGAATTAAAAACAAATCTAAAATCTGCCTTTTTTCTTTCTTGGTTTGATAAAACAGAAACGCTTTTATTTCTAGCGAAGCTAAATACCAGAGTTCCAACGTCCTACTTATTAAGAACAGTGAATGCAGCATGACATGACGTTTATAGAGACGCTGAATCTCAACAGGTCACAGAAAGACATCCAGTCATGTAAACACAGAAGAAGAAGGCGTAGAAGAAGGAGAAGGTAGAATAGAAGAAGAAGTAGGAGAAGAAAAGGACAGAAGAGGAGGACATAAATGTCTCCTTTTGTTTTTTCTTTTACCTTAAATGTTTGTTTCATAATCAAATCCCAGCACATGCTGATCAGCTGATCTGATTCCCGCGGAGGGAAAGTTGCTTCATCCTGTGAGTCGCTGCATAAATGAGCAGAAAGGAACATGTCACATTTAATGATGGATGTTCATACGAGTCAAACAAACTGTCAGAGCTCCATGTTGCTGCAGGAGTACAAACACAGCTTTTCACATACGTGTGTGTGCGTGCGCACGCGAGTCTCGCTCTCAGAAGTTTACTCAGCTTGGGAATTACATCTTACAGATGGCGGCTTCACGAGGGGAACGGGCCAATGTGATGGGGGGAAATATTATTGCAGCGCTGACCTCTGTTTGAAAACGCTGGAAATGTGAGTATTTTCTGGGAGTCCTGTCGTCCTGACCTCATAAGACATCATCAGCCTCATCAAAGACTCCCCTCACACTTTTCTCTCACAAAGAGAGGAAGACATGATGATGACTGAGATCTTACACACACACACACACTCTTTAATGTTTTGCATAAAAAGTAACTGGAACAAAAGATTTTTTTCCTTCTCTCTGGTCAGAAGCATTAAGTATCGGAGGGCACACCAGACCAGAGCGTGTTTTCCTTAAAGAGCAAAAATCTCTGCGCTATTTTCTTTAGCACACGCTCCAGTGCTGAACATCCCTCCACTAGTTCACATCAAAGTGTGTGTGCTGAAGCAAATACTTGGGAAGTATATTTTAAAACTCAGTGTGATTTCTCTCTCCTGCCATCAGCTGGAAGACGAGAGAGGAAAAGAAGGACGGGTTTGTCACCGCCGTCTGTCTCCAGCCTCAGTAAGAAAGCTTTTTAATGTGCATCCATGAGATTCCTCAGGCAGGATTTGTTTCAGAGAAGCCATCACCAGTCTGGCAGGTTTACAGAAGAGGCAGAAAATGTTCTCATATGATGCAGATTTGATGGAAATGCTTCTCAGCAGATAGCTCCCAGAAACAAAGATCTTTTCAGAGATGATGGGAAACGTTCATCACAGCAGCAGATGTCCAAACGTCCTGGAATCTGTTGAAGAAGAATCTGTACAGATGAGCATCAATGCACCCAGGACACTTAGAACAGAGAGAAAGTTCATTTAATGAGGACAACTTGCTGCTGTCACAGTAATCTAACATCATGGCCGGGTTCCAGGAAATGTCTCTCATAGCAACATGCATCAGATCAGACAAATGAGGAAGGTAAAGTCTGATAAACAGCCAGATAAATAAGATTTAGCAGGAAAACCATTTGTTAGAAAATAAATAAGATGCAACTACAAGTAGCAAAAAGGATTTTCTGTCACAGGCCAAGTTTAAAATGTCTATTTAAAAAAAAAAAAAAAAAGAAAAAAAGCCGAAAAAAACAAGAAAAAAATATAAATGTGTTAGTCCTGTAAAATTTTCTGCAATGCAGGTGTTTTTTCATCTATTCATGCAAAAATATGAGAAATAAAGAGGGAAAATGATAATGAAGAGGAGAAAAAAAATATATTTTAAACTTTTAAAAATTTAAGCTGTTCAATAAATTCTCAGAGATTGTAAATCATAAAGGTGAAGCAATGAAGAACTGGAGTAAATAAAAAATAAAGACATATGTTCATTATCTGCCTCCACTTGACAATTCAACAGGATTCATAAAGAAAAGGCAAAGCTGGAAGAGTTCCTTTGTTTTTAAAGACCATTTTATATCAAACTGTCTTATAAAGTACATTAATATACTTAGACCATGGTGTGGGTGAATACTGAATCCTGATTGGCTACAGAATATTTGTAAAAAAGTGCTGCAGGACATTCTGGACAACGTTCTGGTAAAATAGTTTGATTGTTCTAATTCATTGCTTGGGCTCAAATGCTAGCTGGCAACCATGGCAACAAATAACAAAATAATGTTAATAAAGGTTAAAGTATGTTCTCATTACTATGCAACATGTAGGTTCTCATCTTCTGATAATAGAATCAGAACAGCATTATCCCACGTACACCATGTTCACTTACAAAAGAAATAAATATTAAATCAATTATTAATACGTTAATGTTGTTTTTACCACTAAGATTGTATGTTTTTCACTGAGTGGACAATATCTGTCGTTGTGATGAGTTGCCAAGGTAACCAGCTCTGGCTACAGAATCTGATACTAAAATAACGAATGCTTTGAGTTCCTGTTGTCACGGTTACAAATTAGTTTGAGCCAGCGCAATCGTTTAGATCAGCGGTTAATGATAAGCGGTTAATCCACCGTTAAACAGAGACTTCTCATGAAAGCTGAGCTTTGTTACAGACGCTTACAGGACAATAAAAAGGGACAGTGCAAAAATATAAGCAGGACGAAAGGTTTAAAAGAACTTTTGGGTCAGATGGGTCCAGATAGAGGAGCTGGATGTAAATTTGTCCTCACAGTGACTCAGTTAATTCAATCTAACCAGAACCGTTTCTTCTCATTTTAAAAGCAATCTGTCAATTTCTCCCTTCAAAGGGATATTTTCCAGAAACTACTGTGAATAGGTTCTGTTGACTGGACCTACCAAACCAGAAAACCGCGAGTTGACCTGGAAGTTCTCTATAAGCAAACTCCCGTTTAACCTGCCTCCAAAATAAAAAAAAAACTAACAGCCAGAACGGACAATGATCGATCACGCCATGTGCAGCAATCAACAAAGTTTATTAGCTGGATGTACTTTTGGTTTTTACCACAGTTCTTCAGCAGGCTTGGCATTTCTTGTTTGCTTTTAGCACATTAGTTTACAGTATAAACTAATGTATATATACATTATATATATACACATTATATACATTATATATACACATAAACTAGAAAAGGCTCAGCATAGATTTCTGCTTTTTATTTTTGCATCTGAAGTCTATAATGCAGAGAAAATACATCCTTCATTTGCAAAATGTGCAGTTTCCCTGTGTCATTGTTGACAGGAACACATTATTTTACAGAAATACAGTACTCAGATAAATAAAATAGCATTTTGTACATTATAAATTCAAAATTTTTGTCCATTTATAAATTTTGAATTTAAGTCTGTATTTATTCAGACTGTTTTGTGATGTTTTTTTAAGCTTTATATATTCTAAGGACATAAGACTGCATGAAATAACACTACAGTAAAATAAAATATACAAAACACACACAAAAAAACATTTTTTGTACAAACTTAAAGATTTTTGCAATTACTGTATTTAATACATAACTAGTTTTTTTTGTCTTTGTACATTCAGAAATGTTTTGGATCATCACGTTTTGCATATTTTTATGTCTATGGCATAGTTTCAAAATTAGTAGAAGTTATTAATGCCCATGTACTTTCATAACTTTGTAGAGATAACAGAAATATTGAATTCTTTAGGTACGAAAACCTTGAATGGGAACAACAGTGGGCACAAGTGGACCTTTTTTTTTTTTTTAAAATTAACCAACCTGCATGGTTGTTATGTTCATTGAGACTGCAGAGCTTGGCCACACAGTGCAGTGGATTATGGGGGAAACAAGCCACATTACTCAAAAATAAATCCTAGTGTTTACTGAATATCAGAAATAAAGTTACCTAAATCAACATACTGAATCAAATCAAACATTATAAAGCACTTTTCTCGCAAGCAGCAACACAAAGTGCTTTACATAAAACAGATTCTGCTTGTCAAAATAAAGGATTATTTAGACTCTTGCCAATGTGGAAATTTAATTTATTACCTTATATTAATACTATATAATACATGTATGATATCCTTCATATTGTTGAAACTATGCAAAAATAAACATCTTTAGTTTCCATGTTTTTCAGACATTTTAGGGAAAGTCATCAAATTTCAGGCCACAACTAAAACAACAAGTTGATCCATTTAAACAGGGCCAGACTTTATTGTTCAGAATTACCTGCCACTTTAAATATGTGTTTAAACTGGGTTATTTCACACTTTTTTTTTTTTTTATAAGATCAGGGTTTTTAGAGGAACAAAATATGTCAAAACTCAAGTGCAAAGAAAGAAAAAAACTTCCCTCAGGTTCATTATTAATAGCGTCCTTAGCAACCACCATAGCAACAACAAAAAATTGTAGTATTTCTATAATTTCGTTGACAGACCTTAAGAATTTGTGAAAAACAAACAAAAAAAAAAAACTATGAATGGTTTACATAAACCGAGCAGATACTATGAAAATAAAATGTACATTTGTCACAATCTTTCTTAAGATGCACTTAAACTGTTTTGATTTTACTACAATATTTATTTTAAAAAATCCATTTGGAATGTGATCATTCAGATTCATGAGTGATTCAACTTTATTCCATAAAAATGAGTCAAACTTTTATTGAATTTTTACTTTAATCTTCTCTTGTATTTAAATATAAATTGAACTAAATAACCAGGTTGAAGCACATTTTCTACATCAGAAATCCTCAGTTTATTAAAATGTTCCCTCCATGTCTCAGTGTGTGAAACCGTCCTGGTGATTTCATTTATCCTCCTCAGTGAGATCAGAAGGTGCATGACAGAAATCCCACCGCAGCTAATTGTATCAACCATTAAAGTCGGGGACACGTATTTGCTTTTAAGTGTGTGGACTGTTTGCTGCAATTTGTTCAACATTTAAGCTAATGATATTAAAGTCAATCCATTAAGCAGGTTGGAGGGCGTTCTTGTGCGGCGCGACGTGAATGGGCATGTGTGTGTGTGTAATGGGGGGGTGCAGCAGCTGGTCAGCTGCCCATTGGCTTAACCTCTGTCACTTTGATGGCTTTTGTGTTTTACACTGGTCAAAAAAAGAGGACAGATGTCCCTGAGACACACACACACACATCCATGTAGCCTGTTAAACAGGAGGATTTAACAACGCTTGAGGAAATACTTAAACTTTGTGTTTTTTTCACCAGTTCTCCTGCAAATCTTTGCTTTATTTCCCCAACATGATTTCATGGCCTTGTGTGTGAATATCACACCACTTCCAGCTCTTTTTAGGTCCCATTTACAGCCATTTTAAAACATGTGTCATTAAAATAACATGCCAAATGGCTGGGGTGAAAGCTCAGAGCATGGTGCCATCCCATCCCCGTTCATGTAGCCAAATCCTACACAAAGCTTCAAAAACACGACATAATGTTAAATAATTACGTCTTTTAATTAGAGCAGGATGCATTCTTCAGGAATTTTCTTCCTGCGTCATCATCCAGCAGTAAACATGACTTAAATTACAGCTGAAATGTTGAGTTTTACTCCTCATGTTCTTGTGTCTTTGTTTGTCACTGTGGTGTTTTATTTCCAGGATGTAAATATAAATGAAACAGGAAGGAGCAACTATATGATTAGTGCAAACATGGATCTTCTCCAAACCCAACAACATTCAGATAGAAACTGCTTTGCCTGAAGGATAATATTCCTGAGCTGCAGTGATGAGTTGCACACACATTAGTGAAGGGCAAAGTGAGCCTACTCATGAATGCATGACATCAGGACACAAATCTCCTCCAGACAGATGACACGTAAATGTCTCTAAGGACCGAGAAATGAGGAAAATCATAGTAAAAGGTTACTGTCCAACTTGTTCCAGTTGCCGGGATATCATTGCTTTCATTCTGACACACATCCATCACTATTTCAGACACACTGGTGGGAGACATGAGATGTTCACCTATGAACAAATGAAAAGTTCCTGGCAAACCGGCGGGTGAGGCGGCGGAGTCCTCCGTCACAAAGCTTCATATACTTCTACCTTTTATTACACTTTGCTGCCACAAGAGGGCAGTCTCAAAGTAAATGGAATGATCTAAAGTGTGGGCTTTTCTTGCTTTTGTTGGACCCTTGAAACTTTTTACTTATGTTCTTTTTTTAAATTAAATTAGCGGATATGCCCTCTTCAGTCACACGTTTCAGTCGGCGTTTGACTGCAGTTTCTCAGAGACGTGCAATTAGCTTGTTGAAAGACTTCCCGGAAGCTTATCTCCATTGGTTCTACATTAGTTCCTGTTCGAGCCGGCTCTTGAACAGGAACTACCGGACCTGTACCAGACCTGTGCGGGCGGCCATGATGGAACATTTCCACAGAGAAAAACAAACCTGCTCAGTGACTCCTGCTTTTCTGGGGAACACAAATCACCACTCTTACACCGACAGAAGATAGAAGCAGCTGCAACCATACGGTTGCAGATTATTTCTGTGCTTGTGCAAATTAAGAACGTAGGTTTATGTCCAGGGAGGTGGACAGGCAGGGACACAGGAGAGAGCAGGGTCCACACTAAGCCTGAACCAGGAAGTCTTCTTAGGGTGTGTCAACACAAAATCTGTCCATTCTGCACATCATTATGGGCTTTGGCTTCTTTTTACCTCGGAGCAGAGAAAGCTCGGTCCAAAAGAGTCACAGCTGTACAGGTTTTTAGATGTGTCCCAGCTCAAACACATTGATATTAAATAGATTAAACGCAACAGTTTAGTGATTTCATTTCATTTGTGTTGAAACAGGAAACATCCTAAACCTGTAAAACCGACCCCTGCCTCAGAGCATAACAACATTTCTGTTGCTATTTATCTTCCTGCAGCTGGAATTATTATATTCTCGAATGCAGAATGTTGGACATATTATACTTTCATCACAACTGCCGCCGGATATCCTGCCTGCGATAACTCAAACAGTTTTCACAATTGGATTTTGATACTCTGTACCTGTTCAGGTCCCCAAGAAGACGGCCTGTATTGAATTAATGAGTATTGGATTTATGGTTTCACCACCAGGTGGCGCTTTATACGCAAAAAAAAAAAAATAATAATAATTGGCTATATCTCTGTTATTATTTGTCTCATTGACCTCAAATTAAATGCAAATAAAAGGTCATGACCTCAGAATGCATCCTGTCCTGACGTCATACCGGGCTGGTTTAAAGTTTCAACACCAGGTGGAGCTTTGTGACTCAACATGTGCGGCTTTATATTATTATATTGTGTGTGAGGATTGAGAAATTGGAGGATTGGGGGGTTTGGGGATATACCATAGCCGTTTCTAACGGCTTTGTTTAATTTATAGAGCATACACTCATGTGGCATAGACATTGTTATTATTCTTTTCCATTTTTAAATCTTAGAAATTTCCACAAAAGCACTGTGTTTGGCACCGTTTTGATACGTGCAGGTTGAACAACGAACACTAGCATCTTAAAGCAGCGTTTATCTTCATTATTAAAGTTTTTATTTTATTGCAGCTGCTTGATGGGTATTTATGATTCTGTTGTAATTATTTATATTGTTTTGATGTTTTTTTTAATGCAACTGGAGACAAAAATGAGCATCTTGCCAAATCTGGCATATTTACATGAAAACATTTTATGTTCCTTAATATGCACTGTCCCATTTAAATAAATGAAATAAATAAAACAAATTGAATGTATAAATGGAAGGAAGCCTCTGGTAAATGAATCCTTTAAATGGAACATGATAATATCTAGTAACCCAGCACAGATAACATGGCTTTACTGAACAATTAAAACCAATAAGTATTTATAAAGGGAGGGGTAATCAGCTGAGTGGATGCAGGTGGGTGATGAGCAACAAGAGACAGGTGAGGATACAAAGATTAAGATTGAGGACATTTAGGGACGGCGGAAACAAGCTTTTTATAAAAACACAAAAAACAATGTAGAAGAACAGGAAACGCTTCATTAAAAGCAGCATCCTGAAGCTTAAAACAAACACAAAGCAGGAAGAACAGAAGAAAAAACAACATAAAGGTTCAATTCTGAAAAGAAACACTTGCATCTGATGATAGTAATGTGAAATGCTCCATGTCTGAATTAAGACTTTATAATCAGATTCACATTAGGATTCATTTCCCCTTTGGCCTCATTGTTCCCCCTCCCTGCTCTGAGTGAAAGGGAGTTCCTTCTGTGATGAATGTTAACCAGTCGGAGGATGAGAGCGGGCCAAGCACTGCAGTGTTGTTGTCATCCACTCAGGCACATCAGCATTTGACTGAGAACTTTTTAATAGCCCTCTGGAGCTGCTCCATAAATAGCTTGGCTCTGGCTATTATTTGTCCCCGTTTCCCTTCTTTTGGGAGGGAGACCATTGTGTGCCACGTTACCAAGCCAAGGCAATCATTTTCACGGTTTTGAGCAGTTTGGAGGGGGAGGGGGTGTGCGACTGCTTCCGATTTATTTATTGTCTACTCTCTATTAAAATGTGTGGGTCAGATTATGGCTGAGCATCTCCTAATCAAACCATGTTCATTTGCACATTACTCAGACTGCTAAACAAAGGCAGGAAGTGATGAAAAACACCAACTTTTACTGATACGGGAGCCAAGTTTTAGAGTTTGCTTCTAATATTGGACCTTAATCTTGTCTTTTCTTGCTTTCCGGCCAAAATATCCCATTTACTGGAAAACACACAAGATAATTGTAAAGTATGAAACATTAATTTAATGGAATAGTAATTATTTTTTACACATTTTAGATTATTCAATTGCTTTGTTTGCAACGTAAGTCAATGAATTGAAGAAATTTTAACATTCAAGTCAAGTGAATTTATATCCAGTTTGACTGTAAAATGCTCCTTTATACACAGAGGACAAGTTAAAGAAACTAAGTCCTTGCTGTCAGACCTCTGCAGGGCTGGACAGCAGTGTTTACATGGACAACTGCAGCTGAACAGGCTGCAGGTTGTATCACTACTGTGGCCGTAAACAGAACAGAAACTCTGTGGCGTATTTACATGGAAACCTGCCTAATGAGTCCTGTAAGGTCAGAAATCCCAGCTGTCCCTGCCAAGCCACATGAACTTCCTGTGAACTCCAGAAAGTAAAGGTTTACCTGCTGATGAACCCTCCTCCTACCACATCCTCTGGGTGGGTGGTCTCTGCATTCACAGCCACAGGGTGATGCAGGGGTGGAGAGGAAGGTGGAGCAGCAGCCATTGTTGAAGACTGGGAGGAGGGTTGACGCTATTCATTAAGTAAATTAGCTCAACAAGGCATTTTTGTGTCCATCGCTGAAACTTAACACTCTAGCATCCACGCTGAGCTGAAAAAAGGCTCCACCTTCACCTTGCATCACCCTTTTAAACATGGACACTGTATCTGAAAGCACCCACCCCCGTAAGCATGACAGATAGACCCATGTTGCCTAAATCTGAAGTGGAGGAAACTTATCACAAAGTGAATAAACGCTGATCAAACTCAAAATCAGGCCTTCAGAATGAAAATAGGTTTGATATCCTGCACAAGTCAGCTGGTATAGAGAGAAAACACATCTGAAGAGCCCAGAGCTTGTAAATCTGAGCTGCTGCAAATGCAACAAACCATTGCTTTACAGTAGGTTTGGGCGACATGGTGTAAGAGTAAAATTTCCGATTTTCTTTTAAACTGAATCTGATTTTAGATTTTTTCCCTTCTGTTAAAAAAATAAAAAAAATTACAAACGACAAATTATTCTTTTTGAAAAAGGCTTTTTAGGTTTAGACCACGTCCGTGATGGCTTTCCATTGTGCCCGGCTTCTCTTCGGAGACAGATTGAAAATAATTCCCCACCGTGAATTCTCTATTGGTGGGGTTTTGTAGGTCGTACAGTCATAAACTGCACAATTTTTCAATTCAGTTTATGTTCAGTTCAGTTCCAAACAATAAAGGAAACTGGCCTTTTGTGGGAGCAAGCTCTTCTTTGCTGCCATGTTGAAGTATTTATGCAGATTTGCGGGAAATCAGCAGAAGTGCGCTGACATGACTATGATATAAGGAGTCCCAAAAGGTGGTGGGAAGGCAAAAAAAAAAATTTGAATTATTCTATTAAAATCGATTATCGCCCAGCCCTACTTTACACATACAATAATGGCACTTCTGAAAGTTGCTACCTTACGTATGTAAAGGGTGATTCCTTGCATCTTCACGTTGCCATGGTTTAGTCTGTAGTGTCTGGTCCCCAGCCTGACATATCAGATGACTCTACACATATTTCCCATAAAGGTCCATATATCCTAGCATGGATGGATGCAATTGGTTCACACATGAACTTAAGAATGTCTTTGTCCCATATATAACACTGAACACACAAGTTTCTTTGGCATTTCATATTGGCTCAGAGTCCTTACAGATGTCTGCAAATTTGTCTTTTGATGCCCAACTTTTTGTAACGTAATAAACCAGTTCATGCACTTGTGGGCAGTGCTGAGTTGACTTGGCTCCGCTGAGTGGCCGTAGTTGCGGACACACTCGCAGTCTCTCTGCAAATGCTCCCGTCATGTCTACAGTTGGTAACGTTTTTGGCCATCTTTTTTCCTTAAGGTGCTCCGCATCCTTTCCTTATCTTCTCCTCTGTTTGCATGTCAGCTATGCAACTCAATGCAGGCACCAGGATTTCCGTTATTGCTCCATTTTCTGCAGAGTGAAGGGATAGCTGAGCCCCCTCAACATGGACCCAATTATGTAACTGAGGCATGAGACAGATAAACCTTCTGTCCATCTGGACCTTTGTTTTTCAGCATTCATACAGATGATGAAGGTGACCTGTGTGATATCCACCCCGTCTTCAATGCTGCATTTAATTGCAGTTTTTTGCTAAATAAAAGACATTCAGAAAACTACAACCGCAGCCTGCAGGTGTTTCCTTTGAACAATGTTTCGTACTGAATCGTCAGTTTTCGTAAAATCTTTTTTTGTGGGCAACATTTGTCCATCTTCCCTCCCTTAGCCGGGTTCTACTGGAGGTTTTGCCTTCCTGTTAAAAGGCAGTTTTCCTTCAGACTGTCACCTCATGCACCTCAAGATGGGAGACTGGATCCAAGTCAAGATTCAATGCAATCTGCTGGTTCCCTTAGCAACACTATGATGAATTGGCTGAAACTGATGTGTCTGTAAAGCCCTCTGAGATGACGTTGTTGTGAAGTGGCGCTATACAAATAAAGATGAATCAAACTGAAGATTTTATGAGAATACCGGTTTATGCAAGGTGGCAACTTATCGTTATTTTGGGGTTTTTGTAATTGCTGAAGGGGCTTCGCTCCACTTCTGTTTCAAAAAACTATATTTTGCTGTTTGCCGCCATTTTTCCCTGAAATTAACTGGTAACGTGTTCCATATGTGTCTCGACCATAGACACTTCAATGTGAAAAATGTGCTTCATTAAACTATTATGATACACTTTTATATCAAAAACTCTGAAAAACTACCATAAATCTTACAAACAATAATAGTTTTTCCCCAAAATGTAGGTATTTCCATTAAAAATTCTTTATATTGTGATAAATATTTAGGTTTTGTGCAATTCTAGAGGTGATGGCAACACAACTAGAGAAAACTTAGCTCTGAATTTATATCATTAGTAGTTTCTCTACAGCTTAAAATGATAACCTACCTGCTCTTATCGACAGTTTTAATTTTGGTAGCTTAAAAGATTAAACATTTTAAAACTACTGCTTTAGTTCCTAGCCCAGGATGGCAAAGTGGCAAAGATGCCGGGTGGCAAAGTATTTTGAGTTGTTGAATCATGTCAAATCAATTTCAACTGGATGTTAACAGTTTGACCATTTTAAAACAGAATGCTGATTTAGCCTTTGCTAAGTGCCACCAATATGCAAACATGCCATGAAAATGACCTGCAAATCTATCTGGCTGACCAGTTGACATTAAATTTTTTTCATCTTAATGAGACAAAAACAGAAAATGTGGTGTTTGATGAGTCAGGGATTACAGAGGGTGTGTATAATTTCTATTGTGAGAAATGATGGTGTGTTTTTAAATTTCTCTGTTAAAATGGACAAACACCTAATGTTGTAAAGGCTAGCTTCCTTAGACTGCGACTGTTAGCAAAGTAAAGCCATATTTGTGCATTATTTTAACTCCCTCTATTGCTGTTTATACCTGTCTTCTTTAAGTTACAATTCAGAATTCATAGGCACAAAGAAAATTATACACGTCGATATTAGCTTCCAGTTGCCTACAGACTCCAATACAAAATGTTGCTTTTTGTTTTAAAGTCCCTTAATGGCCCCATTGTATTTGTGTGAACTATTGGCTAGACATGCCCCAGTCAGAGCTATGAGGTCCTCCTCTCTGCTGCTCCAGGACATTCCAAGGACCAAACTTAAAAGCAGAGGTGACCAAGCCTTCTCAGTGGCCTGGTTTGAGGAATAATTCGCCTTTTTGAGTCACTTGAGCTTTTTAAACCTATTTTAAAAGGACTGACCTTTTTTTCACAGGCTTTAACAAAAATTGAGCTGGATCATATTTATAATAATTTCAAGGTTAACTTTTTATCTGGTACCTATTTTAGTTTTTCCACTGCTTTTACTTGTAAATCCCTTTGGACTGCATCAGTTGTAAAATGTGCTT
Source organism: Pseudomugil tenellus (assembly GCA_037177515.1). Lineage (NCBI taxonomy): Eukaryota > Metazoa > Chordata > Actinopteri > Atheriniformes > Pseudomugilidae > Pseudomugil > Pseudomugil tenellus. The sequence goes on from JBAMHX010000021.1 coordinate 2,554,348, forward strand.
TATAAATTAACATTCATGTTCATGTAAGGTCTTTCTACACATTCTATTCTGGGACTGATGTGCTTTCACTTCCATGTCATGTGTGAAAGTGCAGAGGTAGAATGAAAAGGGGACTGAACTTTCTCATTGCTTATAAACCCGCCACAAAACCATGGGTATGCACATGCAAGTACAGGCAGACTGGTGTAAAGACACAAGCTAAAACTTTAAAAAACAAAAAAGTACAATGGCATCAACTTTAACAAACAGAACAAACTGGATCACACTAGCAGAAACAATAGACCTGAAACCAGTGATTTAAATACACTAAAGGAGTAACGAGGCACAGGTGCAGTGAATGAAAAAATCAGACCAGGTGAACTAATGAACCAAAACGCAGCACAAAACTAAACAGGAGCCTGAAAACCAAAAAGAAAATACAGGTAAATCTAAAAAAGCGAATGACGTGAAAAAATTTAATATTTGTTTAGTTTAAATTAGAATTTAAAATTTGCAACTAGATTTAATTTACGGTATCGAAACAGGAATGTTGTAGGCGTTGTGTTGATATGAGGAAATATTTGCTTGTTTTTATACAAGAATAGTTAGAAATCCCGTATCTCAAGATATTAGGATATAAAATCATTTTTTATTAATCATTTTTTATTGATACAAAATAAGCAAAACTAAATTAATAAATTTAGAAGGGGGCTAGAAAAAGGCAGTCAGTACTTGGTTTTATAGTTTTTATAGTTTTATTCAATTTTAACATATAAAAGAACATACTTCAGAGAGCTTTAAAAACAACAAAAAAATGTGACTGGTTTTTGGTTGCCATAAACTCCAAAGGGGCTTATCAGGTGGCAACCCTCACAATATTTTTACAATACAAACATATAAACCACTATAGAATAATAAATTTCACCAATAAAAAGGTTGATATGAAACTTAATAAGAAAGTCCATGCGGGAAATATTCTTTACTCAGCAATTCTTTTTTTAAGAGCTTTTTTGAATTGAGTTTGTGGCAGATGTGTGAGGAAATACAGCAGTTTATTCCATATTTTAGGTCTTCTATATAAAACACTGAACTAAGATTGAGTAGTGCGTGCGTAAAGTGTGACAACCATTCATAGTTGAGTGCTTATGGAAGTCATTATTGAAGAAAAAGATATTATTTAAATGTGGAGGCAGTACATTTTTCATAGAGCTGTAAACAAACTGACCAGCTTGAAACTGGTTAACTTGGTATACACTAAGAACCTTTTTTTGCGAAAAAGGGCTGAGAGGAGTGTCTAAAGTTGACATAGAATATAATTATCAAGGCTCATTTTTGAAGATGAAAAATAGGCTCAAGATTACTTTTATGGGTGCTAGCCCAAGCTATATTACAATAACCGATGTGTGGAACTAATGTCCAATCCAAAATAATTGCAGTGTTTGTATTGATCAGATGCCAAGTTTCCCCTTGTATAACTGCTTTGGCAATTATAAAATTAATATGTGATTTCCAAGGCAACGATTCATCCACCAAAATAAGGAGAAATTGTGCTGAATTGACATTCCTAATGGGAGTATTATCAATCTGTATATTGATCGCAGAATTGAGAAAATTATTTTTTTGCCCAAATCATCTAAAACTGCTTTTCTTAATATAAAGTGATAACTTATTGGCCTTAAACCAGGAAGAAAGCTTGATGAGTTCATCTTAACTGTTTTAACAAGTATATCTGAATCCTTATAAGAATAAAATTCACTTGTATCATCTGCAAATAAAATTTAATAAAATTTAAGAAAAACATTGGAAAGGTCATTAATATATAACAATGGTTGCGGCTCCTTTAGCACCAATGACTGCCTAGATATGTTGAGGCACGGAACAAGTTTGTAACACTGCTCGGGTGTGATGGTAGCCTAGGTGGTCTCAATAGCTTCAGCTCTGCCAGATTGTTGGAGCGCAAGTTGGCCATCTTCCTCTGAACAATACTACGGAGGTTCTGGATGGGGTTCAGGTCAGGGGAGTTGGCTAGCCATAAAAAATGCAGGTGTTAAATCCTGTGGAACACAAATTCCTCATCACCAAAAAGCTTGTCAGCTGATGGAATCATGAAGGTTCCCAAGACTTCCTGGAAAGCTGCTGGGTTTACTCTGGACTTGATGAAACACACTGGTCCAACACCTGCGGATGACACGGCATCCCAGATCATCACAGACTGTGGTCACTTCACTAGACTTAAAGCAACTTGGGTTATGTGTCTCCACAGCCCTCCTCCAGACTGTTCTACCTTGTTTCCGAATGAGATGCACAACTTGCTCTCATCAGAAAACAACACTTTGGACCACTGAGCGACAGTCCAATTCTTCTCCTCATTGCCCCAATCTAGTCGTCTCTGACACTGCCTGGCATTTAGGTGAGGCTTGTCGCTGGGCAGGCAGCTAATGTAGCCCATCTCTTAAAGATGCCTATGTGTTGTAGGCCTTGATGCACGGACTCCTGCTTCTGTCCACTTCTTGTGGATTTTTCCAACATCTGTTATTTTTACAGTTTTCTCAAGAGCACGATCTTCCCTCTTGTTAGTGCTTCTTTGTTCTGCCACATTTTGCTCTTCCAGAAGCTTTTCCAGAGAGATGCTTTGACACTGCACTCTGGAAACAGCCAGATGTCTTGGCAAATACCTTCTGTAGTTGTACTTCTTGGTGAAGTAAGCTAATGATAGTTGTTTCTGCATCTGTAAGTCAGAAGTCTTGCCTATGATTACAGAAGTATCAGACTAATCTTTAAACACATTTTGAGTAATTTGCAGCTGAACAGTTTGCAGTGGCGAAGAGTTTACATACAAATCAGTAATAATAATCTAATATGTGGATAAATGGGTTTATATATATTCTTGTATAAAAACCAAACAGCATTCCTGTTTAGATCTAGTTGCAAATTTGAAATTCTAACTTAAACTAAACAAATTTTTTTTCATGTTGTTCTAATTTTTTAGATTTACCTATAACAGTAAAAACACGACAAAAGCTCAGAACATGACCTGAGCCATGTGTGTGTGTGTGATCTCCTTCTGATATCAGCCAATTTTCAGTCAGGAGAGCTTAACATCTTGTGAGAACAGCAGCCTCTCATTGGGTACGGTTACATGATGCTTTTAATTACGAATTATTAATTCCGAATGAACTAATTCTGACTTGAGTTCATGAAACTTTGAGTTTACATGGAAATTTTAATTCCGAATAAAAGGTCTACGTGTCATTACGTTTAATCTCATCTCTTAATTTCGATGGCGGAAGTAACGTCATAACGCAACAAATCTCTTCCTGTTTGTAGCCTTAGCAGCTAAATGGAAAACAATCGAATAAAAACCATTTTAGCTTCAATTTTGATTCCATCTTTGAAGTATTAGCTTGTCACAAGTTTATGACTTCACTATATTGAGCAACTGAGGAGGAGAAGAAAAATAGACGGACCGAATATAGCGAAGACGGGAGGCATTATTGCATTTACCAAACAACAATACTGGAGGCAGAAGACTGCACATGTGCATCATTGCAGCAGGAGAAGGTAAGCATGTGCAGAATGACCAAAATTAACCACTAGAGAAATTAAGGGTTTACATGAGACAGGAATTATTTAATTCTAATAAACCAGACAATTTATTCGGAATTAAGCTTAATTCTGAATTAACAATTCCACTTGGAAGTGTTTACATGGTTACTTTTCGTCTGTTTAAAGCGGAATTAACTTTTATTCGAAATTAAAGAGGAAATAAAAGTCCCACGTAAACGGGGTCATTAAGACCTCACAAAGAACTCGATGCCACAACTTCTCAATGACAAGTTACCTGACCTGCGTTTGCTGCGTTGTAACAACGATGACAGACAGAAAAATGCTCTGTTCACCCGTCGTTGTTTACTGAATGTGTCCAGTAAATACTGTCTCTCCATGCCATGCAGGTGAGACGTGTCACATCTGGCTGATTCTGCTGCAAAAGGAGATGCTGATTCAGAATTAAATTGGTTCATGTGTGATTAGTTCAGCCGTACGTTCTGAATGATGACACAGTCACTAAGATCTCTTTTAGATTATTTAGTAACAGTCATTCTTCCGTATCAATATTCGTTTACTTT
>JBAMHX010000021.1:2567854-2585465 GCA_037177515.1 Pseudomugil tenellus
CTATCTATCTATCTATCTATCTATCTATCTATCTATCTATCTATCTATCTATCTATCTATCTATCTATCTATCTGACAGCATATTGTAGGTTTGCTTTTACTCATCAATGCCAACATATAAGCTGCACATAACTTGTATCATTTCCCAAATAAGAGACAAAGTCTGAATAAAACCATTGTGTGAGACGTGTCTTTGTCCTCCAATAGATTACTTTCTTGATCTTGAGGGGGTGGGGGTGGGGAGTTGGGGTTACCTTGAACTCTGCAGAGGAGCATGTGTTTGAAACATTTTCGGCTGAATTGATAGTGACCTGATTTATGGGCCTTATTGCGCCGTAAAATTAATTTTATGCATATGACTTCCTTTACAATTACCGCGCAGGCCGATTGGAGAAGTTCACTGCTTATATGAAGACATCAGTAATTGCAGATTCATCACTGGGTGGGACGAACATCTGCATGAGGAAAGGAAGAAAAGATTGTCTACCGGAAGTCTTGATTCTGTAAAAGGGCAAACGCTTCAGGTTGACTGAACATTTTAAACAACTCTGCAGAACAAATCTGAAGGACGGTCAGAGACTCTGCTGTCCTCGTGTTCATATATATTTATTTTTATTCATATTGACCACATCAACACCTCACTGTGAAGATCAATGGACCCGTGTCATCTCATGAAATAAAATAAAGTTCAGCTGCAGAGAGGAAAATTCTGCTTGTTCAGGACTGAAGTTTCGGATCTAAAACACTACAACACTGCAGGGATCCCTGACTTCAGACCACTGAGGTCAAAGTCCTGCAAGTTTTACATGTTTCCCTGCTGAAACACACCCGGATCAAATTATTAACGGGTCATTTGGAGGCTTGTGCAGAACTACATTGTCATTTGAATGGGGTTGGTGTTCCTTGATCAGGGGTGATCAGTGTTAGAAGTTTCCCTGCTGCAGGGAAACTCACAACACTTGCAGGACTGCAGCTCCTGAGGACAGCAGTTGTCCTCCTGTGGTTTAGAACATTTCTCTTTGGATCCAGATGGATTTTTAAAGCTCTTATATAAGCTGTGTTAAGAGTATATTTATAATCTGAATAAATGTTGATGTTATTTTACAACAGAGGTGCTGAAGTCCTTCAGACTTGCTATCCTTAAACCTTTAGATGCATATCTTTCTCAAGACTCCTGAATCAAATAAACGTCTCATGCAGGCTTGTGCAGAACTGAACGGTTTGTAAATGAGATACATCTAAAATGAGTTGGTGATTCAGGGGATGATTAAACACTCTGTTCACGTAAAGTGTTGCATTTTTTTTACCACTAAATGCCACAATGGCTCGTTTAATTTGGAAACGTTCCAGAAAAATATAATTATCGGATCATTTTTTAATATTATTTCCCGAAAATAAAGGGAAGAATTCTCATTTTATAGCATTTTAAGAACAAAATATGATAGATTTACAAACGACACTGAGGACAAGTCACATGATAAGCAAAGATCTGTTCCGACCTTAAAACCGGTCTTAAAACCTAAAACAGAAACTACGAACATTTTGCAGGAAACTGGAGTCAAAACAAGTAAAAGTAGGATAGATTATCAAAACAGCAACAAAACAGCAATAATCACATTTCCTCCCTACAAATGAGCCTGTAGTCCTGTAAGAAAATATCGATATATCGCTTTATCGCAACATTTTCTAACAGACGATATATCGATATGCAAAAGAACTGTATCGATCTTTTTACGAGCTTATTTTTACTCATGAGGCAGATTTTAATTCCTTTATTCATCTTGTACACATAGAGGGTTTTTTAAAATAAACGGGGGAGGGGGGGGGAGAGATTCTATTTTTAAAAAAACAGACCCACCTCCTCGTTCTTTTTCAGTAAGTTGGGCCACATTCTTGCTGATACACACCCCTATCTCCCAGTATACACTCTAATTCAGAAAACCAGCAAGAATCAGATGCAAGAACGAAGAATATTTTGATTGACTTGATTGAAATGAATAAATTGCTAAAAGGAAATGAAAGGAGACATTAAAGAGAAGATGAAGAGGAACTGGGAGCAGGTGGACAGTGAAACATGAGACAGGCTGACGCACAGAAGACACAGCAGGTGAAACTGATGTGCGTGAGCTTTTCCTCTCAGGTGTCAGTCAGATGTATGCCGGCCTGTGATTGGACACGAAGGCTGGCGGGCGTGAAGGTGTCCAGCTTGGATCAGGTCCAATCCCACGTTTGTGTTGCTGAGTGAGTACCAGAGAGAGGTGAGGAGTGATGAAGAGAGCACCATCACACACATACACACACACACACACACACAAGGAGCTGGTTTCATGTTACTGAGAACTGCACAAATTCATTTACTACATAAAAAACAGAAAAATATGAGGTAAAGCCTCATTATTCTGGTAAAAACACAGTTCCTGCAGAAATAACTCGCAGAACACATAACTCCTCCAATCCATACAACCAAAAACCAGAAGTTCCCAACCTGAGGTTCCTGACCCCACAGGCAAACCGTGTGATTGTGGAAATGAAAGCCATGTCCACACAGAGACGAGCTGAACTGTATCTGCTTGAGTATTTTATCATTTACATGTTTTGTTCACACGAAAATGAGATTTTAGGATCCTGAAAACACCAATGTTTGAAACCAGGTCACAGTGAACAAACGGAGGTGATCAAAATCTGATATTTAGCAATATTTAAAGGCTCATTAGTCTAAAATAAAACTCTGACCTTCAACATCAAACCAGAGTTCAATGTGGTGCTTGAACTATGTTAGTGGAAAGGTTTATGTCTCTCCTGGTAACCTTGATTTTTCCTTCACTGCTTTATTTATCAAACGTGGCTGAGAAAAAGCGAAGCAAAGATCATTAAGCTTTATGTTGAAAGTTAGGTTGTTAAAGGTTCCATATTTTGCTAAATTTTCCATTTCAGTCTATCCTGCACATCTATGATAATTTTATGCATTTTGCAACAAGCATCATACTATAGTTTTGCCATAAAATTCATTTGTTGCTGTGAGGTTTCTACCCAGAACTATGAAAGCCTTCCTCCTGTTCGCTCTCTGCTCCTCTTGCTCATCCTCCACGCCCGCACTAAGCAGGCAGAGAGGTACAGTCTGTAGTCGGCATGCAGGGGATGTGTCTGTTGACTAAAGTGCAGCAGAAGCCACACGCACACTTGCTGTAGGAGATGGTACACTTAAGTTTTCAGGTAGGGGAGGGGGGAGTCTCCACCATGCTGCATCGTAGCGGTGGAGTTAGCCGTTTGCTCTCCTTAAGCTGCTTCTTTTTTTAAAGTGGATTACAAAGTGGATTAAAAAGTAAAAATACTTCAGGGATGATTTTACGGTACAATTAAGACTAATAGAAGGTTAAAAACTCATAGAAGTAAATTTTAACCCCTTTAACTTTGATTTCTTTCAACAGGACATTTCCAAAATGCATCATCTGACAGAAGCTGGCTGATGGACGCAGAGGACCAAGTGGAGTTTCGTCATGGGGGGTCCACAGCTATTTGGAATGTGCATTAAGACGGAAATGTAGGGGAACTCTGCATGAAACCTACCACAGTTTATTTGCTTGAGTTTAAAATGCGGCTTAGACTAAAATCTGTTCATTTTCGACAGATGTTTGGATAAAATTCTGCCGTCTAGGCGACGGCTAGGGGTATATCCCCAAACACTATCGATCTTCAATTTCCCCAATCCTGGAATACATATAGAAATACAGAAAAATTCAGGTATAACGTCATCATGTGACACATCTTCAGGTCATGACCTTTCATTTGCACTTGATTTGAGGTCAATGGGATGAATAGTTTCAGAGAAAATGATAAATGGCTCAAAAGGAACCGGTTCATCCTTTCTATGATATCTATGCAAAATATGAAAACTCTACTTTAAATATTGTTCATGTTATCACATTAACATGAAGGATCAACGGCAGTCGGAGCCAATCCATAATATCCCATCACGTTTTGGGGATATTATCAATAACTTATTTGGACTAAAATGTCATTCTGTTTTATTTTCCAGATAGAACTGGTTAAACTCCCTAAAAAGATACCAAAGTAAAGCTTTGACTCCAAACTCAGTCACCTCAGTTTTGGGTAATAAAACTCAGTGCATCATTTAAAACCATTTCAAAATGAACATTTTTGCCTTTACAGTTGCTGATTTGAGCAGAAACAGTTTAAAATCAGATCATTAGTTTGATAATAAAGAGCTGTTATTATGAGTTGATGCAGGTTTGAATGAAACACTCGACTCCACGAAATGCTTGGAATAAAAAGGAACAAACAAAAACTATTATGTGCGACTGTACTGACTGTACATTTCACAAATAAGCAACTCCCCTCGCAGAGTAAATTCAGCTCTGACACCTGACTGCATCATGTTTAGTCCCTGTAATTGAAAATCTCTGTATCCACTCAGCGACACATCACCTTCTGATTCTCCAAAACAATGACAAACACTGTAAAGCAACATATTAATGTCGCCCGCAGGGTTAAACAGTTGGGGGAGAGGAGATCTTTATTAAAATGAAATGAATGCAGAGGAAAAGCCTGTTAGATGTATGACCTGCAACAGGAGACACATTGAGACTGAACTGATCTGGATGACATGAATAATTTAGCTGACACTAAAGGAGGTAATATAAATGCACACGTATATTCTAATCTTTTCTGCCGGTGCCACGTAGTCTCCGTTTTCCCGCCGCCTCTCTCATGTGGAAAAGCAGCAGATGCCCTTAGTGCTGAATTAATCCAGAAATGTATCAGCCTCTCAGAATTATTCACATACAGATGCATGATAATGATTCCCAGATTAATCCGTGACAAGAGCTGCTGCCTCTTTGTGCGCTGAAGGTAACTTTTTTCCCTCCTGACCTTTAGCTCGACAGCGCTCTCATTTCACAGCTAATACCCTGATATAGGCCGACACCTCGGCTCTGCTTCCCCCCCTCCCCTTCGGCCTGTCACCCACATAGCTCAGCGTTCCTGTAAGGCAGCACACTGGGAACACATGCCCTCCATTTGTCCTCAAACTGCAGATATCGGGATTAAAACCCAGAGGCTGTAACTGCTGCCACACAGGACGCACATGACTGATATGTTTTTATTTGAACTGTGATGCTACTCCCAGGTCATATGATCGCTTTATTAGGAACATTTGTATAATTTACTGCAGCACTGCCTTTAATTTCACCTTCACAGTGTTTCTAAACTTTGTCTTTGTCATTTGGAAGTCTTTCATTTAGATAAACACATGTTGTTTACACATAAATAGGTCTGATTATTTGCAGACATGAGTTATTCAGATCAAACATGTTACTTTTTATTCCATCTGCTGGGTGAATCCAAAGTGTTTGATAGAAGGAAAGAGGAATAAGTACAACTTATTTACGGCTCTGTATGGAAGTTGACTTCTGTGCTTCTTAAACGCGCAAATACTGTGTACTTGGAGCATTTCCATGCATGACCATACATTAGCACCTCGGAGTTTCTACCTGAATTAATCCGCCATGCATTTATTTTTGCATTAATAACTGATTAAGATCTGATATAAAGCAAGACCAGTTTATTTGTATAGCATATTTAATGTACACAATGATTTTACACATTAAGCGGGTTTGCACCTGTTGCCCATCATAGTATTTATTTACATTCTACAAACCCACAAATTCTGACTTTAAGTCTTCCGGTTTGGACCCCTCCGACTTGTAACCCATCTTAAAAGGTTTGGAGTTCATTGGCAAATGTGTGAACAGTTTAAACAACACAGCCTGTAAAGGGTTAAATAGCAAAGTCACTTCTGACTTGAGAGCTACATGTAAATGAACTACAGGAGACGTATCAGTGACGTGATACAGGCTGCACCTTCTTGCTTTCGCCTCATCATACAAACATCTGTTTGCTTTGCTTTTAAGATTTTACTTTAATATTTTAGATAAATTAGCTCAACGGTGCAAAGTTAACCCCTTAAAATATAAAAAACTAGGAAAAGTTAATGTTTTTAATGGTCTTTTAACTGAATATATATTTTAGCGTTTATTACCTTGTGATGTATCAAAATGAGTATAATTTTCATCATCCTGGTATTGTTATAGGGTAGATCCGTATCAGATTATACACAATAGTTTCAGTTTCTACGGTAAAGTCGTGCAACAGGTCTCAGAAACTGTATGCAACAAATATGTTTTGCTTTATATGGTTAAATAAATTAATGTGAGACATATCTGAGAGATGCTTCATCTTTAATGACTCTGGACACAGTTTTCATATATTTGAATTAATTATTGTTTTTATTCAGCAGTATTTATGATTGATTTTTCTATGGCAAACCAGCCAGGCAGGTAATATTCCAGCTGTAGTCGCTGCACACGCAGTGAGGATGAGGGTTAACAAAGGCCCTGCAGCTCATCGTGACCCTGCAGCCTCCTCCCAGGTTAATCCGCCCATGTTTGTTAATGGTTAAACTGGTCAAAAGGCAATGTGTCTTGATGGTGGTGCTGGTCCATAGGTCAGGTTTCCTCTGGGGACCTGCAGAGATGGGCTCCAGATTTAATGCTGACCTGCGAAGCAGGGACACCGACTCACCTGTAAACTCCTCAGCTGGTTGGAAACATCCACATACATGAGAGGAGGCGGCTCAGAGGAGGCGAGGAGCTGGGCTTTCGCCAAACGGCAGCAATTGTTGTGACTGTGTGAGTCTCACAGGCGACCGCTCCAACAGATGGCCCCAGAAAAAAAACAGCTCATTTGGACACCAACAAAGAGCCACCAATGATTTAATGATCATTTCTCATTCAGCCATTATTTATATGGGCATATAATCAACTGACACACAATATTTCATTTGTACGGAGGTTCTGGTGTCAACAGAAGGCCTCGTCGCTGAGACTTTCTGCACCCCCCATCCCCAAACACCATATTCATGATGAGAATTATGGTGCTGATTATAAGCTGTTTTTATGACACACCTCTTTCAATTAAATGGGTGATAATGAATGCGTCCCCTGACAGGTGTTTTTGTTGTAGCAGAAGCTGCGGCGCTCTGATTTACATGGCAGACTAATTTGGCTGAGAGGGTGATGTAAAGAAGGTCAGCCCCCCAGCGGTGAGGGGTTCGGTGTAAAGTTCTGCTCGGAGGATGTTTCTGTGTAAATACACAACAGGCAGCAGGTGACGGCGCCGCCGCTCTGAATGAGGAGGTAATGAGTTCTGTAGGTAAGGCTGTGGGAGTTATGAGGGGAACCACAGCCGACCTGAGGTTCAGGTTAATTAATGAAGTGATATAGTCTCAGGGAGGAGCACGCGGGGGCTCCTGTGCCCCCGAGCAGCAGGTCACAACACTGACAGATGCCCTATTACAATGTTAATGATAGCAGGGCCAGGGTCAGATAATCATATTCAAAGCTTTTTCTGCAGATAACAATCAGAAGCGCACACGCCACCGTTGGCTTCCCTGACGAAGCCAACACCCCCACATGTGGCTCCAACCGCCCCCCCCCAACCCTGCTCCTCCCTCCAGCGCTGCTCTTTGATCTGAATGGCTGAGTCACCAAGGCTTCTTCAGGCCCTAAAGACCGATCAATCTGATCAAGACCTGATAATATCTGCAGCGCTCGGTGGGCTGTGGAAACGCGTGCCGTGCACACTCAGCAGGGATCCTTCAGCAGCTCTCCTCATCTGTGTTCCCACTCCCACCAGTAAGGACTACCAGTACCTGAAATGAATTACAGCTATTGTGATTAAAGAAACAGTAAAGTCACAGAAGAACTGGATGGTTTTTCTGTTTTGTGTGAAATGTATGGAGCACTTTGAGATAGAGACGCTGAATTCTGGGTCATTGAAGTTTTTTTTTTTATTCTCTATACATACTGTAAATATCCTGAAGCTGTGTTTTATTTAGGGCTGTGCTTAGTAATCAGAATACTTTTATTTTTGCGCATAAAATGTAATAAAATCCAGCAATATGTCTGATTCAGTAAAAAGAAATGAACACATCTGCAAGTTTAGATGTTTATAACGAAGTTTTTCATCATTAGTTATGTGGCTTGAAAAAAAAAATCTGTCAGGCTAATAGCAAACATGAAGCTTTACAATTGCTTTGTTTAACCTGCAGATGCACGAAGAATTATAAAAGTGACACATGTCTACAGACATGTATAATTATGCTTTTCTTAATTTTTTTGTATAAAAAAGCTAGAATAAAGAAAAAATAAGAGTATTTATAAAGTAAAATGCAGTTGATTTTTTTTCTTATGACAATTTATGATAAATTTATTTATTCATCAGGAAGTGATGCTAATGATGTCTAATGATAGTCTTTAAATAAACATAATGAACATTGTGCATGAAAGGGTTAAATTGCACTCTAACAGCATTAAAACATACAAAAAGTCTCACATTTATCTCAGAGCATGACTATTTCCAGTTTCTGTGAAAGCAGAACAAACCCGGACCATCATCCGTCCACCACAGTATTTGCTGCTGAGCATTATTACCAAACATCTGCGCTTTGGTCTGGTCTGGCCTCGCACTGAGCTGTGCAGCTGGAGAGAAAAGGTTGTGTCCTGCAACCATTAACAACTTGTTAAGTGTTTTTCTAGTTTCAGTACCATGAACTGTAACATATAACATGCTAACAGACTCCTGGAGAGATCTGACTCTCGCAGTCTGGCCTTGGACTGACTGCTAAGTCCTGGATAAAGTGAACTTCGTGAACATTTTTTCACTTGTGAATTCCCAGTTGGAATTAACCTTATAACCTTATTACCCTTCCCACATTAATAAACAGCAAAAGTTGCTTCCTCTACATAATTTCTGATGTCTTTCCTCCTTGGCGTTTTTTTTTTTTACTTGTCTTGTTCAGCTTTAACGCCAGCAGAATGATAGTCTGGGAACTGTGTTTGTGGGTAATTTTGCTTTGTCAAGAGGAACCTAATAAAGATAATATGAATTCTTTGTTTATTTAGAAAAAATGTTTGTGTTTAGGACTTTGCATAGGATTGCTGGACTAAAGAGGATGTTTGAGAGGATAGAAAAAAGACGAAAAAAGACAATTCAAAAGACAAAAGGAAACAGAGAATCAAAGAAATACACCACATAAAAAAATACAAACACACATTCTGCATCATCTACTACACCTGTACCAAAACCCAACATAAAATATTGTGTGGTGCTTTCGCAGGAAGACAACGTCACAAAAGGAGCACAAGAAGCATAAACTAAGTCTTATTTCAGGTGAAACAGTCACAAATAAAATGAAATGTTCATTAGTAGGTAAACATACAGTATACCTCAGTGACATCACGCAGAATCCTCCTTGGCATTTTGTTTGGACATATCTGAATGCTCAGACCAAATGACTTCCTAAGCTTCTGCTTTTATAGAGGCGCTCTGATGATGATGAGCAGTTAATCAAGTGAACTAAAATTAGCATAAACTTAGCAGCACCTGAATAATTTGTATCCTTAGAAAAACCATGGAAGCAGATATGGTAGAACTAGTTTTTCCCAGATTTCAGAAACTGCAACACACCTTCACATCACCTGCTGCTGTTGTATTCCAAAGGTTTCTGGAGAGCTTAATAGAAGCTTGTAGGGTGGGGAGGAGAGGATGATTGACATGTATCAAACTCTGAGCTACTTAGCTAAGTGCTAACTGAGCTAACGCAGATCTAACCAGCTAACAGTGGGCTTAATCTAAGGTGCATAATTAGTCAGCTAAAGACTATGTTTGTGTTACACTCGGCCTTCTTGCAATTGTTATTAGATACCTGTTAATCAAAAGGACACACCCATAGAAATGTTTCATTTTAAGATTAAAATAGATTATTTATATAAAAAAAAAAATCACAGTTTTCATGAAGGTACACTTGACCTATTAAAGCTAAAATGTTATTGTACCAGGATGTAAACATGTTTATATCTGCTGGGAAGTTCTTTTTTAACATGAAAGTGTATGGGGCCCCTAGTGGATGAGGGAGGAACTGCAGTTTTTGGCATTTCACGTAGGGTTAGATGCTTGGAGCAAAGATATGTGATTGTTACAATGTCCTTGTTCTTAACCATTGAACTTAGAAAAAGGTTAGGAACATAGATAAAAGAACAAGCAAGTCAGATTTAAATAACGATAATACTAAGAAAAAGAAAATTAGAAGCCTGTTTCTTGTCTTAATCCAGCATTTTTACATTTTAGTTTAATATCAGCCACAGTGATGCTTTGCTGTTATATTCTGCTTATTATTTGCTTGTTTCTGTTTGTACAATACTAACTATACTGGCAGGAAATAAGATATTTCACTCTAAACCTCCATCTGTAATGTTAAATGTTTGTGTCCTGTTTGTAATGTAACATTAGGAAAGGGTAAAAAAAAAGTTGCATCTTGTGCTGTGTTGCACTGAGACATGAGGATTATTGGATAGATGGGATGTTCTCTGAAGCTTTTTATCTGATTTATGGACATTTACATGATCAGAGCTCATTTCCCACTCCTGCTGACAAACCATAGAGGAAACATTTCACAGCTGGAACATCTGAAGTAACTCATCACGAGCACACGGAGCAGTCAGAGAGGGTGGGGAAAGCAGCGGACCATGATGGGAAAAAATGAAAAGAGCAAACGAGAGGCCAGGAGGCAAAACGGGTGAAATTTATTCTTCAACCTCTGTCAGGAAGGTGCATTAATCTGCGAACGTGTGATTTCTCCATCAGCGGCCACTCCCCTGCTTCCTCATCCCAAACATTAAATATCACCTGCTGTGATTAATCCCAACTTAATTAAATCCATCAGGCAGACAATGGCCAGCCAATGAGGTATGTAATCATTCAGATAGTAAATTAAAAGCAGCAAAGGCTGCTCTGTGTTCAGTGTGACAGAGATGGAGAGGATGGAGCAGGGGGTCCCGAAACTCAGCTGGAGGCAGAGTGAAAGGGGTCAGAATGATAGCACACACACACACACACACACACACACACACACACGCACCACAATTAAAGCAATTTGCTAATCAAACATCCATTTAAGTGTTAAATGTTGCAGCTTTGTGGAGGGAATTTAGGAGGAAATGACGTAACTTTGTCTGCATCTGATCCTGAACTGAATTTTATTACCTCATTAGACAAATTAATCATTAAATACGTGAGTTGGGTTTATCTTCTGCTATTTATGGAAACTTTTCTTGACTTATTTATCATAATATGCCAGAATAATTTTTTCATTCTCAAAACAAATCAGCCGTTTTAACGTAGTTGCGTTGTGTAGTAGTTTGAAGTGCTGGCAGAAGATATAAGTCTATCAAACATTTAACTTTTTCACATGATTGAACTTGTTTTTTATTCTAATAATAAGCAAATAATAATCAACACAAAATTAGTCACATCTGTACTCACAGTCATGGGAGACGCTCACCAAATGTGGTCCAACATCGGCTCAACCTTGTTTGCTCATTATCTGCTTATTTGATGCATATAGAGTCTCATTATTCGCATGTAGGGCTGCACAACATATTGTGCTGATAAAAAGTGCTAAAGGGATCAATAATGTTTATTCATTTCAATTTATTCAAATGACAGATTTTTTTTCTTGACAAAATTGTACAAAGCGTCTGAGCCTGTGTTTAGTTGAACCCCTTGATGCTTCTGGCTTTAATTTATAATTATCTAATATCTAATCAATTTATTTGCTTCCATTCATTCAGTTAATTCAAAGTATTTTTTTTACCTTAATTTATTAATCGTTATTAATTTATTCAACATTTAGGTGCATTTAAGTGCAGGGGAAGTAAGAGCACACTGAAAAAATCTAGAATCTAAGTAAGATTAAACATCTCAAATCAAGGACACATATGTTTTTTTAAACGTAAGATAATTATTCTTACTAAGTAGATTTTTTAAAGATTTTTTAAATGGTTTTAGGAATACTTGACAGGTTAATGTTCCTTGAAATAAGATAAATTATCTGCCAGCAGAACAAGAAATTTGATCTTATTTCAAGGGAAATTAACCTAATTTTTTTTCTTGTTTTTAAAGCCAGTTATTGTAGTGCAGCTGTCTGTCAACCTGAAAGTTGGTGGTTTGATTCCAGGCTGCCCTGACTACATGCTGAAGTCTCCTTGTGCAACACACTGAACCCCCAAATGTAAGTCTTTGAACATAATTGTCTGCTAAATGATGGTATTTTACAATTTCAGCCTTTTTTATTCTTCTCCAGATCTTTTCATTGTATTTTTAAATATTTATTTAATTGTAAATACATTCAAGTGGTAAGGGGATTAAAAAGTAAAACATATCTAATATCCAACCGGATAGATCCTGTGTACATTGTATTAATTTCTCAGCCTGCCTATTAGGAGGATTAACCCTTTAAGTATTTGAATCAACATCCTTGAAAAAGCATTTGACCTCAAACAGCACCAGTAGACTCCAAACCCATGTCTACACACAAATAACACACACATACATGCATCCTTTCAAACACACAACTCTACCTCTATTTAATATTGATATTTGGGTTAAAAAGAAAAAAAAGTGTTTTTCATTTCATTTATGCTCCAAAAAAATAAACATGGCCAAATATCTGCACTGATCCAACATCATGCTCTAACCCCGACACCAACCTTTCACCCCTCTGTGGGTTTAACATAACGGTTTTATCCAGATGTTGCTCCTCATCCATCTGGCTGCAGCGAGATCACTGGAAAGAATAGAACATATAAACATGAGCATGAGGACATTTGAAATTTATAGATCATTAGCATTCAACAGGAAAATCATCCATACGACACACACAAACACACACACTCAACAGGCAAACAGCAGCCGCAGCTGGGATGTTAATGCCAGCAAACAGGATTATCGTCAGAAAGGATTTCTCTGCTAAGCATTTCCTCTTAATTAGATTTCTCAGTCTCTGGGATGAATTGCCTTTAAGCAGCAAGAGCTGCCACTGAGGGAGCTGTTAGCTCCTTATAACTGAATTAAATGCATAATTAGTGATACAATTACATTAGCAGGGGCTCCTCTGTGTTAGTGTGAGAGAGTAGGGGAGGGGTGAGGGGAGAACCTGAGGCTACATTCATGAAGCAGCCGATAGGTGAGGCCTGTAGATTCCGGACAGCAGGTGAGATGCACGATCATGTATCACCATCATGTTACATACTGCACACACACACTTTTACTGTGCTGATGTTTTTAGTGATGTAACACACTGCAGTGATGTGGACAGAAAATAAGGCCATGTGTAGATCCCAGAGAAGTTGTATTCACTGCTCATCAATATGGGAGGGGTTAACAGCTCATTTCCCAGCTGCCTGGAGATGAACACTCAAGACAGTCAAGAAAGCTGCCAGTCTTCCCAGGACTGGATGTAGCACCCAGTTCAGTTTGAGGACAGACTGTGCAAAACTCCTATAAAAACTGTAAATACAAGATAAATGGCTACATCTTAGACCCTTTAGGGCTCAACTTGCATGCTGAATTTCATAGTTTGTAGCTGTAAAAATCTGAAAAAAATGGCTTGTTTGGAAGGGTTGCAGGAGAAAATCCCTTCTTTCTAAAATTAGCATGACTGCTTAGATCTAAACAAATCACAAGTCTTCTGGAGGAAAGTTCTACAGAGAGACCAGTGCAAAGTGATGTTTAGTCAAACCAAATACATCATATCAACACAAAGATGTCACACTAAGCACAGTGGAGTGTTGATGATTTGGGCTCTTTCTGCACCTACAGGACTTGGACACCATGCAGTTGCCGAAGGGATTGTGACCTCATCTACATCTCAGCTACAGACTAAAACAGACATGCAACAGGACAGTGGTTCCAAACACAGCGCCAGATATACACCAGAATGACTGAAAAAGAAAATAATTAAGGTGTTGACCTGATCCAGTCAAAGTCCAGACATCAACCCGGCTGGAATATTGTTGGAGAAATCAGTTAACTTTAGTAAAGTTGCGAAAAGGGAAGAATTACTCCAAAACCTGGTGAGAGAAAACTCGCACCCAGCAAACTTTTAAACTTAGTGCTGCGAAATGTTTTGCTTTGCATTTTGTTCATTAAATAATGTCACTGTGTGCTGTGATGTCATGAGGTTGCATTTGCTTCATTTCTAATTAAGCCACATGTAAAACCTTGGAAGTGGAAGAGATTAGTCCTGATAAACAAGCAACCACATGGAGGATGAAGCAATTTCAGGAAAACCAGGAGGTTCCCAAACACATTAAGCTGTTCCTCACTGAACTATACAAAGTCTATCCCAGCCTGACCCACAGAATTTTCCCTGAAGTATCACATTGTCAACTCGGAAACTCCGTCTCCAAGGAGCCTCCTTTACTCAGACAAACAGCTTCATTGTTAAAAAGGAAGCATTTCAAGCAAACAAAGGAGAAAACCCATTGACCTGCAAAGCTAAAGCAGCTAATAAACAGGTTTTCTAGGTTTTCATGGAAGAGATAATGGATGATCAAAGCCTTTAATATGTCTTCTTTTTTGTCCACATGGAGTTTTGTTTGCAGACAATGTCATAAAACTTTACGCTCAAACTGATACCAATCGATTAATTTTATACTTTTACTGAAATGCAGCTTCAGACCTTCTTTTGCCACTTTTTTTACATATTCCTGCCACTTGTTTTGGACAAATTAGTGGTCATATAAATGTAATTTGGAGCGGCCACAGAGCACGACGCTCCCTGTAACGCTTCCCCGTGTGTGAATGTCAACTTCTCCAGCACACATTAACCCCTGAAGCTCCTCATGTCCACAGTCCAAATTCCCGCTCAATCCATCATTAGTAGGCCTACTCCTTTCTAAAACACACACCGTGAACATACACTGAGCACACGCCCTGCTCGCACCTCTCCCCTCCATCCTCGCCGCGCATCCCAGAACCATTCATCACCGGCCGTCCGCTGACAGTGACGGATGGGTCGGCCCGCCACTGGCACTCTCCCAGCCGGAGACTCATACGGCCACAGCAGCAGACTGACAGCTGGAGCAACATGTCAAGTGGAGGAGAGACTGCGGCCATTAATAACCTGCGTCACATGACCGCCGCGGCATGGGTCCGGAGGGGGCGCCCACACCTCACGTCAGGGCCTGGGGAGGGAGATGTCACGGCGACAGTCACGGGCTCCTGATCTTTAATCAAGTGCGAGGGGACGATGGGTGATGAATACATCGCTCTCAGATTGGAAGGTGTTCAGCAGAGAGGGGGGGTGTCGGCCTGCACAGATCTGATGACCCATCTGTAGCTCTCTGTGACCCCCCCAGAGAGGAGTCCTCTTAAAGACCAGCTTTCTGCTCACGCCACATCTGAGCACATGTAATGTGTCATTCATTCAGTGTGAGAGATCGTAATCATCTGCAGGGACTCTGCTCGATGAGGCCTGACAGCCTGAGGGGGGAGGGGGCCCTCCACCGGAAGCCTCCCAGCATGGAGAGGTTTTAATCAGCAAACCTACAAATCTGAGCAAAATGCTGATCCACATGGTTGCCGTGTTTGCTTAGTTCCTCCTTTTCTGAGCATTTCAGCACACAATCCGCTAAACGGAGGCTTTCTGAGGGTTCTGGGGACAAGAAGGTTTTCAGGTCTTGGTCCTGATTCTGCATTGACTAAGGCCCAGTCTCATTTCTACCGCTTCGCCTTTGCCCTGAGCCTACATTTTGCGTGTTCAGGAGAAACGAAGCGTTATCCCGTTACTCTTTTGCAGTGAGGGGAAGGGCTGTACACCCCTTCAAACGAGGGATTTCAGATGCAGACTCAAAACAGAGGGGTAGAAAGGAATCTCACAAATGTAAGCACTTTTACACAACATAACATATGATTATTTATAACTTTTATAAAGACTGCTGTGTCATGGTTTGACAACGACAGAAGAACGTATATCGTAAAGTAATGAAAATTTCAGCGACGCGTACATGGCTTACATGTTATAACCTGCAGGTTATAATTCCCATTTCTGACTTATCATAAGCTTTTTTAACAAATCTTTTAATCTTGAGACAGCTTAGTGGTGAAAATCAAACTAGTTGCAGCTGTCAACAGTTTTAGCGACGCTACAAGATGACGTCATAATCATGAGACCGAACGAGTGGTGTCCCATTTCGTAGGGCTGAAAACTTACTCCTACGTCTTAACCCTCATTTTAAGGCATATACTCAAACAAGGGGTAGGGGTAAAAATGAGAAATGGGAATGGGCCTTGATTTCACCATGCAGCTACCAAATATAAGCCATGACACCCTCACAGGAGTGTGCAGAGGTGAACGTACACCGATATGGTCCAGTACTGTGTGCCAGTAAAAGACTCGGTGTTGGTACGCGGTACCAGGAAGATGGGAGGAGCCATTACCTGCTATAAAGACCCGATTCAGAACCAGTCACGTCCACCACGAAATAGGTCCGTTTGCAATTCAAAATCATGAAAACGATTAGGAATAAAATGTGTTTTCAACTCGTTCTGAATTGTTACTGAACTGTCAGTGCTGTTTCTGTGTGGACCATTGACTGTATAAATACTGGACTGAGCTTACCGTCACGTTACCCATATATTTCTTAAGAGTGCACTTGAAACAAATAGGTGGGCCCTACCGTCACCATCTTGGTGTTTCGTCATTACTGGAAAATCCCAAAATGGATGAAAAGGTAGAGCTGAGAAGGCTCCGTCACGGTGGAGCCAGCAGGAAGTACGCAGCTGTAACAAGTGATAGCGCTCTAACACACATCAATCAAATAGACACGCCTCTAAATTTAAGATTAAAATAACATTGAAACCAAAGCGTTAGAAAAAAATTTACCCCCCATAGTTTACATGACGGAAAATTGGACCTATTAAAGCGAAAAAGTATTTGGAGCCACTCTGTAAACATGTTTATTTCAGCTGTGAAATCGTTTAACATGGGAGTTTATGGGGTTTGCTCTATATTACAGCCAGTCATCTAGCGGTGAGGGGTGAATTGCAAGTATATTCATTTCCACATTGGCGTCACCATCGGCAGCCAGAGATCGCTGCCTGGTCTGGACGGAGCCTTCGCTGGGCATCTCCTTCTCCGCTTCTTTCTGTCCGAAGGGAGTCAGGTGGGCTCTTCTGCAGCTGAAACGGTACCAAAGTTGTCATGTGTTAGAATCAGTAGGACTAGTTGTGTTTTTTCATATTTTTCATTTTTACGACGCAGAACAGCTTGGAAAAGAAGCTGAAGGTTGGCGGTTCAATTCCAGTGTCCTTGGGTAAGACACTGAACCATATGAACCCCCCCCCCCCGAAAAAAAAATGTAAGTTGCTTTGGATAAAAGCGTCTGCTAAACAACTATAAACAACTATAATAATATAACTATAATAATGCAGCGGTTGCTATGGGGATCAAATTTATTGTTGTTTCTGTTCTATAATATTAAAGAGCTGAACGAACTTCCTCTTATTTCATTTTTGCCAGCAGTTTTAATTATAAGCAAACAAGTTAACATGGTAGGATTAATTAGTTACAGTTTTATTGATGATTGCAAAAAAGAAAAAAATAATGTCAATAGATTGTAGGAGACCGTTTTTCCTGTCAAGGACGAGGACACTGGTTTCTTTAGATTGAGAAGAATATAAATTTAATAAT
>JBAMHX010000021.1:2592339-2606847 GCA_037177515.1 Pseudomugil tenellus
ATTAATTTTCTAAGTATGGGCAGAAATACTTTTAGGCCAGCAGAGAAGGCCTTGCTGGCCCTGACGGCCCACCACTGCATAATACACATATGTGTGATCAGAACAGATGAGACTGAGTCGTGAAAATCGATTCTAAATCTTAAGAATCAGAATTGAATCAATTCTTGAAATCTGAATCAATACCCAGCCCTAGTTGTGACAACAGACAGCTTATCATTGGAGCAGTTAAAACTGGATCTTTAGAGTCTTTGTTACTTGCAGCTGTCACAAAGACACATAATCTGTTTTCTTTTTTTTATTTCAGTGAAAATTTTCAAACACACGCCAGTTTGATGAACTGTCCAGGGTGTACTCTGCCTCTCGCCTGATGACTGCGGGGATGGACTCCAGCTACCTGCAACCCTGAACTGGATGAAGCGGTTATGAAAACGGATAGATGGACAACTGTTTGACAGATAGAAAAAATAGTTTATTTAGCCAAAACTAAGATGCCTTAAGAGCTGTTAGCTGAATACGGGTGTATCCCGGCAACGTAGCGCAGTGTGTCCATAAAACATCAGAGAAATCCTGATAAACGAAGAACTAAAAAACTATCAAGACTACAAGCTGATCTCTAAGTGATGTCCTGAAGAAAATGGGAACAAATCTGTCACTGGACCAGAGAAATGCATCAGAACCTGCAGCTTTTTCTGTTGGGCAAAGTCTCATCAGAAATGGTTTCCATGGAAACGTGGTTGTCTAGAAGCCATTCTTAAAGCAGAGAAACGAGGAAAACACAAGAACTGCAAATCAGCAGCAACAGGTCTGATGGCAGGATTAATTTCTCTCCAGGATATAGACTTCAACATTATGGAAGCAGACTGGAATCATCTGAACACAGACAAAGAGCAGTTTTGGAAAGTCATTCAAGAGGAGAACTATTCCTGAAGAATGATAGACATCTTGTCTAGAAGGGTCAGGTTGTGCTGAAGAATAAATGAACAACTGAAATGCAGCTTGTTCAGGTGGGCAGGTTGAATTTATAAAAGTGATGTGAAGAATATTGTAGCTAAACAACAAAGGAAGTTGTTTATAGAAGACTAGAAAGACATTTTCTTTAGTTCAGCCTGTGAAGTAAAGCTGTTCAATCTTTAGTTTCTTAATATAAATAGACATAAAATCCTGGCTGATGACCAAAACATTTAAATGTGCGGGAACCGTGGACCAGTCGTTGGTTGTGTCGTAGAGGCTGAAAGACACAGGTCTCATCCTCTTTCAGATTAATCAGATTGCATGTTTCACACCACTTGGAGTAATTGCAGTAGGTATCCTAATCATCGTTGTGAAGATGAAAAAGATGTCTGACGTCCAGCCACATTCACTCTTTTTAATTATTTTATTTTCAAACAAAAGAGAATATTTATACATACATGTCTACACATACATACACATCTCTACAAATTTATATATACATAATAATACTGCATCTGGAATTCTTTATGTAAGGTAGTTTAAATAGGAGTGGGAGGAAGTATTGACCCACCCCTTTCTAGTTAATATGTACCACACAATAATCACTCCCTATTTATCCAAGTTAGTTGACATATATACATGTACACATACACACACATTCACCAATATTCACATAAATACATATACCAGCTTATGATATCCCATGTTCATCTGTTTCTACTCCACATTTTCTATGTACTTTGTCAGAAATACTTTTTGCACCTTTTAAAAATATAGTTATTTGTGCTTTTCCCAGTCCTTGCCCAGCTGGATATGCACAAATCAGGCATCATTGCTCTTAGTTTATGATTTTAAATATATAGTTTTTGTATATAAATACAGCTGTGATCCCTGATAACATTTAAACATTTGAATCACTTTGAGATGTGTTTACTGTACAACAGTAAAACACAGAAGTAACAATGTGTTCCTCATTTTGATATGCAGGATAAACTGATCTAGATGGATGAGTAAAAATCTCTTTGGAACAATAGTGATATAAGAAAAAACACAAGTTTCTTTTTAATTTATAAACAATGTGTTTGTTCCTGCATGAAAACAGTTTTACTATCTTAGGAATCACTGTGTGAAGATCTCACAGAAGAAGACATGTGAGACATCAAACAAAGTTGTTTCCATTTATTGGGGTTTTATGCAGCTAAAAACTGTCATTATTAACGTTTCTATCATTCTATCAAAGTTAATAACTAAATTATTTAACGCTTTTTATTTTATGTTTTCATAAGATGTTTACAGGCAGACCAGCTGACCAGCTTCACAAAGGAAAACTTGTCAACATGGACCCAAACATTAGTAAGTTTTTCATATTTTATTGAACAACTTTCAAACATATGAACATTCAAAATATGAAATATTTTAGATTTAAACAGTTTCATAATTAAATGCAAGAAACTATTCTAAATACGTTTTTAACTTTCTTGATCTAAATGTTTTTGTTGTGTTATTTCTGCCAGAAAAACAGCTGATGTGCCAGACCAACACCGTTGTGGAGCAGCTGTCACAGTTTTATTATATTTACTTTTAATTAGGTGTTATACTTGTTTATACATCACAATGTTGTGCGTATTTTTCAAATAAAACAATTATGACTAAACAGTTGTGCATTTTATAACTTATAAATGACAGAATGGTGAATGACTAAACTAACATGTAATTGTAATTCTCCATTATCGGTACTAATGTACTTACTTACTTCCCAATTCCTCCAATTTGCAAAAAACATCTTCTGTCTGTAAATGTTAAATATATATATTTAACATACTAGCTGTAGAGGCATTTGGTTAAGTAATCTTGTTGCCTTGAAAAAGAGAAATTGATAAATAACAGCATTCATGATTCATCCTGCCTGTGGAATTAACAGCAGATATTCTTTCTGTAAGCTTTGTCGGAATTTTCACCTTCAATAAAAACTAAAATTTCATGTTTCATTTATCACATTTGGTCACAACTAAAGATGCATATGGGACATTTTATTTAGACTATCAGTTACTTTGTGCCAATAAAATCAAGATAGTAATAAATTATTCGTATGCTTTCCTGTAAATAACAGTTTTCAATAAAGCAGATTTCTGCAGCTGTAGCTGACAGCTACATACTGGACAACGTCTGTCTTTTACTACAAAATATGTTTAGCATGAAAACAGGATTGGTTTCACAAGTTAAGCGTTCATTGTGTAAACTATCCAAAGATGAGAAAAGTGCAGGGACGATGTAGCATTGCTACACTGTTAGCTTTCGCTAATTGTTACAGTTTTTGTGACAGATAAAAAAAAATCCAACGTAAATAATAGATCAACCGTTCACCAATGTCCTGCTGACATTTTACAGCTGCTCTATTCCCAGGACGGGCCTCTAGTTCTGGTTCTAATCCTGGTTCCGGTTCGTGAAGAAAAGACACCATGGCTTGAGCTAGGTCGAGATAGGTCAAGCTTCTGTTGTTACTCAAATGTAATTAAGTAGTGAAGAGATGTTGAACATGTATGTGTTTGCGTGTTTCAACTAAACTATCTTCACTTTGCAACAGTAAGGAGGAAAACATACATTATGCAAAGCTTTCTTTGTGCGACTGTTACGCGTTGTAAAGAGCACAGCTTTAGCACCGAAACGGGAACATCAGAATGTCACAGATTGGGCTTTGGGGGAATTGTGATTTGGACTTTGAGTTTTTGGTTGGCCTTATGATTTCCTGTTTTATTTTTGTAGAGTCCCTGTTTCACCCTGTGCGCTTCTGTTCCACTTCATGTTCTGCTCATTGGTTCACCTGTGTTGAGTTAGTCCTTGTTTCCACCTGTTGCCTTGTTTAGTTCTACGTATTCAAGTCCTTTGGTTTTTCTGTTTAGTTGCTAGTTCATTGTGTTTGTTCTGCTTTGCCTCAGTTGGGGTAAGTCATATTATGTTAAAATCCTAATAAATCAAGTTTTTTTCCGCATCCCTGCTGCCTCCTTGCTTGCACTTGGGTCCACACCTTCCCAGCCCGGAAGGTGGAAACTCGCCGGGTTGTCAATTCATCAAAGGCCTGCCTTCAAGAAGACAAAATGGAGGAATGGGCGGAGTCACAGGCAGCTTGGCTCGCTCTCGGCTCTCTCTGTTTTCGCCCCTGCCAGACGAGGCTTTTCCCTGAGCAGTACTGACATCTGCACTCAAACCGAGGGCACCAAAGTTTAAATAATATATCAGAGAACTGTTTTAGATTGGGAATAAAGAGCATGCAATGTCCCCTTTAATTTGCGATACTATTATCAACCGATACAAAATATGTATCGGTACGCCGATAATATTGGACATCTGTAATATTTACACATTTAAACATTAAAATGGGGAGTAAATCCTGCTGAACTAATCTTTTGGATTGTATAAAGTGAAACTGCAGCAGTAGGACTGATCAGTCTAAGCTCTTCACATTGTGTGTCTGTGTGTGATCTGCTCCTTGTTGTCAGCCTCATTGTAGCTGATTTCATGCCGTATTCACCCCCATGTTGAGCATGTGTTCTCCGACTATCAGCTGACAGCCTGTCGTGTTCCCTGTGGTGAGATACGAGACAGATACCGCCACTTAACACCGCCACCTGAGGGAAATATGGCCTCTTTTATGACGGAGGATTTAAGTGATGAGTTCGCGTCACCGTCCATGAAGCTGTCAGCCGTAGAGCCAGGGTCACACCCAAAGCCATGGTGGGAATCAGCTATCAGAACAGGAGGAGGGGGTGCAGCCCACCCACAGTTCTCTGTTGGGGTTTAATTCAAGGCTGATTTTTGTTATGCAGCCCTTCCACCACCACCAGCAGCCCTCATCCTGCAGGGCAGAGCAGTTTTACAAGCCCCCCTGAAGGCTGCTAATAAAGGCCTGGTACTGCTGTCTGACTGCACATGGCAAGCTGTAATAAAGTGGGCCATTCATCCTGCACTCCCTTTCACCGACTGTCTGAGGGGGGATGTTCTGGCTGCACCGTTCGTGCACAGAGAATCGGACTCGTCCAGCTGCACTGGCTTTGACTCGTCCTCAGATCATCTGAAGCCGCTTTGCGGCCTCTGCTTCCAGCCGCCTTCTTTTGTGGCAGTATGAGATTATGAGGCGGATGAGTGGCTGCTCTTCTTCTGCTCCAGTGGACACTCAAACACACTCTGAGCCACGAGGATGGAGGAATCACAAACAAAATCTAGCCTTTCATGTTCTCCTGCACAATTTCTACACAAGTATCTCAAGGAGGCAGAGAGTGAGACAGACGTTTCCCAGATTGAATGTATAAGTGTGATTCTGTGTACAAGCTGGAATGTAAATCACGTAGAAAGCAGCAAGAGTTGCCTAAACCAGGTCACAAGTGTCATTAGCATTTATTTCTTTAACTCTAAATTTAGCTTTACACACTGCATCTGTAGTTCAGTTGCAGTTCATTTTACCGGGATACCTTTTTTCTGATTGACTGACCTCAGTATTGTGTCTTTTTGTACTCTAATCATCCCGCTTTTTTCCTCTAAGACACGTCGCAATCTTACAGGTTTTTGCGTGTTTCCCAGCTCCAACACATCTGAAACATATAAATGAGTTAAAGTGCAGCATTTAATAAGCTACTGTATCATTGTCCATATGTCCATATCCTCATTGCACTACTGTAATGATAATCACTTCTGTATATACTTTTGATAACATCTGCACTACTGTAAACATTGTATAGATAACCATTTCACATACAACTATTAGAATTTTTAATACAAATATCTGACTTTAGCCTGTATATTTTTTAGACATTGTGACATACATATTAATATTTATATTGTACTGCTAAAAAGCACTTCTTTTTCGTTGCTCTGTACTGCTTTGTACTGCAGGTGCAATGACAATAAAGTTGAATTCTATTCTATTCTATTCTATGAATTATGCATGTTAGAGCAGGGATACACTGAAAACCTGCAGAATTGTGGCCCCAAGGACCAACTTTGGATGCTCTAATATAAAGAAGAGCTGCAGAAGTTTTAATGTTTCCCTAAAACACATGCTTCTAATTAAAATTCTCTCCTCCACATCGTCCTGTCAAGTTCTGCCCAATCCAGTCGGATTCAGGTGTGCCGCAGCAGGAAACATACGAAACTTGCAGAAGTGCAGCCTGACTCAGGGCAGCCCTGTTCTAAGCATTTATCTCTTATGCATATAGCTGAAGATTGACTTTTACAAAGTCCAACCAATAAGCCAAGCCAAGGCAAATTTATTTGTATAGCACAATTCAACACAGGGTCAAAGTGCTTTACAGAACATTAAAACATTAAAACACATACATGATTTTAAATTAAAATTTGAAAGAAATAAAAAGGAAATGGCAATTAAAAATTATTCAAATAATGGAGATAAAACGAGATAACAATTCAAAATTATTACAAAATTATTAAAATCATGGAAATGAAAAGAGATGATTAAAATGTTTTTAAAAATATTAAAATCATGATCATATTCAAATTACAAAAACATAAAAACTTAAGTTAATTTACAATTAAAACTATTAAAATGCAGCTGAAAACAGGAGGATCTTTAACCTTGATTTAAGTCAAATCATTAAACTAGCAAATATAGATTTTTATTGGTGATTAATGACAAATGTCATGTTTGGTTGGACTAAAAATTCAATAACCAAAACATAGAAAAAAGCTATTTACTCTAATTTGACACTAAACTGAACAAAGTTGTGCTGTTGGTTCACATCAGCAGCTGAGCTGGACTCAGATGATCACCTGATCTACACATCTGCATCCAGATGCTGCAGCCGTTAGTGTCATGAAGGCCTTTAAAACGTCTGATTTGTCTCTGCGCATAACCCTTCAATGTTCGCTTAAATATCAGTTAATCAGTAAAATCTTCCATGTCTTCTAACTAACCCCCATGTCTGTGCATGTGTCAGAGTAATGAGAGACGTTTTCATGAGAATACTTTTACATAATACTAGTGATAATTGAGTGGACACTGCTGATGCTTTGACGCACATGTCTAGAACACCAGGAAGTGTTTTTTTAAGCACGTATTGAGGTTTGTACGTTAGTGAAGAGACGTTAAAGACACTGCTGCGTGTGATTGTTCAAAATAAGGTTTGAATTCATGCTGATGTATCAACAGATACAAAACCTCAGGAATTTCATTGTTGCATATCTCTTTGTAACGAAACATGAATAAAGTAGAGCTCTGCATCAGTTCGCTGTCGTCTCTGCTCACAAACGTTTCCTGTGGCAGAGGAAAGGGAAAGTGTAGGGGGGGTTGTATAACCTTCACCTGGTTATGATTGTCCTGTTTCTAATAATGTACATGGAAGGTCACTTGAAGATTTTAATGTTTTATTTAACCAAACACAAGTTCAACCTGTGCTGTTTTCAGAGTTAACATCTTTATACATACTAAATTCTAAATAAATCAGATGCCACACAAACGTCCATTCTGTACATTCTCAGAGCCATCGTTGCCCTGCAGCATCTTGCAGTTGGGAAACGATACCTTTTTCTTCCATCTCAGAGCATCACATCACATGCTTGCAAATGGATAGTAACACAGTGGAATTTGTCAACTCACACCACGCATGATTCAACAAAGAAATGCAGGAAACAAAGCAAGAGACAAGAGTCAACCTCAGGCAGACTTTTTCAGAGCTCAGAGAAGAGACAGGATGCAGGACGGTTGCCATTTAGGCTTTAATGGGGAGATAAAATATGTTAAAGTTCACAATCTGCAACAATAAAAACAAATGTAGACATACAGACTTAGTTACTCCAACTTTTTAAAGTATCTTTACTGCAGTCTGTTTAAATGGACAGTGATCATTTCCCTAATTAAAACTTTCAGTCAATGAGGTAAATGTCCTTTTAATTCATTAGTAATATCTGCGTAATTAGTAACTATTAGGCTCATCAACCAATGACAACTTTCAGGTGGCTTATCAAAAGCAAATTAAACATCATCAACAGACTAATGTGGGTTTGATGGTGCCGTGTGTGGAGTCTTAAATACCTACAGCGCTCTGCTCTCAGGCTGAGTGGCCCCATTAAATCAGGCTGCCCAACTTAATGTTCGGAGGTGTTAACAGATTGATTCGCTTAATCTGTTCAACTACATCAACAGTCAGCATGGGGTAGGTCAGCAGCCAGTGTGTGTGTGTGTGTTAACCAATTTCACAGTCTGTAGTCACGCACAGTTAAACTCAGTTTTGGGTGGGGAAGGGGGGGGGGAGTAGAGCTGGTGGTTCTGCTGTCGGGCAGGATGGCAATCTTCAAGTTCATTCAGCGTGATTAAACCAGAGCGGGGACTTTTCTTCCCGGCTAATTATGTGGAAATTACAGAGACAATAAAGCATCTGCTGGTCTTTCTTCCTCCTTCACGTTTTCCTCCATATTGTGACAAGCTGATGCATTGTGGGTGAGCCGTCTGTGAGCCGAGGTCAGCAGAGAGCAAATAGATGAATTTATAACTGTGGCTTTTCACGGCGGGCGAGCAGGGATCATTGTCTCCAGTCTGCGCCCCCCTCTGGGTACTGTTCCACCCCAGAGGCCACCGCTCATTCTGGATCACCAAACCCCCCCATCTGTACGACACAAAGAGGGAAAACAGGGAAGAAAGAGTGATTCCCTCCCCTCCATCTACTCCTCCCATTCCTCCTCCATCCAGGCTGTCGGCCTGGTAAAGGCGCCATGTTTTCCAGCTCCTCACGATCCCAGCGCCGAGCACAAACTCACATCCAACCAACACACCAGAAATATGAACCGCCGCTTGTGTGTCATGACTCATCCTTTAATTGTGACTTTTAGCTCCTAATAATAATTATTAATCTCTAATTACGACTGATTGTCACAGCTATAAGACACATTGTTGATACTTCTGATTCAGCAAGCAGGGCTTCTATAAATATTGCCGTCTGGCAGACTCTGTTTTCTTAAAGCGCAGACATTATGTGGAACTTTACAAAAATCATAACATCTATAAGCTGCAGCGTGGCAGCACTGCAACAACCGACTTGCCAAAAATTGTCTTGCTTTATCAGCTGAAACACCAAATTACTTCAATATTCTAATTGCAACTTTCCACACAAGCAACACAACAGCATTTTTCTCTGTGGAGAGACGAGCCAACAGGCATCTAAATGAAATACGACATCGCTGGTCCTCGTTTCAGAGCTCCGGGTCAAACAGTGGTCCCTCCATCTTCATGTCTGTCATCATGAAGACAAATTAGTCAATGTTTTTTGGCTTCTTTCTGAGCTCCCGACTTCCTCATCCTTACCTCTCCTCCTCCTGGTGTCCAACATGTCTCCCTCCACAGTTCTGCTGCAACCTGCCTTAATTAAATGTGCACTTCATTAATGTAAATTGGGGGCCTTTTAATGCCCTTGTTGAAATTCTGAAGAAAGTGCAGTGGCCTTGCGAAATGCTCCAGCATCATTGCAAATTAGATTAGGGACCAAGAAAGGCAGTAAAATTAGAATGATAATGGTTGATATGGCTGCCTGACAGGCATGACTATTCAGGGATCAATGGGATGTTGAATGCTTTGGCGGGGCCCACTTCTCAGAGGCCGCGGGACAAACGTCAGCCTACAGATGCGCCTTTTGGAAGCACTTGAAATTAGTTTAATTTGGTAAATGGCAGGGATTTAGAAGCTTTTAGCTCGACTGTAACAAGACAAGAATACATTGAAATGTTTTGCTCTCCTTTCATTAGCATAAAATCGGGTTGGGACGATTTGCATTCCCAACAAGTCCATTTTTTTCCTCCATCAGATGCTTCTTTCCCCCTTCTATTAGATTGCATTTGCATCCGCTGCTCAGAATGAACACTGTTTTTTTTCAACCCGACATAATCCTTTTAAAGGGAGGGGACGGCTTGATTTCATTCCGACTAATCTAATCACAGACACCAATTATAGGCTAATTTTGATTAAAGTCCAATAACTCTAACAAAGATAAGAATATTCTCATTCCTGATAAGACCTGTGGTCTCTCTTCCTGTCAGCTGTGGCCAAAATAATCATCCCTGACAAGTTCAGAAGCCAAAATATGAAAATGTCAGCATCACACACTTAAAATAACAGCATGAGTGAGGCAGAGGAGGATGATGAAGCAGCTTAAACAGTGTGGCCTTTTATTCAGCCTCCAGCCTGACCCCAGGGCTTTGTGGGTAAACAGTGGGGAATCATGTGTATGTGTGGGTATTATAGGAAAATCTGAAGCACATTAATTGTAGCACATTAAAAATAGCATTAATGTTTCATCACAGCAAATTTTTCTTCCATTTTTTCTTTTGACCATAAAAATTGAGATAAATATTGTCCGATGTCTCTGATCCTATAAGCAAACCCATTTTTAACGTGTTTTATTATCAATAATGCTTTTAAAATGATTTTAAAATATTATTTTTTATTATGTTTACAGACATCCGAAAAAAGTAAAATAAAGTGTACAAAAATGTAAAAGCGGAATTTTATCAATTATTTTGAAAAACTTTAAGCAGATGGTAAGAATCAACAATTGATCAGTTATAAAACGCCATTTTATTATTTTTAGGATCCACATGCACCCAGTATTCAACCAGAAATCTTTTAGATCACTGGAGACATTCAAACCGATACGTTGTGTTTTGTCTCATTAGAATAATTTCTTCTTTCTTCTAATTTCTTAGAATACTTTCATCTGAATAATTTCTATTCAGAGAGAAAACCTTTTTTTATTATTAAAGTTGGGATGGGTGAGGGGGCGGGGGTCTAACTAGAGTTAAAAGAGATGTAAAAAAAAGAAAAACAAGACTTTTAATTATCTGATATGTTGGATTTCGTGGTCTTAATTACACTCTGCTCATAGTTTGTTTCTGCTTTAAGGAAAAGCTAAACTAGTTGGGGGTCGTCTGAATCCCAGGGGCACAAAGTGTGACCATTTCTATTAACTGTCTGTTAAAAGAAAATATCGAAAGGCTTGTCAGATATTTCTCCCTCTGTTCAGGTGAGTATAATTCAAGCAGGGGTAACTTCAGCATGTAAAGAAGAAGAGAGCGAGTCTAATCCAGACACTGTTATCTCTGATCAGATGACATTAAAAACAACATAAACTATAAATTACTGTTGTTCCAAATATTCTTGAGGAATCTTCATCCCTACGTCACAACTTTAAACTTCCATCAATTATGCTTTTGTATGGTGGGAAGAACTTGGAGTACCCGCAAAGAACCCACGCTACCATGAGGAGAAACCCACTGAGAAAGCCCACGGATCAGGTCAAACCGACAACCTTCCTGCTGTGGGGCTGTAGCGCTAACCACCGCGACCACGTCCCTTCCAGATGTGTCCATGCTGTTTCATACAAGGCAACGCAAAACCACACAGATAAAACAGGGTACTGGTGGTGGACCATTCTGCAGACCTGACATGCATGTGCACATCCAGGAGAAACTGGTGACAACCCTGTGGCTACTGGACACGTTAAGACATGTTTGCATGATAGATGAAGCAAAATAACACCAAGTCATCATCAGTTAGAATCCTTGAAGCCAGAAATTTTTTCAAGCTTTGCCACAAGAAATTTACATATTAGTGGCTGTAGCTCGGGGGGGTAGGACCAGTTGTCTGTCAACCGGAAGGTTGGCGGTTCGATTCCAGACTTCCCCTGACTACATGCTGAAATGTCCTTGGATAAGACACTGAACCCTATGACCCAAAACATGTTAGTCGCTGTGGATAAAAGCGTCTGCTAAATGACTGTAATGTAATGTAATGGTGTAACGAAGCAGTGGCCCGTTACTTGATTCAGACTTTAATTATATTTGAATATTTATTTTACATTTTCAATGTCTGGATCTGCACTGACTTTGACTTTGTCTTTCACAGGCTGCAGAAGGCAAGGAGTTTTATATTTGTGGACTCTATCTGGAGTTTTTAAATGTGTGTATCCATATTGCTTTTAAGGGTTGGGAAACACCCCTGTGGAGTAACATGGTTCAGTCCAATCAGCAGCTGAGAATATAAAAGAGAGCCAGTTGGCTCATGATGGAGGTTGCTGGTGGAGGCTGTGCTGCTCCGCAACATGCTGGTGAAGTCCCGGTTTTAATAGCACCAAATAAAGACATTTTTGGTGGTGTCCACTGTTTCACTGTTTACGTCTGCCGTCTTACAAATGGTTTAAAAAAACTTTACTGTTCTGGTTTAAATCCAGTTAAAAAAAAAAAATCAGATTCCTGCTTTTATTCCTTTGCAGAAATAATTTAGGAATCACTCATTAACTTTATTATTTTTTTCATTTGTTGTTTGCAGAACCTCTTTTATCCAGATGTTTCGTATTTAAGAAGGTTCTTCTTTTCACACATAAACAGCTACACACATGCAGATACACACATACACACCTACGCACCTGCACATACACGCACACTCACATGCAGATACATACATAAACATGTTGCTGTGTTCATTGTTACTCAGTGTTTCAGTTTTTCCTCCACATGTTTCTTTACAGGCGTAAATGTTTAGAGTCCTGCTGAGGATTTGTTGCTGTGGCTTCACTTCTACTTTTTCGTTTTGTTACATCCTTTCCCTCGGTTGTCTTTTTCTCTCTGCTCCATTTCAGCAATTACAAGCAAAAATGGTTAAAAATAACCCAAACATATTCATAAAATAATAAAATAAATCTGTTTATGTATAAAACTATTCTGACCAGCAACATTTAAACAAAGGGCTGAACAATATATATAATGACAACATAAAAAACATTAAATGAATATGACGAAAAAAAGAAAAGAAAAATAAATAAAAGATCAAATTTTAACAATTTAAAGCAAATAAAAACAATTCTAAGGTGGGTTGAAGGCCAATGAGTAAAAATGAGCTAAGATAGGTTTTAAAAATAAAATTCAAAATAAAAATAAAGAATCAAGCGGAGCTGCATCTGCAAAAGACTCCTGGGAAAGTAAATTTCTTCAGCCCAATACGGCAGCCAGATCATCATCATTCTGGGTTCATGCAGCTGAACTGGTAAAAAAAAAAAAAGGCAAAGATGTTTCAAAAAGTTAAAGAATCTGTGTTGTTAATCAAAATGTTAAATTCATTTTTAATTACTGTCCCTGGAAGGAGCAGAGACCTCCCCTTTTAGACCCTCAGATGTGGCCTGATCCTGACTGTAACCATGGTAACCACAGTGATGACATTCACCTGAGGCTCCTGTTCCTTAACTAGCTCAAGGGGAGGCAACAGGAAGCAGGTCAAGGCAAAGTGGCAACTGGCAGGCCCATAATTAATCAGCTTCCACTGTAATTAAGGTGTCCATCAACAAGCCGGGAAAGTGCGAGCCCACCTTCACTCCATCCCTTCCTTCATCCCCGGAGCTGCAAGAAATCAACCTGCAGGAATAATGAGTCTGCCTTTATATGGTTTAGAAACAGATAAACAGCACGTTAGAGGCTGAAGGAACAATTCAGCTGATGGATGATCAGATCTGCAGAGATTCATCTGTGAGGTTTAACCCCTTCAGCCTTTTGCTCTTATAAAACATCTATGAATTGAGTCACTGATGGCTTAACAGCTGTGAGACAGACTGAGCAACACTGAGTTACATGGATGAGTATATGGGAATAAGAATAGGTGACTGAGGACAAACTGGTACCAGATAGCTGAGGTCCACTGAGACAGAACCAAAAAGAAGAGAAAACATGAAGTACACTGAAGCCACTGGATGAATCTAATCTCCTATTAGTTGGATGCTTAATTCCGTTTGATTAATTTAGCATAAATATTAGCTTTAACGTCATATAATAGTTAATGCAACAGGTTTGCATTATAGGTCATTAATAAAGAGGAAACTTGAAGAAGTGTTTGAGTGAAATATAAACCATTTTTATTCAGCTCTCAGTTATATGTTTAGGTAAATGTTCATTCATTTGCTGACAACATGAGGTGCAGGAATCCAAAGCAGGTTAATTATTTCTAACCTGTAAAAACAAAGAACATAAAGAAAAATGCTAAATAACTCCAGCCGCCCTGTTAGCAGGACCTTGCTGTCATTACATTGCATTACATTACAGTCATTTAGCAGACACTTTTCTCCAAAGTACAGTTGGAGACAGGTGCTGCATGCAGTGCAAGAGGCACAGATTTTCATTAGAACTGAATTTTCGCAAAGAAGTAGATCAAATTTCTCAAGTTAGTATTATTTATATTTAGCGTAACTAAGGCAGGATAAAGAGCTGCGTCTTTATCCTGCTGGTGAAAGTAGATAAGGACTCTGCAGAGGGTCCAGACCCTCCCTATTTAGGGTCCAGACCCTGTTTACAAGCTTTTTTTATATATAAAGTCATGAATGAGATGGTATATTTATAAATGAACTGCTTCAGCGGACAATATCATCTAATAGTCAAAACATCTAATACACTACCAAACACTGAAGAATAAATAAATATAGGATATAATTGGACATAAATGCCATAGTGATATATATGAAAAATGATACTGCTGTATTTTTATAAAATATTTAGATAATCTAATTATGAAACTATATT
>JBAMHX010000021.1:2627205-2638431 GCA_037177515.1 Pseudomugil tenellus
CCCATGCCAGCACCCTTGACAGGTAAACAGTCCATCACAGGGCCTATAATAATATAAAATGGTATATATAATAATATGAATAAATGTATATAAACAATAAAGTATTTTATTTAGGAAAATGGGTTTTAACTGTGAAGAAGTCATTTTGATCTACCATTCTGCTGGTCAGAAACATTTTGGCCCCAGACCAAACCAGTAGGAGCTTTGCTTTGAGGTGAGATACCAAAGCTTTACAGGTCTCAGGGTAGAGGCCTGACAAACAGCAATCTGGTTTTTGGGAGTTGGACTCCACTGAAAACCAAGTCCCATTAAGAAAACACGTAACAAAAACTGGCTGAAGCAAGATTTATATCCATGATAAGAGCATGCAGAGAGCACAGACCTCCACTAAGCCATTTTTTTTCTTGACAATGGTTGTGGGGATCATTTCTGAAGCTGTAATGGCTAAATAATAGTTTGTTCCTCCCTCATTAATGCCTCGGGGAAATAATATAGCCAGTTTTTATAGGATAGGAGAGTCTGACGGAAGGGGTATCGATGTTTTAATTGTAGATTACTATCCTTTATTTATTCATTAATTTATTTTGGCACTTAATTCAGTTCAGACTCGCAGCAAGCTAGATGCTATCACAGGAGTTAGCAGGCACACCTTGTACAGCTGAAATTAAAAGTTTAGATCTTGATACATTAAATATAAAGTGGTAACAAATCCTTGTTTGCTTACTGATCACTGTTTCAGGCCCAGTATGAGAGTTAATCAGCAGAACTGGGTTCATCTCAGGAGAGGGTTTATTTTTAACAATTATAAAACTTCCATTTGAAACATACTTTTTTGTTATTTGTCATGTTTTAAAGTAAATTTGTGTGTTCTGGACTGACGTCAAACCAGTGAAAACATGGGAAGATTTCACCGGGACTCTAATAATTGACTTTTTTATTATTTTCCTACATTTTGCAGAAACATGATCATCTGATGGAAAATAAACTGGGCCTTTTAAGCTTATGAAACTGCTCAGACCCCCTTGATCAGCAATAAAAGGATAAATGTGATTTAGAATCATCATTAGAAAGTCTTGGAACTGGACATAAGCCATCTAAGTGTGCTTGAGAAGACGGATGCTGCTTGAAGAGTGAAGATGGTGAAAGAAGTGCCTCATTCATCGATTGACAAAACGTTTTCAGCTTGAAGCAGCAGCTGCTTCTCTCACAGAAAGGATCCATAACACTAAACGCTGACACCTTTCTGGAGAATATCCTATATTGATTTTTACATAAGAATCCATCTTTCTGCATTAGAACACAGCGCGTGGTTCAGTCAGAACAAGGACCATTCATGTGCGTTTATCATTGTTTGATTTATGCATCATCACTGAGCGACAGCGGGTTCAAGAGTATCCTGAACATGAAGCATGTCTTTGGTCCAGAGCTGATGTTTCACATTACATCACCACATTTATTTGCGTTTCTCTGACCTGAATAGCTTCCATTTCACACTTAAGCCGTTTACACAGCTGGACCCGAGTGTTGTGAGGTTTTCTATCACACCCCGTCCCACATCTCCACCACCTTAACTGGTGATACCAAATTTATCCGCACCTTTCAGAGCAGGCATGACCCCATTTCCAGGAGATCTGAAGCTGTTTTATCAGCTCCAAGTTACCGGATGTGTTCTGAAGCCAACAGGTCCTTCATCACCGCCTTCCTGCTTGTCAGTTTATATTAGAACAACATAAAGCTAATGTGTGGGGACAGACCTCTTTACAGATTAAATAAATGCTAATAACATCATGAGTGAAGCATAAATATGCTCATATTTCTCTGTGAATGTGATCCAACCCCCCCTTTCTCTTCTACTGCCTCCATGCTGGACACCAACTGAAATGAAGTCCCCCGGGAGGGCAGCTATTTCAATTTACTTAGCAAGCTGCTGTGCACTTCTCTCTCTCAATAAATACCTGCGGATTGGATTGGACACACTTAAAGTCATTGGCTGTAAATGAGACAGACTGAGGTCACCAGACTTTATAGAGCTATTAGAAACTGCCTGGGAGCAAACGGCCGGGAATGTGTGAAGAGCAGCGTTCATCTTTATCAAACTCAGTTATTCAGGCTGATTAGTGAGAACGAATCAGCCTGAGAACTTCATGTGTGTTTCAGTGGGAAAACCAGGCTGCAAAACTTCACAGTTTTATTAGAAAATCACAGCTTAATCATTTTATATTTTTGAGGCTGAGTCACATTTTTTTTACTGCTGGATGAATATAGAGAAGCACAGGATGGAGAATTTTATTTTTATTTTAGAAGTTCATATCACTAAATTTTTTTGGAGTTCATGAGATTTTACCAGAGAAAAGGCAACAAACTAAAGAAATGAAGCTTAAAAATGGAGATAATGTAAAGAAACTCCTTTAGGATGTTTAAAAATGCACATAAAAATATGTATTGATTTATTTCACTGTACACAGATATGCTGGATTTTTATCACAGTTTTAAACTATTTGTGAATATTTTAAGCATTAGCGTCACCTGTTTGAAATGTGTTCCTTTAGATCTTCGACTCAAGTGAAAATGTATCTACTTAGAGGATTTCTACTCAGTTAATCTCAATAAATCACATTTTAATTGCACAATAAAAGTTATTTAGATAAGCTGTTTTATTGATTTAAATTAATTTATGTGCACAACTGAATTAAATGACAGACACAGACAATAATGCTGTAAACGAAACATCTATTACTGTCTGTAAAAATGCTTTTAATTCCATTTCAATTTAAAACAGAAGGAGAAGAAACAGAAACTACCGCTGGCCTTAACTCGGGAGCCAAAGTTCTTGAATGAACTACCTCTGAATGTGAGGCAGGCAGACTCACCTCCTGTTTTTAAATCCTCTCTTAAAATGCATTTCTTCTCTTTGGCTTTTAACTCAGTGTGAGATGTTGGCTTTTATTGTTTTATTTACTTTTATTGTTTGTCTTATTTTATCCCTTTTATTCCCTTTTATCTGCTTCTTTTATTTGTTCTAACTGTTGCAAATGTGTACAGCACTTTGGTTAACAGTGTTGTTTTTGAAGTGCTCTATAAATAAAGTTAAGTTGAGTTAACTGAGCAAACCCAACGTTGGCATTTTAATGTGTCATTTTAATGACTTTAACCAAATGGAAACTTCCAGTAGTTAAAAATTAAGCCTACGTGAAAGTGCCAAAGCACCAGTTACCCCCTCATTCACATTTCATTTATACATTTATTATAAATACCCAATAGCCAATTAAAAAAAATGACTAATTACAAAATAGCTGCAAAAAATAAATAAATTGTGCAGAGTTGATTCAAAGCAATCTCATTTCAACATAAACTTTCATTTTAATGTAACCTGTAAGGCCGTTGCAGCTTAAACGTTTAGTTTTGCAACAGGATTTTCTCTTTTTTTTACCCCCTTTTTTTACTCTGCAAACGCTCAGAGTACAAAACAAATTACTTAAAAAGAGTTTTTAAAAAAGGAATTTAACTGTTCACTAAAAAATGCAATAAAAATATTAAACAGGGCATTTTTATCCTTTGTTTAATAATTTCATGTTATTTAGTTTGTGTTTAAATTTTAGAAAGTGTGAAACAGACACAGCTTGTTTACATGGATCAGGAAGAAATTACCGGATCTATTCATCAGGAGTCACATTGCTTACATCTGAAATCTGAACCTGACTGTGGGTCTATCAGATTCCCTTAGTCTTTGTTTCTATGACGTCACCCCAAACTTTCTCTGGCCCCTCCAAATGCCCCACAGGGGCCCGCTTGCAATCTTATTGAGTGGAAAATGACCAATTAGTAACAAATTGTCTCAAAGTTTGGTGTTAAAATCTTTCCTTTTTCTCACCATACATGCTTCTGCTCACAAAATTAGAGTTTCTGTTTGTGCAGAGTAGATCACATTAAAAAAAAAAAGAAAAAAACATTTACTTAGATCATCTTGAAAGAACAAATCTGTGAGGATAAATGTGAGGATGTATCCAGAAGACAGAAGTGAGGAAGCCAGATTCATGGGTCATTGTATGTGTGTGTGTGACTGTGTTTGGGGGGGTGTGTGGAGTGGCGCAAAGGTGCACTGGAGGTGAGTATAGATGTGTGTGGGGGTTAGGAGGGGCGGGGGCTGGATCTGTGTGAATGGGGGGCTGGTTCCTGGGGGGCATCTGGGGTGCCTGGGGACGGGCTGGCCCCTGTCTGGTGGCGGCCTTGGGGTCCTGGACGTCCGCTGGCATTGGTTGGGTCCTCGGCAATAGAGGTAGTGGGGGTTACCTCCGGGTTCTTGGGGCCCTGGGCCCTTTGCCCTGCCTGCCCTGGGCGCCCTGTGTGCCCGGCGGGGTCCACGATTACCGGCCTGGGCTCGCCGGGGTTCATTCCCCCGGGTTGCGGGGGCTCTGGCCGCCTCCTGGGTGGACCGTGGGCTGGTTCTGGGGTGGGGTGGCTGGGGTCCTTGTTTGGGACTGTCTGCCATTTGTCCTGGACTTGTGGTCCTGGCCTGCTTCGGACCTTCTGAGTAGAGGGGGATACCTGAGCATGTTCACTTTCCTGTGAGCACTTTTTCACTTTGTATGTTCTGCATCATGGCACTGCTAGCACGGATCTTTCGTCCGTATGTATGGACCTCAAATTTTTATGCTGTGTATATGTGTATGTGCATATATGTATGTTTATGTATGTATTTGTATGTATGTATGGGTACATTGCGGATTCTGGATTCTTTCTATGTTGTGTGTTTTCTCTATCCCTTTTTCTGTCCCCTCCGGTCGTGTCCAGCAGCGCATTGAAATCTTGATAAACGATGATGTAACTAAAATAAATAAAGAATTCAGATCATCATCAAGAGAAACTTTGTATATACATACAGTACATGCATATAGTTCCTCTTGACAAAACAAAGTTGTTCAGCAAGACCCAACAGACAGATCCACATTATCTGCCTGTTTTAATGCTAGACAACATAAGTTAAAAAAAAGGCGGCCAAACCGGTTAAACCGGATTAAATATATAAAATGGAAAGAACACTGGACCTGACCTCTCACCAGGTAGGTGTAATGAATCCCAGGATGCTAACACAGGTAGCACAAACAACAATAAAGTAAAAGAAACATATACTGAAAAGTTGTTGAAAAACGGGGCCTATGCCATCAGAAGTGACAGCTAAGGGTACGTCCCTGAACGCCCCCAATCCTCTAATAGACACAGTAAAATAATATAAAGCTGCACATGTTCAGTCACAAAGCACCCCCTGGTGTGAAAACTTTAAACCAGCCCAGAATGACGTCAGGACAGGATGCATCCTGAGGTCATGACTTTTTAATTGCACTTGATTTGAGGTCAATGAGACAAATAGTTCCAGAGATATAGCCAAAAATATGATTTTCTGTGCATAAAGCGCCACCTAGTGGGGAAACCATAAATCCGATAATCGTGAAATTCTAGACAAATCGTCCCATAAGGGACCTAAACTGAGTATCAAAATAAAATTGTAAAAATTGCTTGAGTCATTGCTCGAGTCACACAAATGATATCCAGAGACGGCAGCGGTTGGAGCGAAACCATAGTATCCCAACACTCCGTGTTCAGGAATATAACAAGTCAGATCAGAGGTCAAAATCCGGAAAAATCTGCAGTTAATATAAAAAAAAAGTTTTTTCAGCTTTTTTAACACGACGTGTTTATCTCTTCTGTTCCTCACCACATCTCAAAGCACTGGCACGACTAAAACCCAGTTACCATCTGATGGTAACGCTAAAGGGGCAACAATACCAACACACACATAAGCACATTGGCTGAGACTGGGAAAACAAACTGTACTGAGGAGCGGATTTATACATACTGCAGTCACCATCATACCAGTTGTGGACCAGATCTGGTCAGACTCTGACTGAAGCAGCAACGTCCATCTATCCATCTATTTTCTACTGCTCAGTCCCAGATGGGGTCGTGTGAGGGGCTGGAGCCAATCCCAGCCGACAATGGGCGAGAGGTGGGGTACACCCTGGACAGGTCGTCAGTTGAAGGAGCAACTTGAGAATTTTTATACACCAGGACATCGCTGTTGCTTGTATCGAAGCACGTTACCACCATTCTATCATTTAAGGCTGTGTATTAAATACATGTGTTGTGTATTTTGTATTTTCTTTGGCTGTTTTTATGCTATTTGGACTCTACGGCCAAACTTGTTTCTTACAAACCGTTCTGATTCGTTTAAACAAAACATACTTCTTATACAAAATATAGTATTTTGGAAAACAGCTGGAAGAGGAAGATTTTTTAAAAATACCATCATACATCATTAACCTTAGGGCTGGGAAATACTTTCTGTGCACGCTTGCATACACGCCAACATTCTGCTACATCTGTATGTGTGTACTTGCTGGAAACAACGCAAGCATACTGCAGTGAAAATGCTCAATACTGGAGGCCACTGCTAGGGGTCAGTAAGTAGTGCTAGCACTCCGGTCAATCCACCAATCAGTGGCATTTCAGTTACCAAAGGCAATTTCCAACAGACGAGTTATAGGAAAAAAGTTCCAAGAACGGTATAGTTCCAATAACTGTCCTTCCCCAGGAAAACCGGTTTACTTTGCATTTGCGCATAAGATGCGCACCTTAGTAGGGGCTGATGTGATGCAAACATCTATGTGGTGACGTGTACTCAGCGCCGCTTCAAAACAAAAGAAAACACACTAAAAATTATTCGTATAAAACACAGCTACGGAGCCACTGTGTTCTCTATCTGGATGACGGGATTATTAATTATGGTCGATTACATTAGGCGGCTTACATGGAGGCTGGAAATGCAGACAGAAAGATTCAGGAGCAGGAGGTACTCGATTTCTCCATTTCATGGATAAAAAAAGTAGAGAGCAGTGCCGCAGACAAAAGAAATGACAGTGTACATTTATTATTAAAAATACGCAGATTGTATTTGTCATGGAGAAATATTTGGCAGATATGGGAACGCCGTGGGAAGGCCCTCTTTTTAGAGACTGAATCAACTTTTATAATCTCCTTGTGACTTGCCTGTGACTTACATAAAGATTAAACAGATATATGATCTGATATGAGTCTGATATTAATAAAGTATGTTATGTCAGCCTGTTCTAGAACTTCTGGACAGACAGTGAAGGACGTTTCCATACATGTTCAATTGGAGCACATTTGGGACAGATTTCTGTCCTACATATTCATGTCATATGATTAAATGTATCAGACGTTAGGCTGGTAAAAGGTGGAGGTACCACCTACATCAGATGTAGTTCTAAACAACCATGAAAGGACCCTGCTTCTGAATGGGAGCTGAAAAGTTATAGGAGGTCTGTAGACCCCGTTCCTATCTGTCGCAATGCACGAAAACAGGTCAGTGTCTTAAAAGGGTATAGGAACAACAAAAGGTTCTAATTTGGAAAGGGCTTCAACGGTTTACCGGTCTGTTGCTAACCCACAAGTGTTTGTCACGCTGCAACAGGGAGGAATAATTATAAAAATGCAGGTAGCTTCTAACAAGGTCTGAAAGTTCCTGTTCAAAACTATCCACTTGATCTCCAATCCTCTGTCTATGCTTTTGTGTGGATGAACACCTTTAGCGCTTACATCAATAATGCACCTCGTGTCAAGTGGTGCCACTTATGTCTCTTCCTGATGACATCACATTTTAGGAAAAGTCAATAAATAACATATTTCTCCACCCAGTTTGAGTGAAGCTTACTGGCTGGAATCAGAAGATGGGACATCTACGAACATCTGTTTTATAGATACTGCAATGCAGACACAGTCAGACTGACACATTTCTGACAAATAAATGATGCGTTTGAGTGTCTCT
This sequence comes from Pseudomugil tenellus, assembly GCA_037177515.1. Taxonomy (NCBI): domain Eukaryota; kingdom Metazoa; phylum Chordata; class Actinopteri; order Atheriniformes; family Pseudomugilidae; genus Pseudomugil; species Pseudomugil tenellus. The sequence continues at coordinate 2,635,049 of JBAMHX010000021.1, forward strand.
GAATCGGATCAGCTGTTTGCAAACTACTGCTGGATAAAGCAGCAGAAAGGTTAGAAGTGACACGGAATAAAGACAAATAGATGGAGGACATGAGGCAGGACTGCATTTGTAGGATCAGTAATCAGATTACAGCCTCATCTTAAGGACAGATGAAGAATTTATAATTCAATAATAAACAGATTGTAATGATAATGGCTCCGAGAGCAACAGGACGGACATTCTTAAAGGAAACCATCATAGAATTAAATACTTATAAGTCGGTCCATTTTCCTTACAGAAGCGTCGCTATCAGACAGGGTTAACAAACACACACACACACTCTTCTTTAAAGTGGGCTTGTATCTATAGTGCATATTTTCATTTTAAAATCAAAGAAGGATCTTATTGTTGTTCTTGCATTGAAAATATTTTAAATGAATTAATATAAGATAATTCTTTGTGTGCATGTATGTATCTCAGTCCAATGTCTTGCTTTGACCCAGTCCCACTAGCTCACCTGACACCAAATCACTACATTACAAAGGTCTTCTCTTTATCTTCTAAGGTTTTGTAGAAAGATTTATTCAATAAGCTTAATTAAAATAAAGAAATTAGACACTTTATGTTATGAAGGACATTTGCAGAAACTTTAATACTGCTTCAAGTAAATGACAACAATCCTTATAACAGCGAACCTGAAGGAAAACCAGGTGAGTTCAACTATCCTGGTCCAACAACTAGCAAGTATGAAGCTGGTGAATATAAAGCCCAGTTGCTTAACTGGTTACAGGTGTGGATGGTTAGTACTCAGGTCTGGTGCTGGTGTAACACTTTACAAAGCTGATCAGTGGTTTACCGATAAAGCTTCAGGTTTAAATCTTTAAACTTAGCATCATTTTCCTTTTTACATTGTTGTATCACCATGGCAACTGCTCAGATTCTGAGATGATGGACCAACACAGATTAAAGTTTTAAGCAGTTTTTTTTGTTATTTCAGACCAGAAAAGACAGACTTTTACTGATCATCTTTTTTATTTTTTAAACTTATCTTAAAGGCGGGCAGAAAGATGATCTGTTTGCTGTGTCATGCTGAGCAAATTTATTCTGTCAAGAGAAACTATATGTACATACATGTATACAAAGTTCCTCTTTATTTAAGTTACATTTTAGTTCAACAGAGTTTCCATGTTTTGCTGGACAAGACCGGAAGGGACAGAAAAAGGATAAGAAAACAAGAGAGAAGGAAAGAGAACACAAACAGACAGAAACACCACAAAGAAAAAAACGCAATCTAACCACCCATACTTTGCCAGCCGTCACACCTGTACAGAAATTAAGGGAAAAAACTTCAAAACTTCAAACTTTATTTGTAAAGCGGTTTTCATGCCGTAGGGAACACAAAGTGTTGTACATGATTAAAATCAATTAAATGAAAACACACAAACAAATAGCATGTCATTAGCTTACACACAGGTACACATGCACACAAAGACAGAGCACCCGTCCCCACACCCATCCCACCCCCACCCCCAACTGTCCCATTCTCTTAACTAAAACTATTTAAACATTGACTAAAATGAGAAAATAAATCAATTAAACTTAGTAGAAACATCTGGCTTGGCACGTATATTGATGTGAGGAAAAGATATTAAAGGGATCCATCCACACCAGGAGCCACTGCCCCCATGTCCATAGGGGCCCCCACCACAGCAAACCACCCAGCACCCAAGTCAAGGCAGGCCAGGGTCCACCCCACAGCTGTTGGGCACTGTGGAGGATCCCAGTGAGGAGAACACTGGAGTTTTAACATGATAAAATATCCGTAAGAAGCCAAGAGCCAAGTAAAACAAACAAAATAAAATGCATAAAAAAAACTTAAAATATGATTAAAAAGATACACATATATAAATCTGTAAATTAAATAAATAAAAATAAATATATGTAGTTGAATAAAACACTAAAATATCAAATACAATAAAAGTAATTCAATTAATAACGTAATTTAAAAGGTGAGTCTTGAGCCTCTTTTTAAAAACATTCACAGTCCGCAGCCCTGAGCTTCTCTGGCAGGCTGTTACACAGTCGAGGGAAAGAATAACGGAAGGAAGCCTTACCGTATGTTTTAGTTCTGACCAGGAACAGATAAAAGGTCGGTACCAGAGGACCTCAGGGTCTGCGCGGGCTCGTACCTAAAAATGAGTTATGATAAATAAGAAGGCCCAAGTCTATTAATACATTTATAAACAAATAAAAGAATTTAAAATCAATAAAAAAAAGGATCTCATGAGCTCCTGCAAAGTAAACATATAGGAATAAGGAAGAAAGACTGATGTTACTAAAGAATGATGTTACTAAATAATCTAAAAGAGATCTTAGTGATTGTGTCATCATGCTGAACGTACGAGGTGAAAAGTGCTCGCAGGAACGTGAACATGCTCAGGTAACCCCCTCTACTCAAAAGGTCCGAGACAGGCCAGGAGAATCCTGAGACCAGAACTAGGCAGCCAGCGCCAAACAAGGACTCCAGCCATTTTTATAGTTTTTATTTGGTACAACCATCATTTACAAGCAGTTTTGCATCTGATGGAATTAAAGACTGATGATCATTTACACCTGCATCACATTCATTTAATGAAACACATGAATAATAGATCTAATCATGCTTAATGGTGCGGGGGTGATTTGATTTTAATATTCATTTTTCTTTTCACAGAATGTGCATTTTCCATCATCTTTATTTCCTGATTCAGCAGCTGTGTACATGACTGTGATTGGTCCTCCGAACTCCACTCCACTCAGTTTGCATGATCACCTGGATGATGAGCAGTTAAGAAAATATTTTTTCTATGCTAGTTTTTGGTACGTAGCAGATTATCTCCTGTCATGTTACATTAAACCTTAAACAGAAAAACGTGTTGTTATATTCTCGAACGTGGAGTGTTAGGAACATCATGGTTTCACCCCGACTGCTGCCAGATATCCTTTGTGTGAGCTCGGGATCTGCAGGAGGTTTTGTCTCCCTGTTAAAAGGGAGTTTTCCTTCCCACTGTCGCCTTATGGAGCTCAGTATTGGAAATTGGATCGAAGTCAAGATTTAATGCAATCTTGTTGGTTCCCTTAAATATTTTTATGAATTGGCAGATCTTTGAATTTCCCTGAAAAGGGATAAATAAAGTATTTTTCATTCATCTCTGTGACACGTCTTGAGACGACATTGTCGTGAAATGCCGCTATACAAATAGAACTGAATTGATTTGAATTGAGCCCGATGACTCGAACATTTTTTTACAATTACAATTTGATACTCTGTATACCTGCTTGGTTCCCTTAAAGCAGGGGTCTCCAAGTTCGGTCCTCGAGATCTACCATCCTGCAACTTTTAGATGCAACCCATATCCAACACA
>JBAMHX010000021.1:2681464-2696473 GCA_037177515.1 Pseudomugil tenellus
AACCAGTGTCCTCGTCCTTGACAGGAAAAACGGTCTCCTACAGGACCTCAGGTTGTTTCCATCATATAAAACCCTCCAAATGGAAAGGGGTTGAAGGTTCTTTTCATGACTCTAGCTTCACTATCAACCCCTCAAACCTCCAGATGAGTGTGTTATTCATAGTGAGGCCCATTTTAACCAAAACCTTTTGTTGTAGATCATGTTTTATGTGATGCATGTCTCAGTGGCATCATTTTTAAGCAAAAGAGTTGAAATCAGTGGTGTCCAGCTCCACTCCTTGAGGGCCACAATCCTGCAGGTTTTCCATGTATCCTTGCTGCAACACACCTGAGTTCAATCAGCCAGCCTTAATTGGTTGCTGGATCCAAGCCAGGTGCATTGAAACAGGGATACAGTGAAAACCTGCAGGACAGCAACACTCCAGGACCAACTTTGGACACCCCTAATCTAACATGTTCATCCAATTCCTAATGTCAGAGATCTCCAAATCGCCAGTAACTTGCATGTATTCCGTGCTTTCCTGCAGCAACACACCTGATTGAATGAACGAGTCATAATCAGGTGTGTTTCAGTCAGAAAATACCTTTAGGACTCCGGCCCTTGAGGAGCGGATTTGGAGATTCCCGATCTATTAAAAAGTTCAAAAGTCAAACTTGGCAGAATCACCACAAACGAAGCACAAAACACAGATCTGCTTTGTGTGTGAGTGAAAACGATGCAGGGTGCATACGTTTGCTGCATACTGCCAAACTCGTTCGCTCTGTTCGTTCTGCAGAGTCCTTATCTACTTTCAAAAGCAGGATGAAGATGCAGCTCTTTAAGCAACATTTCTGCACTTATTTGTGATCAATTGAAATTATACCAACTTGGGAAATTTGTTCTAGCTCTTTGTGAAAACTCTGATCTAATGAACATAGGGAACAAAAAAAAAAAGTCAGTTGGGACACCTTGTGCCCAAATACACTACAGCAGTTCGACTGCACTTATCTATGATGTCCTCTTCTGTTTGTGTTGTTTTTATTCTAATATGTAAGTCGCTTTGGAGAAAAGCGTCTGCTAAATGACTGTAATGTAACGTAATGTAATTTAGTTTGTCATTGAAGCTTTTCTCCTCGGGCAGATCTCCAGCTCACCACTCTGTGTTGTTAACAGCATCTCCAAACCCCGGCGTGTCCACGATGGTCAGTTTCAGCTTCACCCCCTTCTCCTCGATGTCCACGGTGCGCTTTGTGATCTCTACAGACTGCTTAATGCGCTCTGCAAGGGGAAGATGACACACAGATGTTGCTCAGGTGTCAAACAGAGCATCAGCGGACGGACATTTGAAGGCATGTGATTGGCCGATCCCTCACCTTCAGCGTTTAGCAACTTTCGCTCTTTGTACAGATCGGTGAGGAAGAGGCTGTTCACCAGCGTGGATTTACCCAAACCAGACTCACCTGAAACGCACATGCAGTTCGATAAAAAATCAGCTTTATACATTATAGAGCAGGATATTGAGGGGAAAACTAAAACAGGGATCTATGGCTTTGGGGTAAGGAGTGATTTAATTGTTATCCAGTCTTTAGCTCACATTTGGAGTACTCAAGATTAACCTGAATGTTTTTCAGCAGTGAGACAAGTGATTTAAAATTTGCCATTTAGTTCAAATACGTCTTGATTTATTAACATAAAACCACATTTTTATGTCAGATATAGACAAAAAGTAAACATTAAATCTACCGTTTACTGTGAGGTTATGCGAGCAGAGCAGCTGCTCTCACCTGCCACCATCAGCGTGAAGTCGAACCCTTTCTTCACAGACTTTCTGTGCAGCTGATTGGGCAGCGTCGCAAATCCAACATACTCCTTCTCCTGTAAACACAAAGCAGTCGCACGAGCTGCACCCAGAGCACTCCGTCAGTCCATTCATGCGTCATGCCCAGTAGCTGTGTCAGTAGGACATTCCCATGATTCCCTTCATGGAGGGGGGGCAGCCTGAGTGCCTCCAAGTATTCATAATGCATGCTTGTGCATACACCAGGGGAGGGGGAGGGGAATGTGTGTGATGAGTCTGTCTGAAAGCAAGAAAACTGTAGAACCAGCTGAGGTGTTTTCTCTCTCTGTGTGTGTGTGTGTGTGTGCGTATGTGTGTGTGTGTTTCTTATACTGACATTTTGTTCCCGGATGCATTTGCAAGTCACACCCACACACACATCACAAAAATATCCAGCCTGCTGCTGCCTGAGTCAGCTCAGAGCTTCGGATGGAGGCCAAAAGAACACGAGACAGCTTGCGGGACTTTGAAAATACGAAGGATGAAGAGATGAGAACTCGCTGTGTTTTCTCCTCTACCTCCCATCTACAGTAATTTCATTCACTGTTGTGTGTTTTTCAACCTTTACTTCCACGTCGGTTAATATAAATTGTGATTTATGTGCATTTGTCTTTATATTTGGGACCAGATTTACTAAATTGCTCCTTTCAGCTGGTGATATCATACATTCATACAAAAAAAGCAGAGATTTACTTCTTTCTGGCTTCATCTCATTTGGGGCTAACTGTGCTGTTGTCCTCCTTTAAAGACAAATTAACTAAAATTTCGGATGTAATTATCCGTCCCCGTCTTACGTCTTATTTTAAACCCACTTTTATATGATTACAATTTCATTTCTTTGCTCTTCTGCTGTTTAATAACACATTAAGGTTATGAAAACGGGGAAAGTTTCATATCAACATAATATGATTTACTACATAAAGTTTTCAGTGTTGCCATGGTGACAGGCCATGCATGTGTAAAACAGATAGTGTGAATAGCTGGAACAGACTGGGAGTGAGAACTGGTTTGTACAGAAAGTCATTTATCCTGATAATTATCATATTAGTGACAATGATAATTTGATTGTAGCATTTTTATATTTTATTTTTGTGCTGTAACATCACTTTAATTTCTCATCCATCCATTTATCCATTCACTCATCCATCCATCCATCCATCCATCCACTCATCCATCTACCCATCCATCCATCCATCCATCCATCAATCCATCCATCCATCCACCCACTCATTCATCTATCCATCCATCCATCTGTCCATCCATCCATCCATCCACTCATCCATCTACCCATCCATCCATCCATCCATCCATCCATCCATCCATCCATCCATCCATCCATCCATCCATCCATCCATCCACCCACTCATCCATCTATCCATCCATCCATCTATCCATCCATCCATCCATCCATCCATCCATCCATCCATCCATCCATCCACTGCAAAAATTACCATGAAATCTGAAGCACTCTAAAAGAAACTGCCCCTTTATGGATACAAAAGATTGACATTGGATTTATACCCTTAAAAAACCCTGCTGTTGTACTTTCAACAGTTCAGTTTATCCACCACTTTCCTGTTATCACACTGGATGTCGCCATGACACCTGGGGAAGCTCGGATTTTCCCTTCTGGCCTCCGCTAACTAGCAAGCATAACAGTTTTAGTGTGATTTGACATATTCACACAAATGTGCCGTTGTTGGATTCAGAAACTTAAAGATGTTATGAATGGAGCATGTTACGACCATAAAGTCACTTGCAAGATGATGCAGAGAGATGAGGTGATTTCACAACACTGAAGTTAAAACACCCACCCAAGAGGTCCTTCATCTGCTCTTATTTTTTCATTTATCATAAAACTACAGAACTGCGTCAAGATCCAGAATTATATCTGGGCTACGAACGATCATGAGCAAATTAGAGGCGAAGGCTAACTAGATAGCATGACACCTGCTTCCACCTGCAGCAGTGCAACACGAAGAGCATCGTTAGTTCATGAAGTATCTTTTATTTTGTACTTTTTAAAACAATCATGCAGGAACAGTCCACGGTTTCCATCTCGTCATTACCAACGCCAGATGTTTGCATGTGTTAGTGCGTTGACTTGACTCCATTTCAGCTTTCAAGAAAGTAGAAAGTAGTTCCTTTCTACAGCATAATCTCCCTATTTTTCCCTGCAGTTGTATTTACAGAGTTCATCATCATCAACACCCTCACTAAAAACAAAGTAATTTACGATGACAAGGTAGCTACGTCGGGCCGCTGCTTCATGTCATCTACCCATTCTGTTAGACTAAATGCATCAGAAACTCTCTATTCTGTCTTGTTTTGATAAATAATGAGACTCATGTATCCATCTTTAAGATTTGGCCATTATTTGAGTAATGAAAATTTTATTTTAAAGACTTTTCTGAAGTAGTATTATGTTTTAAAACTGTACTAGTTAATCATTGTTGCTAACGTAGACGGAAGGATGAAAACTGACTTCTGCATAATTTTACACAATGTATTATGGGAACGTTATTCTGCAAGCAAGTGGTGGATACATTATAAAGTAGAATACGTCTCTCTGGCGGCTGTCTTGTCTTCATAAGGTAGAACGTACTGTTGAGGGCAACAACAGCAGGTACCAACAGCAATCAGTATGATGGAGTATAACTGGTAGATGCATTTAGTAATGTTCTGTTCATATCCAAACTCAGATTAGGTTTTACATGCTGGAGCAGAGCGAGAGGGTAGACCAGGGTGGAACTGGTTTGATGGGGCCTAACCTGATTGGACAACGCAGATGCCACATAAAGAGAGTAGAAATGACTTCAGACATGTATGCGTGTCACTGCACCTCTCTGTGGCAAGTTTTAAAGCACTTTCTGAATTAATTATCTGGGTCATGGGGGAGCTGGAGCCAATCCCAGCAGTTAGGAGGCGACAGGCAGGTCCAGTCCATCACAGGGTCAACGAAGAGACAAATATTGATGCTCACACTGGCAGGAAAACCTATCAATCAATGCAACTTGCATGTTTTTAGGCTGTGCGAAGAAGCTGAAGATGCAAACTCCCCCCAAAAGGCCCCCATTTCATCCCAAGCATAAATCAGATCGATATTTCATCATTTCTCTGTAACCACTCTGCATGTTTACACATGCTACCACATATGGACAGGTGTGTGAGGAGGAAATTCTCGTGCGTGTGATTTCCTGCTGCATCGAAGTCCCGTTCAACATCAGGATGAGGAGACGGTGAGGCAGAGCAGTGTTTCCATCAGCCAACACAAAGGCTGGGCTCACGCGGAAGGAGGCTTCCTATCTCACACACACAAACACACACACACTGTCTGCTGTCTCACCTCCGCATCATCTGGAACATCATGAAGCAGAATTCCAGCAGGCATCACGCGCAGGACGTAGATCACATCCGGTCAGTTCCAGGAGATCAAATTAGGAAAACAAAGAAGAGGTCGCGAGATTGTGCACGCGCATTAATTAAAGCTTCATTCACCAAACAGCTGTCGCGCGCAGCGGGGTGATGAGCTACCTGCAGGGGCTTACCTGCACGCGGCGCGCGGCTCCGGTACCTGCTGCTGGACGTCATCTTGGACAGAGTTGGTGGAAGAGGCGTCCAGGCGGACTGGATGGAGGGATGGGGCGGGTCTGGGGGCAGTGATGAAGAGAGGAGGACGACGCTTCTGGAGGAGGGTTCCGATCTGAACCCGAATTAGAAAAAAAATCCGCCGCATCTGTCATTGTGACGTGTTGTCCCGCGTGCACGTTGCAAACGTTGATTGTAAGCATTTTTTTTATTATTATTATTATTTGGTTTTTTAAAAAGTGCAGTTCACGTGACCTGCCAGGTGGTGGCGATGCAGCTCCACGTGTACACAGATTCAAGAGAACTTTATTGATACCAAAATGCAAATATAGTCACAGAGAACAAGAACATGAAACTGGTTTAAGTCAACATCAGCAGTTCAAACCAGTATGAAGTGGAAACAGAAAATACCTCAAAACTATCACTGAAATGATAATAAATACAACAAAAATGGTCAAAATATCACTTGATTAAATGAATTCAGTAGTTTACTTGCTGAAGAAATAAAAAAAACATTTAGAGAACACAGAGTAGTGACAGGAATCATAAACATCATCAGCAGCCTTCATGTCTTCTCTTTTGGATGCTTCTTCAGACTCATATACAGTCCATCCAAACAAGAGATAAAAGAAAAGGTTCAAACGATTTAAATAAATTAACATAATAGTGCAGAAACTTCCTCACATTAAGTTTCTATTTGCATTACGATGATATTTACCTCACATTCTCATCATGAATGACCCTTACTCTGTGTTCACTACTGTAACCTGGAGAAACTGGAGAAGTACCAAGGCCCCAAGGAAGAACTGGAGAACGCCTTGAGAGCAACGGTAGTCTTCGGAGCGCTGGGGGCTGTGTCCCCCACACTGAAGAAATGGCTACAGATACCTGGAAACAGACAACTCCGTCCAGAAAAGCGCAGTCCTAGTAACAGCTAAGATACTGCGTAGGACCCTCACACTTTCAAATTTTCAAAATTAATACATACAAATAATATATATAAATATAATAAGCAGACAACATCTGTTTTTAAAAGGTTTGGTGCTTAGCTTGCTTTTCATTCCTTACATTCAGATACACTGTCTGAGATTAATAACTAGCATTAGAATTCTCTGCTTAGCTCAGCTAATATTTTAATGTTATCACCAGGACTTAAAGATGAAATCTGCTTCTATTTATTTAAACTCCATACAGACGTATGCCATCCTGGTTGGAGCTGCTGTGTTTAAGTAAATATCAAAAAATGAAGCATTGTGTGCCTGAGTGTGTACGTGAGTACTGTAAGCAGAGCTCACATACTGCTGTCAAACACATCATGACAGTAATTCAGGAGAAAAGTTGAAAATCTCGACAGTAAAAGAAGCTTAAAAAGAAAGAAAGTCATGCAAGAGGCTGACATGCACCTGAAGGAGGGGGAGCCAGCAGGAAAACAATGAGGAGAGCGTGGGACTCCAGGCTGGATCAGGGTGCCATAACTGCCTCCGTTTCCTGTACGAGTAAAGCTGCTGGGCTGGTGGGGTCAGACAATGAGGGACCTTCCCTCCAACCAACACCCAGAATGCATTTCTTCTCTTTTCAGCTGAACTGGTCCCATCGTTTCAACGATACAGTCTTTAAGCATGAGAAGATAGAGGCCCAGCAGCCCTCTGCGGTTGTTATAGAGCACTTTTCCATCTGTGACGTCTCAAGGTGTTGTTGTTTCAGTGAGTCACATTAAAATCACAGAATCTGCACCGTCTGACTTCTTCGCTGCATAATGGGAGGGATACAGTCTGGACTGGGACTCTATTGGGTGCAGGGACAAAAGTTCCTGAGAGGAAGTATTATTATGTGACTTTTACTGGGCAGAATTGCTGATTTGAATTTTATTCAGGCAGCTATGTGGTAACCCAAATGAGGAACGGAGTTACGTGACCTGTCTACACCAGATGCTCCACCATGTTCTGGACCAGTGAAAGGACGGTCAATGCAAAGATGTTTCTCTGCTGTCTGACCCAAAGGAAACGTTTGCTCAACTGCGCGAGTTTTCCACAAGCTGACTGAAGACTCATCCATCTGACTCAGATGTGTTGCAGCAGGAAAAGTTGCGCACTCAAAATGACCCACAATGCATCTTGAAAAGTAGTGAGCATCGATGGTCACTAGACGGGCCAATATAGACCACAATGCATTGTGGGCCGGAGCTTACAATGGCGGAAATGATACATCAAAAATGTTTAACAAAAAACTATAAAGCATCATTTTATCCCTTTTCTACTGAATAAATGTAATACAAACCAAAAATAAAATACTATATAAGAAAATAAGACATTTTCACACGAAATTAGATTTGATTTGCAACGTACCTTGTGGTTGCCATGGTTACAGCTGGTAGTCATGAGATGTGCGACAGGGAGAAAGTAGTGCGCTTTGTGTCTGAATCGCCAGCAGATTGAGCACAGTATATAGTGCACTATATAGCCTTATGTTGTGAATGAGGGTTTAGGGCATTAGGGCCACATTCAGACTCAGCTTACATAGTAAAAGATGGGCGGAGGCTCCGTGATGTCATCTGAATGTGCGCCCTGAACACAAGCATCACTTTTAAGCGCCGGCGGTTGGTGCTTGGCGTGTAAGGTCTGCAGCATTTCCTCTTGTTGGTTTGTGAATGTGGTCTGAATGAAATGATAGTTTAGAAGATGAAGTTTTCGGTGAGAGAACCGACTGGAATTACCAGCAGAACAACTGTAGATATGTTGATCTATGTGGATATGAGTTAAAACCCACATAGGAGCTGTGGGATTGATGGGAATTACAGGAACAGTTGGGTTTGTGTTGCAGTGATATGCGGCTCTGAAAGTGGTGATGGGGCACCAACATGGAGCCTTGGTGCACTCCTGTGTGGAGATAACTTCATGAAAATTTGAAAGAAAAAGAGGATTTAAGGCCACTGCCTGGCAGATTGTAAGATTTGAAGTGTTTTATCTAAGATGCACATTTTAACAAGTCCAGTTTGATGCAGCAGTTTCCTGTGTTGAGATTAAAATAAAAAGTCATTAAAATTCTTCAAGTATCAATATTCAAATATCCAGACCTGCAAAGGAGGATTGGTCTAATGTTAGAGGATTTCATTACCATTAGCTGTATAAGTATTTGTGCTGGGGAGGCCTGTATCCACTCTACCCACTGGACTGATGTGAAAACACCAGAATATGAGAGTATTTCCTCCCAGCAGACACAGTGGCCTCAACTGGGAAACGAGCGAACGCAGGAAGGCCAGAGCACAGACCTGTACAATGGCCCATCACATGTGCTTACCATTGATTTGTCGGCTACCGTTGAGCACTAAATCTAACAGGAGGAAGTGCTTATTGTTCTAACGGACATTTTCTCCTTCTCACTGGCAAAGGGACAATGGACTCGGTTGGGATTATTTGTTCTTTGTTAAAGATGCAGGGATACCAAGAAAACAAACCAATTTAGGAGGTCCAGTCGGTCTGCGCTGCCCTCCCTGTGGAGGAAATATGTGGGTCAAAATTCCACGAATAAACAGAGAGAGAAGATCTCAGTCAGGATTATTTCTCACGTGTCGCATAAAAGCTTGTCTTCTTCCTGAATCTTGTTATAATTTAAAGCTGGAGCCAAATTGAGACAGCGACGTGCAGACTGTACCAAAAAAAAGGAGCAGAAGGAGAATCTGCGTAGTAGTTATGTTATCTCTTTGATTGTGCTCCACCTACACAGGAAATGGTGCTGTTACACACAGGAAATGATCTGATGGCACTGATAAGGCGGGAAAATGGTTCCGGAAATCAAAACAAGACCAGGCAGATCCATCTGAAGGGAAGAGTCCATAAAACGGTCTCAAACAGCTACTCCATGTCTTCATCCACACGTTTGCTGTGGTCTGAATACACTCATCCTCCTTTAAGACATGGAAGAGGATGTTTCGTACATTAGATTGGACAAAATGGCACAACCCCCCCACCCCACCCCCGCTCTGAAACAAAAACACTTCATTTTGGATTTTTTTTTTTTTGTGTGTGTGTGAACTTCAGTGAACAGTCTCAGAGCAATGAGGTGGAAATGATGAAACGGGTTAATTGATCTATTGGTTTATTGATGTGTGTAGTAGCAGAAGTCTGGAATCTCCCATGTTGTCAACCTGTGAAGATGTAAGCACTTAATTGGAAAATGCTTCTGGGTAAGATATGCTTAATAAATAAGGAATTCAATATCTGTACTTGTCTTTGATTTGTGTCTCAGGATGATGGTAGAAAGGAGTTCTCAGGTGTTCAGGCACCTTGTAATTGTTCCAGTGGGAGGGGGCAGGAAGGTTGGATTATGTGAAGGGGACGTTTGTGGAAGAATACTTTGGCAAAGTGTGTTAATCTCGATTTAACAATTTTAGTATGATTAATTGAAGAAATTGTGTTGTGAGGGTGTATATATCTGTAGAGTTACTGTGAACATTGTCATAGATATTTTTAGGATATCTGTGTCTATGGATATCTGTGGGGAACCTGTGGTAAAGGTACGATCCCAACAGCTTATCTATATATAAGCAATCTTTTTTATTCATGGTGATTTGGTAGGCAGAATGTCATGGTAAAGAGCAGTTGCCAATAAAGAGCCTACACGTAATGCCCAGACTTTTCTTTATGCTTGCCCATAATGGTCGCCTCTGACTGATTAAAATACAATTATCAATTTCTTACAATAAGCTCACAAATCATTGGTACATTTTTTTAGCATATTTTTTGCTAAAAGAATGCATCAGTGTTGTCATTATTTGTTTGCTTCTGCCTGAATTGTGTCTTTTTTTATTCATTTTGAGCATCTCAGCGATGAGTTCCTGCATTTTCTCACATCTTTGTATTCATTATACGTATCCGTAAAGTTGTTCCCGAGTTTAATTTCCTTTTTAGTAATTTTTTTGTTACGTTTTATTTCCTCAGTTCATATTTGTGATTTATGTTATGAAGTGCATGTGAAGGTTTTCACTGTTGTCTCAAAGCAGAAATGCTGGTTCCAACCTTCGCTTTGACTTTACAGGCTCTCTCTGGGTGCTGGTTTATTTTTACAGTAACATACATATCAGGTTAAGCGGCGGTTCTAAATATATCATATTAGTGAGTGTATGTTTTAATTCAGCTCTGTGATGGATTGACAAGCCTAAAATTCATTAACTCATCGGCTGCAAAAGACATTTTTTGACGTCTTTCTGTATCCAAACATTCACTGCCTAATATGGAAGGACGTTGTTTTGTAATTTCTGTACGTTAACAACTGATTTGGCCAGAGTTGCACTCAAAACATCATAGAAATGATCTCTCTGAGTGATCTGAGGCTACGTTCAAACTGCAGGCTGAAGTGACCCAAATCCGATTACGCAACCTGTATCCGATCTTTGTCTGAAAAACACAGATCCGATTTTTTGAAATGCGACCCAGGTTACTTGGGCTACGCTCAGGCCATAATGCTCATTTCAGTTTTTTTTTTTTTGTCTGTTCACATTTTATGTGACTTGTGATCTCCTGAATGAGTTTTTTGCAAACCAATAGTGTCCCGTGTGTGCCGGAGACACGTTGAGGTCTATGCCAGGCCATCCCTGCCACAATTACGCCATCTAGAGGTCACGTTATACCCTAAAAATGGCCTAAAAAATTTAGTTTTGTGCATCATAATGCGTTTACGCATGTTCTGATGCTCAAAACACAGTTTTTTATGCCATTTTTAGGACGCAATTACACGACGCAATACCTTGGCAACCAAATCAATATTGTGTAGGAAGCATTCGCTTTAAAATTCTTTCATTTGGTTGATACTAATAATAATCTGTTTTATAGCAGGTCTGAAAATGATGTTCAACACATTACACCACAAAATATTCCTCCATCTTTACAACGTTTAAGGAGGTTATATGGCAGCCAGGAGCTGCGGAATAAATTTAATTAATTGCTTATTATCAGGTTGAGCTTTTCTATAAAATTCTATACGTGTTACTGTCAGGTTTAAACTCCTAAAATATCGATAACAAGACAGGAAGAAAGACACAAGACAGTTAATATCTTACTCTGCAAAGGAGAGCAAACAGAGACACGCTCATCTATCTTACTCTGGGGTGTTTCTGGTCTCTCCTTGTAATTTATTAAGATTGGGGAGTTCCCTAGCAGAACAAAGACACTCACACAAACTCTTGGTCACACTGATGAAACAGAGACCTCCTGTTTAATTAGACACAAGGAAGTCCATGACCCCGTGCTTCTTGGTCTTGTAAGAGCAGACGCTTGACAACAGCTGCAGCCTGTAAAGCAAAGCTCAGAACAGATGACTGTATTTAACTAGAAATTTGCTGTTCTTGCAGTACAGCAGTGTGAATGCTTTCATGCTGAATCAGTTGAACTGTAATGCTAAAGAAACCTTAAAACATCTAGTAAATTATTATCTGTAGAGATGAAAGCACAAATTCATGTTGGAAAGTTTGAAATTGGTGGAAAGCTGAACTGAAATGAGCGTAAGATAGAACCAAAGAACCATTAATTTAAATCATAATAAACTTTAAATGATAAATAAAAAGTGTTTGAATAAAAGGTGTTTGAGTAAAATGCTTGAAAGATGAGCTGAAATTAGTTCAGCAGATTTAGCAGAAGTGTTAGAAGCTCAATATCAGCTCCAAATATAATGGAAATTGGTGTAAGCTAACCTAAAAAAAAGGGAAAAAGTTTACGATAAAGAAAGGAGTAAAATATGAATTGATGGATGGATAGATAGAGAGATGGTTTAATGGGTAGATAGATGGAAAGAAAGATGTCTGGATGGGTAGATAGATGGAAAGAAAGATGGTTGGATGGGTAGACAGATGGAAAGAATGATGGTTGGATGGGTAGACAGATGGAAAGAATGATGTTGGGTGGGTAGATAGATGGAAAGAATGATGTTGGGTGGGTAGATAGATGGAAAGAAAGATGGTTGGATGAGTAGATAGATGGAAAGAAAGATGGTTGGATGGGTAGATAGATGGAAAGAATGATGGTTGGATGGGTAGATAGATTTAATTTAATAATCAAGCTGTGGATTAATTATTAAATGCTTGCTGTTCCTCTAAAACACTGTATATAACTGTATAAGCTGGTGTTTTTGCGTGACTCCATTCTAATCACAGTTGGTGCTGTAACCAGGGCAACGGAACCCTCTCCCTAACTGGCAGCTCACAGAAGAGGACAGCGAAGAGAGAAATGTGCTGTTTTTCACTGACTTATCTAGTCCATTCTTTCACCGACACCACCCTGACACTTCAAGGTACATAGGGATGTAATTTATTTTTTACTACTGTGCAAAGAATTTAAACGGCGGTGATGTAAAAACATACAAGGTTTTCAGACAAAAAAACTTTTGAATGGATTTTCTAGGGGGAATTTGTATACTTTGCTCCCTTCTGAGGCCTGTAACTCAAAAACTGTAACTCCTAGCCACTTCAGCCACTTCACAAAAATTCTGTCCGTGAGAGCCAGGAGTTTGAGAAATTTTTTTATAATTTTTTTCTGGCAAAGTTAGAGTGGAGCTAGAGTGGGAAAGCAAAACTGAGAAGTTGAAATTTTCATGATTTTGAAAACTGCGATATTTCAAAAACGATAAAACATATCAACGAGAAAACTAATTTTTAAATATCCCAACTTGTTGTGATTTGTTTAAAGTTTGAATGGTGGTTCTAGCTGAAGATTTGTGGAAGGAGTAGCGTTTTTAAAAGGTACAACAATTTGAAGGCGCGAAACTATTCTCAATTCACTTCAATGGAATGAAAAAAATTTACAAGTGAAATATTTTAAAATGCGTAAAAGTCATAAATTAGGAACTTGCAAGCATTAATCTGCTGAACGAGCAGAAAGTTTTGATACAAAACTTGTCAAAATCGATTGAACCTAGCAGAAGATATGAACGATCGAAGAATTGCGCGAGAATGATAAACGTGAAAGAGAAACAGGTAAACTAATGCCTTAAAGCATTCAAACAATTACTGGATAGCGCGTACGTCACGTTTCACGATTTGAAGCCATTAGGTGGGTCCTACCGTCGCCATCTTGCTGTGTCGTCATTACCGGAAAATCCCAAAAGCCAACAGGAAGGACGCAACTGTAACCAGTGATAGCGCTCTAACACACATCAATCAAAATTTAAGATTAAAAATAATTTTAAAAAAAAATTTCTAGAGCCACTCTGTAAACATGCTTATTTCAGCTGGGAAATGGGACATTTTAACATGGGAGTCTATGGGGATTGCTCTCTATTGCAGCCAGTCATCTAGCGGTGAGGGGTGAACTACAATAATATCCACTTCCACATTGGCGTCACCATCGGCAGCCAGAGATTGCCACCTGCTCAGAACATGTTTTGCATTACAACAGAAAAATAATAAAATAGAGATAATAGATAATAATAAATGCATGATAATCTTATATAGTTTCCAACACTTGGATGAAGAGATTGATTTGTTACCACCTATCAGTAATGGTCAAGAACAGTTACAAGCTCGTTTGCAAACTATTTGGAGCTCATGTTTCCGATAATTCACATGAAAACTGTTAGGACAGCTGCATATCGTCCCAGAAGGAGGATGTTCCAGCCCAACGTCAGATTGTGCAACATGCAGAGAAGCTGCAAAGTGAATAAAACTTCCTTAGAAGTGTTGCTGGAGAAGCAGCGTCTCGCTACAAAGACGATGGCAGCACAGCTTCACCTCGGGCTGCAGAGGTGCATCTGCAGAAATGCTAACATGGAACAAACATGGAACTGACTTTGTTCCATGCTAACTGGAACAAAGTCAGTGTTTATGTTGTTTGCTGTTGTTACGTTCGTTCAGAAAAACTTGGTTAAGAACATATTCAGATATGAAGATTTTCAGAAATCCAACAATCTTCATAGAAAGTAAGGATGCACTGTGGAGCGTTTGCATGTTTTCTCAGTGACACGCGGCTGTCAGTAGCTAATCCAGCATCCATCTTACATTTCCTGTACTTATCTTGCTCCGTTTCTGTCATTCTATTAATTTCCTTCTCTGGTAATGTCTTTTGCATTCCTTTGCAAAACATCCTGTATGTTCATGTTTTGCTCGCTTCCATGTAGTACAACCTGCCTCAGGCGATTTCCGGGCAGCGATATCCCAGACATGTACACAATATCTAACAGCTGAGGAATGCAGAGTTTTTAGGTCAGAAGATGACATTGTGCATCATATGAACAGCTGGTAAATGAGGCCTGATGATCCCAAACACAGCAACAAATCTGCATCAGACTGATTAAAAACAAAGAAAAGAATCACACAGTTATGTTATATTCTTATTTTTTATGTTCTGCTCTGATATTTTTTGAATTTCTAAAAAATAAATAGTAACAAAATGTTCAGTCATATTCAAATGGTTCTACACATTTGTAATCTGTAAGTAGATTATTAATTAATGACAAAGATGAGACAGCAGTGATGCTACATTACATTACATTACAGTCATTTAGCAGACGCTTTTCTCCAAAGCGACTTACTTACATCTACATCACAAGCACAAAATCAAACAGTAGAGGACATCATAGATAAGTGCAGTCGAACTGCTGTAGTGTATTTGGGCACAGGT
>JBAMHX010000021.1:2703656-2713698 GCA_037177515.1 Pseudomugil tenellus
ATCGTATCGTGTCACATCGTATCGTGTCACATCGTATCGTGTCACATCGTATCGTGTCACATCGTATCGAGTCACATAGTATCGTGTCACATAGTATTATTTCACATCATGTCGCATTGTATGTTGTATGTAGGACACACCTGACCATCTTTTAGGAAACAAAGGTGATCAGGAGAAAGAAATGAGATTGTGTTTACAGAGGCAACAGGTTCAAAAGGCAGACACAGACATCCCCTAACCACCCCTGGAGTCACACCCTTTAACTCCTCCTGGAGAAGTCTGGGTCATCAGAAGAGATTTAATATCCATTCCGTTGGTCTTCCCTACTTCCATATAGGGACCACCACCCATCCTAATCGAATGCACGAATGACTTCAGTAGATTCCTTTCTAAATGGAGGAGCAGCTACTTTATATCTCTCGATATATGATGGTATCACCTGGTCTCTTGTGCTGATCTCTGCCAGCATTTAAAGTCTGTGACTTCTTCCAGACTGTTCCTTGAGATTTTGTTTATTAACACTATAAACAGGAGCAACAAGGAACAGCAAAGTCCTATCTGAACTGTCAACAGGTTGGACATAATGTCAGTTTGGACCGTGCTAATCATGCAGAAATATTAAATAAACAACTAAAAAAGCAAAACCAAAAAGCAAACCAAGGGACACAAGGGATGACAACAAGAATAAGAAGCAAAAATCTGGTACAGAACAGAGGACAGAGAGGGGTTTATATGGAGTCAGGAAGCAATAACATACCAAGGGGCGGGTTTGTCGGGAACAAGTACACAAAGCATGACAGACAACGCTCCAAAATAAAACAGGAAAGAAGATAACCAAGGCCGATAAATAAACAAATGTCAACAGAAATCGCAGAGACTCGCCCCACAACAAGGACCATCCAGAGCCTCACATATACACTGACATCCAGGAGAAGAACAATTCCTTCCCTCATCCAGGATACCAACTAAGGACTCCAGGAAGATTGAGAGCTCTGAGCAACTATTTGGTGTACATCACTAGGGAGATATCCGGGAGTGGGGCTTGTAAGAATCCCCACATTAACCCAGGGTCTTTCCTCCCAAGCAGTTCTGAAGTATCAGAAAGTTTACTCCCTTTGTTGGAGTTTGATTTTCTATCTGCGTGTAGAATCAAACCCAAATACACAGTCTGTAGTGGTGCACCTCATTCACCACCACCACCTCAGGCTCCTTTTCCACTAGCTAAGGGTAAAATCCACATCCCAAGAGCCAGCTTGCAGTGGCGGTTCTAGATCAACATGAAAGGTGAGCCAGACTGGTTTCAATTCAACTTTATTTGTATAGTGCCATTTCACGACAATGTCATAGAGATCGGCCAATTCATAAGAATAGTCGATACTGAACCAGCTTGGAAAAGTACAGCCAGGAGAAAATAACAGCCAGCCTTCAAGGATTGCATTATTTGGTTCTAGTTATATTTGACTAAAAATATGTGAATCTGTCGGTTTTCCATCTCAGTGAGGATATAAAACAGCCTCTTGTCTCAGCTTCAGATAAATGATAACACAACTAAAAAACACACATTTAGAACCAGCGTTGCATTACTACCGCTCTGTGAAGAATCTCTCCATGGAATATGCATGGATGGAAAAATAAGTTGCATTCTTCCAGTTCTTGTATCCAGATGTTGCATCATCACCTAAAATAGTTCAATGTTTTAGATGATTCACCGCATGAAGACACATATTGTAAACGCCCAAAATCACCTTCTCTTGCTGAGCTGATTCCACTAACAAATCTCTTTGCATCAAGCTTGTCGTCCGTATGTTTTAGGGTTAGAACAAACAGGTTTGGCAACGTTTCCTCAGAAACTGAAGGTGCATCTCTTTACTGTGTCCAACTGGAAAATTGAGCCTGACTTTAGTTCCATATCTTGACTGAAGTTGAATAATTCCAGCAGAAGAGGCCACCGGGGGTCCAAGCCTGTTGTCAGGGGGCCACTGGCTCACCTGGACCCTTTCTAAAACACTCCCTGTCAGCTTGAGAAACCCGACCGTCACCTGACTTCACCTGCCGTCTCGTCCTCCTTGCATATTAATTCCTTAACCCTTTCATGCATAGAGGTCATGACAGTGGACAAACATTTACAAACTTTATTTCATATAAAGTCATAAATGAGATGGTATAATTATGAATGAACCACTTCAGTTGACAATCATAAGTCATCCAACACTTTCCACTCACTGAAGAATAAATAATAACAACATATAATTGGACATAAATGCATACATTTTAATTGCTCACTAACTGAAAAGTTTCAGTTAGTGAGAAATAGAAAAAGAAAATGATACAATTATATTTTTATCAAATTATTTAGACCATAAAATTATGAAAATATATTATTCTGCTGCCCTATGATGGACTGGCGACCAGTCCAGAGTGTTTCCCTGCCTCTGGCCCGATGACTGCTGGGATAGGCTCCAGCTCCCCACACGACCCTAAATTGGATGAAGCGGTTAAGAAAATGGATGAATGGATGTTATTCTACATAAATATTTAGAATACATTTAAATAAGTAAACTAAAGTTAACAAACAAAAACAATATAATTGTTATATGTTGTACATGTGTCTCTAGATGTATAATGATGTATTTGAAAAACATATGGCATTGCTTTTTATTCATGCGTGCATGAAAGGGTTAACTTCACTGCTCGGGAAGCAATGAGGATGTCTATAATCCACCAAATAAAACAAACTTGATCCACCACTTTTCTTTCAAATCATTTTAATCTCCATTGCCTCCCCTCTGTCACGCGTCATGTCTGTACTCAGCTGCTTGGGTTTACGTAACGGCGTGGTAGCAGCAGGTCGGAGGGCTGAGATGTGGTAGGATGTCCTGTCTCTTATCACTTCCTTACGACTCCATTGTTCTCAGAGCCACCAGGAAAGCGCTGCTCCTCCGTTTCCACCTCACCTCGTTTTATTATCCACAATGAAATGTCACCTGCTGTGTCTGTTTGGCTTAAAAAAGGTGTGAAGCCTTGACTTTTCTTATGGAAATGTCTTGTTTTTTGGAAGGGGTTGCATTTGTCCGGTACTAATATTTGCATCAGGATGGTCTTTAATGTTTGCTGGTCGTCTAGGTCTGTGCTGTCTTTATCAACAAACCAACAGGATGGTGAACTAAGCAGCACTGGACTTTAAAACTATGTGCTTCTTGTCTAAATGTTTCCGCTAATGTTGTGAATTAATTACTCTAGAAACAACACAATAGGTTCTATTTATGCATTAGAAATGTCATTATCTGTCCTTCTTTTAAAATCTTTATTTTTCAGCCTAAATGTCTGAAAAAAAATTGCATTTAAAAAAAAAATCATGATGAAAAATAATCTGAATCAAGTCTTAAAATGAAGTAAATACAACCTTAGATGAGCAACAGGTCATTATTTACTGAATAAAAGTCGATCTTTATTGTTTCTATTGGTTGAGATGATCAGTAGCATCATCATCATTGTAGGAACTTCACCTTCGCTCATTTCTAAAACCTCCCCGATTTCCTGTCACTGGCTACAGCTAGCTAGCTACATTTAAAAATGTGGTGAAACACAGCAAGATGCAGCAACTTAGGAAAAAACCAAATAAACTATTAGAAAGTCAGATGTAGTAAAAAAAAATAGTACTTTGCGTTAATAAAGTTTGCAGCATCATTTGGTATTTTCTCAGCAGTATGTCGCTGCTCTGAAACGGCCAAAGCTTTTCCCCAGTGGCAAGCGCTGCCCTTTCGCACTTTGTCCGAGTAGGTCAGCAAATTTATCTGCACTGTCAGCTGCTGACACTAAGGAAATGTATAAAATTATGTTTTTTTTTAAAATTTTGAACCTTTGCAGCAGTTTGTATTGTGCTTTAAGGAGTGACGGTGATGCAAGTAATAACGTTCTTGTCATTGCAAAAGATTTGTTTAATTTAGCTTTAGCATCTTAGCATAGCTGCTTAGCTAGGCTGTTTAATCATCTGCACTAGAATGATCAATGAGGGTGCAACTTAAAGAGTGAGCCGCAAAAGTTGGTCTGGTTCTTGCCGTTGTCATTACAAGCCGTTGTTTTTACAAACCGTTGATACAAACCTATTTTTCCAGCTGCTGTGACACCGTTGAACCACACAAACGATGCTAGTTATAATGAAAGAAGCGTTTGAGTGACACGCAGGTGGAAATCGCCATGAATCGCTATGATCTGGGCAGCAACAATACCAAGCTAGCAAAATATGATGGATGAAAAAAAGTCTTGGCAGATTGTTTTTCCACATTGACAAAGTGTTGTGAGTCACGTTCATGCTATGTGATGTTCATAATTCTACACAGTAAAATTTACTCACAAGTTGAGAACATTCTGGAAAACTAAAAATATTCCAACAAGTGGATTTTCCAGCAAGCTGAGCCCAAGATAAGATCAGGGAAACTACAACATCCCAGATTCTCCAGGACTCAGCTAACATGTTACATGACAGTTCAGTTAAAAAGAGACTGAACAGGGTTGTCTTGTTGGGAAGGAAAAAAACTTCTTTTCTCTAAAAAATAAAATAAAACCTGGCATCACAGCTCACATGTTCACATAGCTGCATCTGGACAAACGACCAGACTTTGGAGGAATGTCCTTCAGACAAATCAGATTGGAAGGGAGAAGATCAAAGATCCCACAACAACTGTGAAGCATGGTGGTGGAGAACTAATCATCTGGGCTTGTTCTGCAGCTACAGAACCTGCAGTCGCTGAGTAATGCATGAACCCTTTTATCAACTCACGCTGATATCCGGACAATGTTAAATGCTAAAGGCTAAATGTTAAATGCATAATGTCAATAAAAAGTCAGTCAAAAAAAGACTTAAATACTTTTTAACAAAGTATTTTACTGTTTCAGACACAGCGGTGCTTTTTAATTCATTAATCATGTTATAGTATTCATATAATACAGATTTAAAATAAAACTATCATTTATTTTCCTGTTTTTACACAAGGCAAACAGAATTACAGTAAAGTATATGACGTTTTTTTTCTTCTGCTGTGTGTGATTCTGTACTGGATGACTCACAAGTGTCCAACAAAATGGATCATTTTCATGCAGATACAAGAAAACAGCTTTTAAATACATGTACACTATCATGACCACTGTCCATGAAAGGGTTAAAGTCAAATCTGAGTTAATGTTTGGGTGGAACTGGGTCACGCAACAGAACAATGGGACACAAAAGCAGCAGAACTGCAACAGAATGACTTAAAAAAGAATAAAATCATGGTGCTGAGATGGTCCGTGAAGGATGCTGGATGCAGGTTTTATACTTCCTGTTAATATCTTACAATTCATCTTATGTCTACGTTTAATGTTTTGTAGTTTTTCAAATGTTCTTTTATTCAGGAGCCATTATGTTTGTGGAAAAGAAACGACCAAGATTGTGGATGTTAACTCCTCCATCAGCTTATTAATGCTTTCAATCTGGTTCATTTTACAATTAAAACAAAGTGTTTTCTATTTGAACAAATTAATTTATGATTATGAACAACAGAAAAACGTCAACAGTCAGATTTTTCATTTGTTAATAAGAAATCTCACCAACTATGGCTTTAAAATCCAACATGGCCGCCTCACATAAACGAAGCCATGAAAGCTGCAACCTGCATCTGTGTTTGTAGACACAAAAAAATGTGTAATGCCTAAAATTATCTTAATTATGTTGCCACCGCAACTTTTCCTCCACCCAGTTTCTGTTTATCTGCCCCAGAGTCCAGATGGGTGCGTGAACAAACAACCAACCCCCCCACAATGTCACTGCTATGATTCAAACTGAATGAGCACTTTAGTGACTAAAACATCAAAACTGCGGGTCCATACATTATCAGAGTCATTACAGTAGGTGTGGTCCAGCTTCTATTAGCACGCATCACTTTCTCTGCTGTAAACATTACAAGTCAACACACACACACACACACACACACATTACTGAGATTACGGACTTTGACTTCTAAGAAACTATTTCAGACTGACTGGATTTTCCAGCAACAAGCTGATAAAAGAGGAAAATTAGGCCATGGTCGTCTTTAGAAGCTGACAATAAAACTAGATCGCTGCTTTGCTTCTTGTTCAGAATGTTAAGCTGTAAAAACGTATTTATTTTAATATAATCATTTATTTAAACACAATGGTTAATATTAATGAATGTACAAATATACCGTAAATACAGATAGTGTTGTATATGGTAAATTAAACCTGCTTTCAAGTGTGTAAAAGGATTTTTATATTAAACAAGGCCTATGCCGTCGGAAACAACAGCTGGGATTATATCCCAAACCTCCAATTCGCAATCCTCAAATAAACACAATACAATATATAAAGCTGTTCAGTCCCAAAGCTTCGCCTGGTGTTAAAACTTTAAACCAGCCCGGTATGACGTCGGGGCAGGATGTATCCTGGGGTCATGACCTTTTATTTGGACTTGATTTGAGGTCAATGAGACAAATAGTTCCAGAAATATAGCAAAAATTTGATTTTTGGTGAATAAAGCGCCACCTGGTGGGGAAACCATAAATCTGATAATCGTGACATTTGATACAGGTCGTCCTCTTGGTGACATAAACAGGTAAAATGAGTATCAAAATCCTCGAAATTTGGTTTTTAATGTCATTACTTTGAATTTGTTTTCATTGTGTCTGTTTTAGATGTTTGCACGTCTCGTGTTTTTATTCCTACTTTTCTTTTCACTGGTTTTATTCGTGTGCAGCTCTTTGTTTAGGCTGTGGTTGCTTTAAAGCTGATCAACAAGCAGGTTTAGATCATTTAAAAGAGTTCATCCGGGGTGGTGATTAAACTCTGATCAGATGTGAGCAGATGGAAAAAAATGTTTGCTTTAATTCTGCAGATAAAAGTTGGTAGATTTGCAGAAGCAGCTTGTTGAGTTATTGGTGAAATAAAACTGTTTGAAATTGTCTAAACAGGGATGATATGAGATACATTTTAAAGATAAGTAAAACTGAAGTAAAATGTGGAAAAACTATGGTGTAAAGAAGGTTTTATGAGTTTGTGCTTACTGGGAGGATTCCTTCCCTTAAGGAGAATTATTTTTCCTCTAAATGCTTATATAAGTTTTAAACAAGCATGAAAAACATGTTTTTTTATATAAAAAGTAAAATGTTTGGCATAGTTTGTGTTTTAAAACACCAGATCTTGTGAAATGAAAGTGTGACACACGCAACATGAGCACCACGACCCTCCACAATGCAGGGAAACTACCTGGATCCGTTTTTTTCTGGTGAGTGGGGCATGAGGTGTCCAGGTCGTGTCCAAACTTCGTCTTGGAAGAAACATCTCTTTAGTCTGGTCTTTTCTGATCTATTTCCTACACAAAAAAATTTATTATTTATTCTAGACTGTTCAATTGAATCATTTATTCGAGTTTTTTAAATAACCTGATCGATGAGGATATTTGCGATTCATCTGTTGGTGTTGAATTCAGTGGAGACAGGACAAAATCATTTACTGTGATCTTGATCAGAAAATTATTTGCAGTGAAAAATAGACACTTTTAGTAACTTGTGTTATCTGCTTCCAGGTGAATAAGCATGCGGTTTCTGCATTTTCACATCAGGCAGCGATAAAAATATGTTTTTAAAGGAAAAGTTCTTCTCCTTTATGACCCTTTGACTCATAGTTTTCTTTACTTCATTTAATTTTTACTTGTTTTTCACTGGAGTTTGGGACATTTTCTACGGCATAAATAGAAACATAATGTCAGAATTTCATTTTAGAAAGTAATGTATTATGAAAAAGTCTGTTTTAAAACTGGACTTGCAATATGATAGAAATACTTTCAAATAAATACTGTCAAATAAATACTGTTTAAAAAAAATCATGATGAAAAATAATCTGAATCAAGTCTTAAAATGAAGTAAATACAACCTTAGATGAGCAACAGGTCATTATTTACTGAATAAAAGTCGATCTTTATTGTTTCTATTGGTTGAGATGATCAGTAGCATCATCATCATTGTAGGAACTTCACCTTCGCTCATTTCTAAAACCTCCCCGATTTCCTGTCACTGGCTACAGCTAGCTAGCTACATTTAAAAATGTGGTGAAACACAGCAAGATGCAGCAACTTAGGAAAAAACCAAATAAACTATTAGAAAGTCAGATGTAGTAAAAAAAAATAGTACTTTGCGTTAATAAAGTTTGCAGCATCATTTGGTATTTTCTCAGCAGTATGTCGCTGCTCTGAAACGGCCAAAGCTTTTCCCCAGTGGCAAGCGCTGCCCTTTCGCACTTTGTCCGAGTAGGTCAGCAAATTTATCTGCACTGTCAGCTGCTGACACTAAGGAAATGTATAAAATTATGTTTTTTTTTAAAATTTTGAACCTTTGCAGCAGTTTGTATTGTGCTTTAAGGAGTGACGGTGATGCAAGTAATAACGTTCTTGTCATTGCAAAAGATTTGTTTAATTTAGCTTTAGCATCTTAGCATAGCTGCTTAGCTAGGCTGTTTAATCATCTGCACTAGAATGATCAATGAGGGTGCAACTTAAAGAGTGAGCCGCAAAAGTTGGTCTGGTTCTTGCCGTTGTCATTACAAGCCGTTGTTTTTACAAACCGTTGATACAAACCTATTTTTCCAGCTGCTGTGACACCGTTGAACCACACAAACGATGCTAGTTATAATGAAAGAAGCGTTTGAGTGACACGCAGGTGGAAATCGTCATGAATCACTATGATCTGGGCAGCAACAATACCATTGTAAGCTATACTGTTTAAGATTTTGCTTGTTACATAAATGTGTTTTTTGTTTTTTTTTTTTACTGTTTTTTTCTGTAAAAGAAGCATCTTTTACTCTGGGGAGCAACTTAGAACAAGAAGGTGGGAAAAATAGGAGAAGATGAAAGAAGAAAGTTTTAATGAGACAAAAGAAATAGGACATAAGACGGAATATTCTGAAAATTGAGAAAAAAAGAAGAAATAATTAGGAAATTTCCTGTATTAAATTAATCAGTCATAAAAACTTTATAATCATATTGAAAGCAGCATTTACCTGCTTCGTTCCAGTAAATCATTCTTTGTTTTCTTCTTAATCTGAGGTAATAACACACTCTGCTGTACTAATTATCACTAAATCTGGTTTTTCTGAGTAAGGTGATGAGTCACTCAGTCTTCAGGAAGTATGCATTAAGCTGCAGAAGCAGACATCCTGTCGCTGCTGTATTTCACTCACAGCTTGTCACCAGGCTGCCAGTGGAACCATTAAAGTCAGCTTCAACTAAAATTGGCCGTGATTGACTTTAAGACCCTCTGCTCCAGCAGTGCGTGATGTATATGTCGTTTCGACCCAGCTGCTGATGAGAACCAGGTCAAAACAAAACCCACTAACCCTGTTTACCCGCAGAAATAAAAAGCGAGTTGATGCCAGTCTTTCAGCAGAGGAGTTGGAGGTCCCCGCGTCCTCTGCCTGCAACATCCGGCGCAGTTCAGAGTATTTCTAAAGCAGGAAAATGGGTAAAAATAACAGAACGTAATGCAAACAAGGAAATGGTTCAGAGGATCAGCTGAACTCTGTATGTGGACAATTTGGGTCAAACGGGTCGCTAAATCAGTTAACGTTTATGATTTATACATTTCATTAGTTACAAACTCCGAACTCCGTGTTGGAGCCTCTTTTTCCTATCAAGGATTAGAGATTTTCATCCATATTGACATGAAACCATTAGTTTTACCACATCCATGATGAGATTCTCATGTTCCATCACATCCATTACATTACAGAAATTTAGCAGACGCTTTTCTCCAAAGCGACTTATATCTGAGAATAAGAACAACAAAAGCAAGAAGTCAAACAGTAGAGGACATCATAGGTAAGTGCAGTTGAACTGCTGTAGTGTATTTGGGAACAGGTGTTGCCTGCAGTGCTAGGTGCACTATTTTTTTTCCCTATGTTAATTAGAGTTTCTGCAAACAGCTAGAACAAATTTCTCAAGTTAGTATAATTTATATTTATCGCAACTAAGTGCAGAAATGTTGCTTAAAGAGCT